>CALSCE010009526.1:2067446-2084187 GCA_943593645.1 Bovichtus variegatus | reverse complement strand
CCAATACCATCTTCTTTGCTGTAGATAGAACATTATTTCACTTATTAAGCTGCTGGAAAAAGGTTCAAATAAATAATAGAAAATTCATCTTTTATGGAAACATTTTACTTTATTTTACCAATCCATCTGAACATTTTATTGCATTCTATTATTTCTTCAAATCTGCCATTTGTCACTTTTTTATTAACGCATTTATTAAAGTACAATTTTAGGACAAATACAAGATTTGAAAATAATGGAAAGCTACAATGTATTCACAAGTGCAGATGCTGCACAGTTGCTCAGCTTATGTTTTTGTTCAGTTTTACCGTCAGTAACCATGCCTTGTTTGAACATTTCAAAAGTGGTTAGGCATTTATTAGATGGAAAATGTGTTAATTATGTGTGGGCGCTGTGTGGTTGTCACAGCTGTCTACAAAAAAAATATATTTAAATAAACCTCCCAAGTTAACTAATTGCTTTTGGTAGCCCAAATGTGTTCTATAAAGTTAGTTAACTCATTTTTTTAAAAGGAAAGAATTCTTTCAATCGAATATTGACAATAGTCCAGACTTCTTTAGTGTCATTGTGTTCCCTCTGTCATCCCAGACTGTCCTTGCAGTTCGAGTAGGAGGGTTGTTCCTAACCAGACTTCATGTGTCCACAGAAAGAAAAAAAAACTTGTCATAAGGCAAGCCCTCGGTTTCAGGTACCTGAATGAATCATGTTTGAGTTGCCAATGCACAGGTTGCGTGCCAACTCTTAGCTTAGTCAGCACAGCAAATGGGAGCGTGTACAGAAAGCCTTGAGCCACAAAACATAAGGGCATACTACAACTTGTAAAAAAAACAAAAAAAAAACAAGAACACATGCACAACACCTTTTCATACTACAAATATCATTCGGCATCATTAGACATATAGGCTCTCACTTTGTCCCTGCCTTTATATTTCAAGCTTAACACAGCAGAGATAAAAAAAAAAAAGATTTGACCAGGGGAATTTAACAGGTGGATGCTGGGGTTGAGGTCGTGAAGTAAACCCCTATGAAGTGCTATGAGAAGCAGCAGCAGTTAACACCTGCAATGACGCTCAGCTGTATCAACATGGGTAAAGCAAAGGCTAAACTAATAACATCATTGATGGGATTTTTCCATGTTGGTGTGCCAGTAAGCCAGCATGCGCAATTCCACAACCCAGAAACTGACACACCTAAATGGAAAGTAGCCATTATTTATTATTTAAGTTACTAAATACGCCTATGTTTGACGGGTCCGGATTTCTCTTGTGAGAAAGGTGTGTTGGTTACAGAACGGTGACTTCATTGTTTCCTCTTCTTCACTTGTGCATAATTTATATTCAAACAATGTGCTGGTGCTTTTGCATTCTTTATCCCAGTAGTTCCCAAACTGTGTGTTGGGGCACACTGGTGCGCTGACCTTGGTGTTCCACTCGCATCTCCGGCGTTTCCTCTGCCCTCATATTTTATATTACACTGTACATTTTGATTTGGTTGGCAAAATATAATTTAGGCTACTGAAATGTAGATTTGAAAGATATCCTGCTTTTACAGCATTTAAAGGAAAATTGGTAATCTTTTTAAAACCCTGAGATATATTAATAGTAAATATATTAATTCATTAATTTACTTGCTTTTATCAGTATTTGTGTAAGTCATGTTTGAAAAGCCCTGCTCGTGCAGCTAATTACAAAACTTGTAGGGGCATGGCCAAGCCAGTACCTTATTTGTGACCGTTCTGCTTAAAATGGGTTAAAATGTTGCTGCTTTGATACAATTTTACAATATTTTTAATTAATTCTTGAATTATTTTTGTTAATAAATATTTCATGAACAATATAATTGTTTGTCAAATTTCATTTGGCACAAGTAAATACAAATAAACGTGTACAGGGTGATAAGAGTCAACACGTGTGTTACAGAAGCTGTTTTGCACAGATATTAATACCGATTGAGCTCCTTCAGATTTGGGCTTGAACTTTGCTGTGACTTGGGGGTGAAAAAGTCTGAAAAACACTGCTTTATTCTGTTTACTACATCTGAGTTGAAAAGTGCTCTTGACCCAGCTACAGATTGTGCAATGGTTCTGTGTATTCTGTAACCTCTTTTACTACAATGGCTGCTGCTCATCTGCCAACTGTCAAGTCTTGAAGCACATCACAACTCAAGGGTCTCCTACGCACAATACATCCTGTAGCACACTTTTTCAACCAAATGTTTAAAACATAAAAACAGGTATTTTTTTTTTACAAATGATGCAAGAGGAAAAAGCGAATTCACTGTTTAGCAGCACAGGAAAGCGGGACACATTACCATACAATATTTGCTACCGTTGGTTGTGAAAAATGGAACGTGGGTCTTGAAATATAGATAGTCTGTAATATTCCTAATAGCTGTATCCGAAAAAATGGATGTGTTTGTATCGTGCTGGCAGACGTGGCATGGTACTTTTTCTTGTTTTCCTAGTGAATAAGGGTGATCTAATCCCTTAGGAAGTAGCTAATATCTACATGTATTTTCAAAATCACATTACTCAACACTCTACCGATGCATCAGCATACATGTGTAAAGATGCTCAGTCAACCTGTTCCTATGACACCCAGGAGTATTGAGTCAAAGGCACCTGGACTTTTGAATTGTGATAAAACCTTGATAAAAATAATGAAACTGTGTGCTTTAAATGCTAATAGGACAAGATACTAATAGATCTTCACAAAGTGTTAGCTAAGAATTTAAAACCAACACATCAAACAATATGCCAACACCCTTAATAGACACTATAGAAAATCTTTCTGAGAGAGACTGAAAGATGTTATATTGTCTTTGATGATCCAGTAACAGAAATAACAAACATTTCAAAAGTTAAATGTGGAAACTAGGCCACTCATATCCAGAGGGAAAGCTGAAGAAAAAGGTGCAAAAGCCCCTCCTCTCACCGTGACATTAGACACCATATCAATTTGGCATCTAACTTACATCTATTTTAGAGCGAGTTTGATATTATTGGTGATGTAATGCATTTAAAGGGAGACAGAACATTATGTAACTCAACAGCTGGGTGAGAAAAGCATCTATGGTGTGATTTTCAATCTGTCTTTCTCACCCACTGTGGGCATGAAAGGTGGCTGCAGGAAGTTGTGGCGTGGTTGGCGTCGGACCACTTTATGCCTATGATGAGTTGCCTAGTGAGCCAAGCACAATACATCTTTTGTGGCGGTGGTCTTGCGAGAGCAGAAAGCAGTGAGCGAGGAATTGAACATTGAACAATCAAGTTACAATCTCGACGATCTCTGTTTCGTTCACTTTGGCGGCACCTTTGGTGATACGCAGGAATTGCAGGTGTATTTGAGGATTAGTGGGCCACAGGCTGAATCACCATTGTGTTACCTTATGTGTTGATAGGTAGTGATTTAACAGACAGTTATCGAAATGTAAATCTTCATAATTATTTCGTTTCAAAGTTTTAAGGAAGTTTCTAGATTTCTTCACCACCTTTATTCTTCTTCTTTTTCACAATTGATGCAAGCATTTGTTTTAGCCTTAAAAGACAGTGTACACATGTTTTTCAAGTATTTATTTTACATCTTATTCATGGTTATGTTGAATCCACAACAGGATAGAGTCAAACCGCTAATGAGAGTGCCTTTTGTTACCACTAATACCTTTTCAGTATTTATTTTTTTATGTTTGCTTCACAATAAGCGATACGCTGTAACTATCGGCAGCTCAGCTTTTATGTATTACACATGTTGCCTAACTATAAAGGCTTACTGAGACACTTAATGTTATAAGTTATACCAAAAACATTCAAAAATTCCCACCTGTGTGACACTGACAAACCAACGCGTTTCCAAAATTAGGCATGTGCAATGTGTCGAAATCATATAAGATAAAACTTTATTTATCCCGAGGGAAATTGTTGTGCAACAGTTGCAATACACAGTAGGAGACAGTACAACAATTCTAAAATGTACAAATAGTGCAACGAATTTTTACAAAATATATATATATCTAAAAAAGATGTAAACATAAGATGAGCTGAGATGGGGTAAGGTGCAATATTCAACAAGGTGAGGTAAGGCGCGGTATTTAGCAAAATAATATAAAGAATCAAAATTTACAGAAATTACAAAAATCTGACTCTACCAACACGAATAATGAGTAAGAACTAAGAATGTACAGTAAAGCTGCGCCTTAGCATTGACATCATTAGAGGCCATGTCTTTCTGTCTTTCCATTTCCAAAGCAAGCCTAGATTTAAGACTGGGCTACCAAATGTGCTAATATTTCTGACTTGCTTATTGGCAAAAAGTTAAAAAAATGAATATTGACACTTTTCTGTTGAGTGTGAATTTGCCACATATCTTTCCAGCCAAACAGCTCGTGCTTTCTAAACAAACTAAACCTTTCTGTTTAGATCAGTGGCGTGTAAGTCTAGAGGGAGCCCTGTGCAGGTCTTTGCCCTTTCTGTGTACAGATCCTGTATAACCATTAAGATTTTACTGACGCTCTCTCTCTTTCTCCTCCTCTTTCCATCTGTGTGTGTGTGCGTGTGTGTATGTGTGTGTGCATATGGACACGTACACCTATTCAAACCTGTGACAGGGATGACATGTCAGGCGCGAAGTTCCTACCTGGACACAGAGGTGCTTTGGGGCTACCGGTTCACACCGGTTCTCTCCCTGGAGAAGGGCTTCTATGAGGTAGACTACAACAACTTCCACGATATCTATGAGACCAACACCCCCACCTGCAGCGCCAAGGAGCTAGCTGCTAAGCTTCGGGAGGGGCCACTATTGCCTCAGCTTTCACTCCTCAGCCCTGAGCCCAAAATGCATACTTTTGACACCCTTGACCGCATGTCCGAACGGGACCCACTCAGCCCGGATGAGGACAAAGAGGAGAGAGATTCAGGGGGTGACAGAGGAGAGACTAATGGCTCAGCTGCTGCTTTGGAGGATCCACCCCTTGCTGATGGACTGCCTGACTGATGTGACTGGCGGCCACATCAGCTAAAAATCCAGGAGAGACTGGACATGAGGACAGGACAATATAATGCTTTATTTAGTCAATGGCCAGCTTGTTCCTTTGCAATGCTTGGAGATACAAGACCTCCGTCTCCAGCCCCCGACTCATGCAATACTCCTCTACTAGAGTGTCAATCTATAGTATAGATTGGTTTTGTAGACACGTAAGTACATACACAGACACACACGCACAGTATCTATATCTACACTTAAAGGATGGTGGTTCAGATTGTCTTTTTATAATCGTAACGACCACTTACTGCTGTAACAGCTCAAGTTGTATAATGTGAACTTGAGCTGAAACTGGTAGCCATGACAGAGTACCATGGGCTTATTATGGATACTCCGATATTCTCATTTTAGAGTGTGTTGATTCAGCTTCATTTGAACAGAGTATCAGTCTCATAACTCAGCTAATGCATCTGACAGCAGCTTTTGAGTGACAATGGAACCTTGTTATTGATGATTTTTAAAAATGTGAAGATTATTATTTCCTTTCTCTGTCAGTGTTGTTATTATTCTGTGTGACAAACCCAATTCACCCAGGAGGAAATGTATGAGGCTTTTAGTTCGCATTGGCAAGAGAAGATGTAGGAAAGTGTTCTATAAAAGGCAATGTCTACTGGCAACCACTATTCAAATTTGTTTTCTTTGTTCACACCTTCCTCATGGCTGTACTGTCATAAATACCCTCATACTGTGTCTGATTGTCTCCCCAAAATATTGGGAGCCTTGACCCAAAAGAAACCAGCTAGTACCTCATTTTATACTAATTTTCAGGGTTTGAAATTAACGATAACAACTAGGAAAATGCTGGTGAAAGCTGTATGTGCTACTGCTAACTTCTTGACTGGTTAAAGATTAAATTCCACTTCCAGCGGCAGCAACTAAAACATTAATTTCAAGCCCTTTTCTTGGTATGTAAAGCACAATTTCCCATGAGGTGACTCCACACTGACCCGACCACCCACCTAGCCCCCGCTATTGGCTGATGCATGTCAGTCCTATTTAAAAGTCACTTCCAAATGTAGATTCAAATATTTATATGAAACATCGATGCTCAACTGCTATTTGAAATGTTCGTGATTTTTAAACGCCACACACATTAAAATTTAAAATGCTCCACAAGCAAAACGAAATACGGGGTGTATACGTTTATGTTTGTTTTGTTTTTGTTTTAAATATTTAAAAGATATCCAACCTTGATGTTTTTCAGCTACATACAAGTTGAGTCTACTGAAGATAGGAGCAGGTTTTCTGTCTAATCTCACACATTTAGTGTCTGGCCAGCTCATCGCCTGCAGTATTTGCCTTTCTTGTAATTATTTCCTCTGAACTTCATCTTTAGAGTTCTCCGTATGATTTTATAGTCTTCTTTGTCCACACACACATACACACACACACACACACACTGCACTTCTGCTATAGTTTACGACCTTTGTGACAAAGCCGAACACTTGTCCAGTCAGGGCCATAGCCTGCAGTATTTTTTTTACGTTTCTCTGAAAGGACACATAGCTTGCTTGCATGAATCAACCTCTCTGCGTCCCATTGCTGAGTAAGTTTAATACAGTAAGAAATACAGGGTATTTTCTAGGCATGCAAATTATGAGATTTCTATAATATATTATCAGATAATGTATTAATATTCAATTATCATTTGTTGAAAGAAAAAATCCCGATTCTTTAAAATCTCCCACTCCCCAATTCAATATTAAATTGGTTTGTTTTGTTGTTTTTTTTTTTTTTTTACAGATGCTTGTCCAATCAATGTATTTATTTTCACTGTGACATTTTAGCATCTTATTATGTATTCCATTTGCTACACGATACTTTTGTCATAAGCAAGAGATCATCTTTCATTGCTGGAATGTCATCTGTTGTCTGTGTGTTCTCATGGGAATAAACATAATACGGCCGAAAGAACAACATGTTCCTGTTAGATAATGTGTGCATGCATGAGCGAATGTATGAGATTGTGTAATTATTTTGCGCATAACTTTGCAAACGAGGATGGGAGATTAAGACTAGATTACCTTATAAAATACCTTTTATTATCAGCACAGAATAATCTTGTCTTGTACAAAAGCTTGAGGCAAAACCTGCTTCATGCATGCTAGGGGAACAAATATGAGGGATAACATCAAGAACTTTGTCGCCCCCTTTCCGTGACTAAATTTGAATTCATTAGTTAAAATTATACAGCCTCGAAGTGTGGATGCATCTTAGAAGTAACCCAAACTCTCCCTGTGCTAAACCCTGAAATCTAACAATAGTTGCCCAAGCCTTTAAAGGCATATAACCAATGGTTTCTGGAGGATTAACATGATTGCGGATGCTGGAGAACTCAGGAACTTAACAGCATCCCTGAGTCAGCTTTGTGTGTTAGCAGACTGCAATCACACACACACACACACACACACACACACACACAGGAAGACACAATCACAGAAAACAGCCGGCAGACTGATTAAGAAGGCCACCAGAGCTACAGAGAAAACACTGCAGAAGTCACACGGGTAATCACATTTATCCAGGGTCTACAGAGTACAACCATCATAAAATGAAACATGATGTTACATTTGGTGGCCAGTGTGTCATAAAAATTCACTGAATCACAGCAATGTGCTGTCAAGGCTATTCTTGTCTGAGCTATTCAATTTGGGAGCTGGATCGTCAGCAGGCTGACAGTCCCTGATTCAAATCTGAATAATGTACGATGATGAATATAAGGCGCCATTGGATTGTGCATTGAAATAGGTACCCAAGGCAGGTGCATGTGGGTGAGCATGGGTGTGTGTCAGATAGAAAGACAGAGGGGGAGACATAATCAGTCATCACAACCTCAAGCCAACGGCGCACATGAGCACACAATAACACCCACAAACACAAATTTCATTTAAGCTTTTGCCAAGTTAGGCGTGCCCTTCTAGGAGGATATTAGGAAATGAAAAGAAATAGAAAGATAGAATTGCTAAAGCTGATGAATGGCAGCACAGCAACAGTCTAACTATTAGCTATTGTTCTTTCTTTTTTTCATGTCTAGCTAATACTCTTCCTTTCTCCTTTAAATAATGCATGCGTGTGACGAAGAAGGAAGCACATAGGCCATTAACAACTGTGTAGTCAGAATAAAACATCCTGCACAAGAAAGAGAATTATAGTCACAGTAAAAAAAAAAAAAAAAAAAGAGCAAGTGGGAGGAATTTTACTCTAGTGCAACACGCTAGTGTAAGCTCTTTCTCTATACTTGCTCCATCCTCGGACTCCCCTTATTCTTCTCAAACAACTCCCACACAGATGGAACACACGTACAGACACAATGCAGCAGGGCATGGGTTATTATACAAAATTCTTCGCATTTTTCCACGGATTGCCTGGTGATGCTTTGGTTTTTTTTCCACCTTCCAGAGCAACATCCGAAGATGAAAAGGCAACCTACCAAACACCAATGTCGCCTCTTTAGCAACTGTGTCTCCCTGCTGCAATTATATCTTATTAAGCATTCAAATATCCTCTTACATGCTACTGTAATGGTTCCCTTGTCTTCATTCCCTTTCACCTCCCACTGGTAAAAGAAGGCTTTATTTATGTCATTTGTTTCTTTTCTCTTTTTCAAGCTTGCAATGTAACTCTCCTTGTGCACTTGTAGTGGTACATAGGTTGAAACCTCTTTGGCACACTGATCTTCATGTCTAGCTCCATGTTGCAGCCTATGAGACCTGTCGGGTTCCCTGGTAATCTTCCTCTGGCTCGCACATACTTTTTGGTTTCCTTGTCACGCGGATTAGCATGCGGTTTCATTCATACGACAATTGAGGGCCCGCCATTTGGCTGTCTTTGTATTCCTTTCAAGAATTATATAAATGTGGGTAATGGCGGATGTCCTCACACAACCTCTCTTCAAAACAACCTTTAATCAGTTTCTTATCTTCTTCTTTTTCTTCTTGGCAAAGCAGCTAGAGGTGCATAGGCCACCAACTGGACTGGAGTGTGGAACGAAACTGGAGCATGCACATGCACGTGTGCTTGCTAAGCGTACAATCCACGCGGTTACAAATTTTGGGCTGCACGCAGACGGTATGCACGGACCATCGCGGTCGAGGAAAGTCTTAATTGGCCTTAAGTCTGCACAAAAGCTGTAAGGCTTTAGGATCCAGCAGTGAACATGTTACAAAACCTTATGTAATACAACTTTACACAGACCAATCATAAGAAGGTGACGTGTTTCAGTCTGCTGTTTGTTCATGGTGAAAATGAGTTTGGAGCAGGTCTAAACAGTTCGAAACAGTTCATTCAGGGTAAAAACAAATTTCGTAAATATAAGAAATTCAGGTAAAACAACACCACATATAGGAGCTGGATGGATGAGTATCCAGCCACATTTTTCCTAGAGCAGAAATATTGCATGCTACCATACAGCACAACATACAGCCTCACCACACATTTCTTATAGTGTCTTGTCATGTGTGAAAAGAAATGTCACAGATAGTGGCTAGAAGTATGAAAAGAGAAAAACCAGCACTGGCAAGTCTGTTTGGTTCTGTATAAAAGGAGCTTGATAAAGGATGTTTTTTTCTGCAGTTTTGAATGGAGCAGGCAGACAGATGTACAAACAGAGAGTGAGAGAAACCTTTGCCTTTTCCCAGCCAGGAGACAGAGGTCTGTCCTTTGATGTGTTTGGACGATGGCAGCCTTTGATGAGGATTTCTATGGCCACGGAGTGGCTGTGGCTTCAAATTAAGGTGGCTAAGCTTCTCCTGAGAGGCAAAGGAAGGCAACACTGAGAGCACAAGAATATTGTCACATCGCCTACCTCTGTTTAGTCATTTTTGCACATTTGTGCTTGTTTTCCTGTCTTTCTAGTCATTAACCTCTCCTGTCATTTCAGATACCTGCTTTTCCCAACATGCCCTGTAGTTGCCCTGAATGTGTTCCCGCCATTCCCAGTCACCTGATCACCTCACTCACCAGCACAGCTGTTCTCCATTCCCTCATTAGCTCTGCTGCATATATGCCAGCCTTCTTTCCCCAGTCATGTACTAGATTGTCTGATGTACTACGCAGCTTTCATGCTACATTCAGACTGCGGGCGAAAGTGGCCAAAATTGGATTTTTTTTAGGACATATGTGACTCAGATCAAATTTTTTTGTGTGAACATCACAAATAACATGGAAACTGATCTTTTCGGTTTTATTTTGGGCCACCTTTCTAATGCGGACCTAAATCACCACTCTAGCCGCCGCTGTGTGCTAGTATAGCATCGGCCCTTCGTTTTTTTATTATGTCTTTGGGCTGTTATGGATGACATCCATAACCAACCGGAGACTGCTTGCCCTCATACTTTGTATGAATGAGCTCAATCTGACAGCCATAAAGCAAGGAGGGAGTAGGTGCATGACACCATCCGTCGGAGCTAACAATACGTCCTCATCCAAGAGCTACTTTCCAGGCCCATTCATGCCTTTACATGCAGTGGTTACCATTTTAGAATTAAAATTAAAAAGTGTTTTTATTCTGGTGGCTCATTGGCGGAAATCGGTGAGAATGAATGAGGATAAATGAAAAAAATATAAAATGAATAATTCCAGACAGCGTGCTGTGTGAGGTCATGCATGCAGGTCATTTCAGGACCATGGCCAGTTCACACTGGAATCTGATATTGGCCACAAAAAAGCCAAACAAAGAAATTGAATCGGAGCAATAAATCGAGGACTTAGGCTTGCAGTGTGAATGTAGCCGAACGTTCTTGCCTTCGTTTCTGACCAAAGCCTGTTCCCAGTTCTGCTTGCCTGCCGCTTGCCTGCTTTGTTTACCCTTGCTGACTATTTACCTGTTGCCAAACTCTGCCTTGATCTTCTTACCAAGTAAAAGATTGATTGCTTTCAACTGTCCTGCCTCTGAGTCTTGCTTTTGAATCGACATATCTGTGTACAGAACCATTACAAATACTCAAGGATGTAAACTGAATTCTCATGGCCCATGTTGAGACATTAGTTATTAGTAGATTATTCGTATTCATTTTCTTGTCAAGGGTTATAAGGAGAAGATAGACATCACTCATGTCTGTATGGAAAATATGAAGCTACCGCCATCAGCTGGCTACCTTATTAGCATGAAGACTGGAAACAGCTAGCATGGCTCTGCCCGACGGTAGCTCAGGCTAGCTGTTTATGCTAAGCTAACCTATCCAGCTGATGGCTCTATCGTCATATTAAGCATACCGTTATGAAACTAAGAAACAAACTAAAATGTTTTAACAGTCGTTCAGATAAAAAGCTCAAATTAAAACAATTTAATTAATTTCCCTCATGTTTTTTTTAATGCTCTGTGGGACAATTCTGTCTCATTTAAAACAGTACAGGCCATTAGAGCGTACAGGGTTGGATTAATTAACACTGACCTTTTAGCATGGTAGTGAGTCATAACTTCTACATTAATACTGCAGTGAAACATGAACAGAATTTAAAGCTTCTGAATGTGTTGATGAGAAGAGTTTGTAATCCACAACCACTTTAGAGGCTTACTGACTCATCACCATGGCACAGCACAGAGCAATGCAGCAGACATTGGATGCTGTGATACTTGGGATTTTGAAAAAGAAAACAAGAGATTATGGTGGAGGTTTGTTTGCTTTTTAGTCCTTTATTTGCTTTTCTTTTGGTTTATTGGACAAACAATGGAAGACTGGAGGTTTTCGAGGAGGAGCAAGGGTAGTAAGTGCAAACACCCAGAAAGTAACTGGACTTTTACCCAAATGTTAACCTCTCTCAAAGGTAAAGAGCTATGAATTCAAACAAGTGACCCTTTTTGACACAAGAACCCGTTGTCAGACCATTGTTTTACTACTTCCTACTTTTAAAATAATCTTACAGCCAGACATTTTCTCCGTCTCTTATCTAAATATCGCACTGACGTTTCGGGGGAAAATAGGAACTGACTTTTGAACTCATGGTGGTTTTAAGCCCTCTTGAGAACCTTTTGAATGTGTAGGAGAAAGCGAGTGAAGTCTGTGAGATGTGAGAGATCCCACATCAATGATAGAGATAAATCAATAGTTCCACACAGTGGCTGTAAATGAAGGCATCAGTTAGCTTTGTCTGGGAACTCTGTACCGAGAAACACTTTGTTCTAACAGGATTTTTAAGCCTCTGCAAGACCTGCTTTGTGTGCTGGCAGTAAGGTTTATATATTTAAACGGTCTGCCATTCAGGAAGGATGCAACCGTTTCTCTATTTTGAGTGGAATGCAATGAAAGAGCAGACAATAAGGACGGACACGTGCCTTTTGACGCTTTAAGGTTTGATTTAGTAACAAACTAACTCTCCGAAACAATACCCAAGCCAATAAAGCAGCCCTCCCTTTTCTGTGGAGATCATTCAAAGGAAATTATGTAGGGTTATTCATGTTATCATTACTCCCTGCAGTGAGGGTAGAGTGTAATGGTGTAGTCGTCGTTGTGTGTTTACTGGCGGAAATCATTAAATCCAATGAGAAACAGTATAAGTGGTTTTATGTGCATTTAATAGAGAAGATGTTGTGTACTGATAATCAAATAAAAAAGTGCTTATTACACTTCATATTGTGCCGTTCATCAGTTTATCTGTAACAGGCAACAGTGGGAAACCAAATTACCTCATGCAGAGATAGGTTTGCACTCTATATTTATCCTTTTATTTCCATCTCCCTCTTTCCTATCCATCTCTCTTGCTCATTGAGTAGATAACCCTCATGACTCCTCTCCTTCCTACGCACCAAAACAATACTAGAACAGGAAAGAGCGCTGTCCGGTTCTCACCTATCTGTGGGTGATCTGTGATAATCACCGCAGTCGCAAAACCTGCACCCACATAATTAAAATCAATAGGTAATTTAAAATGTATGACTTTTGAGAGAATTTGAACACAACCAAAGTATCAGCAGAGCAACTGTCACACGGTCTGAAACAAAGGATCAAATTGCTTTGTCATACAGAGCAAATTGCTGCTCCCCTGTGCCTCTGATGGCGGGGGAGACTGCAACACAGGTTTCTTTTTCTCCACAAGCTCTAAAATATCACCTACTTAATGCTTTTTCTTAAAGTCTGTGTTACAAAATACAGCACTCTACCAGCTGACAGAGTGAGTCTACCGCCAGCCAAATCCTTGCAAAGACATGCTCGGTTGTTACTCATACCGCCAAATCACATCGCTCGTACAGTACGAACACTGCCTCACTTCAACTTCTGAGCTGTTTGGGTTTTGAGAGAAATATCAGATATTTATAGATGTGACATAACTATGCTGTGTTGAATTGTACTGAATTGAAGCATTTTCAACCAGGGCTATTGTCTCCTTTGGGTCCTGGCATTTACATGCATCTGTGAGCTGCTTTGTGCTATAACTCTTCATGCATAAGGCGACCATCCTTCATGAGTCATGCTATAATCACATCAAGCACCACACTACACATACGTTCCCGCTGTTTCATACACATTCACAGCAGACCACTCGGAGTGCACCGCTGAGGGAAACACTCCCTACATCTCGCTTCCTTTATGCAAACTAAGCCGATGCGTCTCGAAGACTCTTGATGTCCCAGAAGCTTTATGCATCTTCAACACGTGCCTCCTTGCCACTGCATGTCCTCCCTCCAGCCAAGCTAGTTGTTTTGCCTGTGACCTTTTAACCGATTCCCCTGGCATCCCCGCAGCCTGCAGTCATTTGCAGTGTGCTCCGTCACAAGCAGCATAGTAAACGTTTCCAAAAGGGTCATAAACTGCATGTCAAGCATCAGAGGCAGGCGTTTGAAGATTTCTATACAGATTGTGCATGTTGTTGTCATGATGAAAATTTTCTAGGGTGAAGAATCAGTAATATGCTTCCCACACACACTGTGATTTGTTTGTTTGCCCTTCAGCATTGGATTAGGACTATATTTAGACGAATGAAGTATGCTAATGAGCACCTAGCTTCTGGAAGGCATATCTGACAGCCTCCACCACACGCTCTGCCAAGTCCATAATCTTTACCCCAAATCCCTTTTTTTTTCTCGGCTTCTGTTTTTTTTCCTCACTCTATCGTGATACCATTGTTAAAATGTTTATGGAGTTACATAACGTAAGGTTTGTTCACATGGAAATGGGTGCGAAAGGTTGAGGGGAGTTCTCACGTTTATTAGTTGCTGAAGTGCATCTTAATTTGACACTTGGCCCCCAGAGAAATAAAACTCTTGCGTAACTGTGCTCTCTCAGATGAGGAGATAAGAAATTAGTCCCCTGTCAGAGCTGTGCCGACTGTCCTGGTGAATCATACTCACGCTCACGTTCCTTTTTATGCTGATTCCGTGATCCAGACGAGGATGTTAAGTCATGTCGCTCTCATGTAATCGTCTTGTGGCGGGAAAAAGTAAATAGTCTCACTCACCGGGGAAGGGTTTTCATGTGTCATCTAAAAATAATTAACCTTATTTTCAGATCCGTTTCTTTTCATCAGAGAGATGCTACTCGCTATATAGGCTAAGAGATAAGTGCAAACGAGCAAGGACTATCATCGAGCCTTAAAAAGATCACCAATATCTTCAAAATCATCCATAACAGCTAGAAATGATGAGGTGTTAGTTGATGGAAGAAAGGAGGAATTGTTCACTGTTTCTAATTAAGAGGAGCTCACAGTATTAAAAAGATCGATGGAAGTTATTTTCAGTAGTAAGCTTGTAATCCTCTGACATCAATACTCTGTAAGCATTTGAATTAGTCTGAAAAAAGGAGATTTAGGAAGAATCACATTTAAAAAAAAAAATCCAGAATTAGTTATATTTAAGAGGTGACATCTTTTCTTTTTAAAAAGCTTACACAGCCAACTTAGCCTTTCCCTCCTAAAGAAAAGGATCCACACATTTTTCTTACTTGTTAAAAACGTTGGTTTTGCATGATGATAGTCTGAGGATGTTATTACTAAAGTGAGTTCAAGTGGGGACTTTTTTTTTTTTTTCTTTTTTTAACTTTGATGTGTATAGTTGTTGGAGTTCTCCTTAAACTACCAAGTGGACAACAGTCGTTTGGAAAATAAATCAAGTTCCTGATTTAAATGCTGGAAACCTGTAACCCAAAATAGTGGAAGAAGTTGTGCAATATTGTAAAATATTCTGCTTAGCATAACTGAATAATGGTATAATAATGGATCCATACATTCTGTGGGTTACCTAAAACTGAATTAGCGCCATGTTGTGAGTAATTCTTTAGCTGCAACCAACAGCGTATATGTGTATGTTACGTACTAGTCATCAGTTAAATCATTGATCCAAAGAATGCTTATCATGTGGATCTTGGTTCTAGCACATTATTAAATGAATGGTCCAGCTGGGTCAAAGCTGTTTACAATTTACGTGTCCTTTTTTCTACAAACTCCTTAAAATCCTTAAAACTGAATTTGCATTTCCATCAGCGCTTCTTCAAAAAGGTGGTGAAATGTGATCACGCCACAATTTGTTGTTGATCTTGTGTGAGTGAAAGGAAAAGCCTTGAGTTTGAATGCAGAGGTGTCAAGCATTATGCAGCAAACCTCCTTTACCCAAAGGCTTTGTTGAAAAAAATAATACTTGAGACACCTGAGGCCATGTGAAACAAATGAGGGCCAAGTAAAAAGGGGGAAAAAAAGCCTTTCACACAATGACAGCTTTTCGAACATTTTGTATAAGTCCCCCTGGTGCAGTTAACTGTTTCCTAACTGCATGTGAGTTTGTCCATGTGATGACGAAACCTGAGCATGCAACTATGGTAAATTAATTTTGACAATTGTATATGCAATTAAACAAACAATTAAAATATCTGTCATTTTATTCTTCACTATGTTTCTTATTTATAGCAGAGAAAAAGCTGTTTCCCAGCTACACATTATTATGTATATGCTATAAATGAACATGTATTGATTTTGGATTCTTGTGGGGGTAACACTTTGATTACCTTCCAATATTATGGTGGTGGGGCAGTGCAATTTGTAATCTTGAACATCAAATGAGATGGATAAAAATGTATCTTAAAAAGTCCTCAGAAATCCTCGAGGGGCTCTACTGCTGGCTCAACAGATTAGGGCGTATTTGGGCCCATCATGTCATACGAGTCCAAGTTTTCACATTTCTTGTGTAACGAGAGCTCATCCCTCGTATCTCCTGTGCACACACTCTACACAACCTAATCATGCAAAAAAAACCATGATAGCAATCTCACAATGGCTCTCAGGAAATTATGAATAATGTTTAGTGAATTCTTCATAACATCTTGATGGGGCTGTAAAAATCAGCTTTTGGCTCTTGAGATACCGTAATATATTGCCATCTTGATTGACATCTTTACAGTTGATGAGGCAGTTTGGGATTTTTTTTTCTTCAATGAATAGCAATGTTTACTTTCATGCAGAACATTTTGGGAAATATGCCTATTTGCTTTCTTGCCAAGAGGTAAATGAGAAGATTGATACTACTTTTACGTGTGTACAATAAATATAAAGCTACAGCCAGCAGCTGGTTAGCTTAACTACAATGTATCATTTTTACACTTTTTTTCTGTGGATAAAACCAATGAGATGTAACGTGTTAATTAGCGAGTTTAGAGGAGCTGGTAGGCAGCTTTTGTTATCTTCAGACAGGGGACCACCCATCCAGTCTTTATGCTATGCTATGCTATGCTATGCTATGCTATGCTATGCTATGCTATGCTATGCTATGCTATGCTATGCTA
>CALSCE010009526.1:2049558-2067436 GCA_943593645.1 Bovichtus variegatus | reverse complement strand
TATGCTATGCTATGCTATGCTATGCTATGCTATGCTATGCTATGCTAAGCTAAGCGAACCAGCTGCTGGTGGTCGCTTCATATTTAGAATACAGATATGATAGTGGTATCATTCTTGTCATCTAACTCTTGTCAAGAAAGCAAATAAGTGCATTTCCCAAAAGGTCAAACTATTCTTTTAATTTAAGAAAGCCCATTGAAAACAGGTCAATAAAATGGTTAAGGTGCCCAAAGATGGCTGATGAGGATTTGTATTCATGTGATGTTTTTAATGAGGCTGAATGAGTTTTTGAGTCTTCTTGCTGATCCTGATAGGGATCTGGCTCATTAGGTTCATAGCAGTACTTAAAACATGTTAAATTTGAGACGGCGAAATTGTGTTTTTGGTGTTTTTCGCATTTTTAGTCCTTGTAGATGTGTGACAGCATGGCAGTCCGCCCTAGCCTTTGTTGTTTGCATTTGTGCTTGTGCCTGTCTGTGAATGGCTGGCTGCCTTTGTATGTGTGTCTGTGCATGTATTTATGTGAGGACTCAGCTGTAAAAGGTCTTTAATTAGGATTGGAAGGCTCATTGTATTCTGGGTATTCTCAGCTATTACACAGGCAGACCTCCTGCGGGATAAGGTCTCCAGAATTAGAAATGAAGAACTGCTTTTCACTAAGATTTATTCAACCAATCCGTTTAGCCATTAAAGAGCAAAGGCTTCTGTCGTTGTATGTCATGCATCTGGGATCATCTTGCGGCCATTCAACTGGAATGTCTTTTATTAATCTCCAATAAAAGACAATGTCTTGCAGCTAATTGCTTCGGCCTCTGTGCTCCATCAAGGTGGCTTTCAGAATGATGTCAAAGTAACTATGGTGTCACATGATTTTGTAATTTGCAAAACACTATTGCTCCATCTGTTGAATGTCCCTTGATGGCTCTTGTTAATGTCATTCTTAATATTGTTCACATACAGTATCCCCGTTGGGTAGATGTTATGGGTAAAGGGGCTGTCAGCCATCTGCAGTATGACAGCATTATCAGGAAAATGTCATGTGACTTGATGAGCTCACGTTAGACCTTGCTGACATCGTACGACTGGATTTGAAAGGGATCTTCAAAACTTGTGAGAAATAAACAGTTTTTTATTTGCTACAGAAATAGTGCGGCACCTATTGTACCTATTGTCTGTTGGTGCTTTTTTTTTTTTCAGATAGCAAGATTGTGAGAAGCATAATCCACAATTGAGTCTTTTAACTTACAAACAAAAAAAAAAATCCATTCCTGGACTACTTTTAGACAAATACATGATATAAGTTTTTTTTTTTTTTTTTTTTAAACTGTTTTATGCTGTAAGCGAGTAAATCCAGTTCTGAGCTGATCAGAGACCAGACCAGACACTTTCCTGCTGGCACAGACAGAATCATCACATAACTGTCTCAGCTTTCCAGTTGAAAAGGTAATACTCTCCATCAGCACAGTCTGCTTCACTCAGTGTGCCAGCTCTAAATGTTTGAAATTCATCCCCACTTATAGCACTGGTGTGATCTGCGTTGCGAAGGCTTCATGACCAAAGACTTGCAATTTCTCAACCAATTTCTTCAGACGCTTGTTGCGTTGAATACATAAATGGTGCCATATTTCAAAAAATGTGACAGCTCCACGGACAAAACGATTTCTATCTCGGGGTAACGCTAGTTTATATTATTAATGCTGCAATATTTCATAGCAAAATAACAGTAAATAATTGTGATAAATTATAAATTTGTGTTATCGGGCTGACAGTGTGTGTGGGTAAATACGCACCTTTGGCAGATCCTCTTTGCTGCAGCTTGTCTGCATCTGGCATCTTTTTCTTCACCCGCTGTTATGGTAGAGTACATACAGTACAGCTGCTTCAGCCTCAACCTAGATACCACTTGAAGATGGAAAGCAAGCGTGGCAGGCACTCTGCTGCCTCTGGGTTTGAAGTTTCAGCTCTTTCCAACAAACCCCTTGTGTTATGTGTTTTGTACGCATTTATTGTTTATGTGCTGTATCACCATATCACTTTTCGTCTTACAGTGCAAAAACAAATCATGAAACCTAAATAGAACGGTTCTGTAAAAAAAGGGAGTTTTATACCCCTTTCTTCTCTATGAAAGTCCAGAAAGGGACGGGGGGGGCGGGGTGTAGGAAGAGACATGTCAGAAGGGACTACTGTATACAGTGTCTACTGTCACAGTCAGTGTTGCGTATGCTCAGCGGGAAAGTGACACCCCACCGCTCTCTCTTTAGTTCAGAGTAACTGTCTGTCTCCTCTACTCTGCCTGACATCTCTGTTCACGCAGAAGTGTCATCAAACATGTTTTATTAATCGTAAATAACTGCTTTCTAAGGTAAAAAAAATAAGTAAAAATGAACAATATCTGGTATCTGCTTGGTTTGCATCCAACCAAATACTGCTGTAAATGCTTGCTGACATGACCTGTAGCACAACCCCCCCCCCCCCACACACACACTATCACTATCCGGGCCGAAGCCCAAAGGCTCCATCTCATTCACATTTCAAATTCGGCAATTCTGGTGACACTAGCATCCCTCTAACAAAGTCAATTGGCCAAAGAAAATGACAGCCCATCTCTATTTTTCTAATAGTGGTCCTCCTGTTCTAACTCTAATTAATGGATGAAGCAGCTACAGCTGACAGCAGCCATTTGATGCAGGGCTATCAGAATGTGATATGCACCTGCGGCCAAGTTTTTATTAGCTAGGGTTTTTATTATAGCTGAGGTTAAGAGGCTACTCTGGCCTTCCATTGCTGCAGGGAGCCGGTCTAATGATCCTTATACCACCCTCCCCTCCATCCTAATCTGACACATCTCATCTGTTGATCAACATATATTTCTTCATTTTTCCTCTAGCTCTCAATTTTAGTCTTTGCTCTATTATCCGCACTCGCTCTCTCTCTCTATGTGGTTCTGTCTCTCTATGACAGCTGTCAATCACATGCAGATGGTAGCTCATATTGAGCCCAAACAGAAATATAGGACGTATGAAATTCTGTACCAATGCCAATTCTTCCCACCAGTTACAGTTGTCTGAGTGTATACTGTGCTTATATAAAACTGGAAAGTAATTGCGGGTTCAGGTGAATAGACGTGCATTTGTTGTGCTAAGAAAGAACTACACAACCTCATTTTGAAATGTTTTGAATCTAACATAATTGCAAAAGTATTCAATACTAATAATTCTAAATGTTATGCAGCAGACTAATTTAATAATATCCTTTACAGTAATTTAGTACAAAAGCATAAGATGTTCAAACATGCTGTGTTCAGATAATGGATTTTAAAAACCCTTCTTATCCTCAAAACTTCAAATGAACGTGTTTCGTTACTTATCTGCAATATTTAGTCGTAGCCGAGTGTCAAATTGAAATTCATGTTTGTCTTCTGCCGTTACATTTTCTCTCTGTCAAGTTAAGCTAGGTCAGGTTTACCTGCCATAGACACTGTCTAAGAAAATAACTCATTGATCCTCTCCGCTCTATATATCTATTTTTTACAGCACTGAGTATGGCAAGGTTGCCAGGATGCTGAGAAAAAATAAACTAAGGAGAGTGCTGCAACACAGACTGTCAGACACCTGAGGCAGCTGCCAGGAGAAAAAGCAAAGAGATACGGTACCAAATCAACGGCAGAGAAAAAAGAAAATACGCGCATTTGAGGCAGATGTGCCAGCATGGTCATTACTGCAGGCAATACTGCCTTAATGAGGCTCTGGAGCTAGCACCGGGTTACTACTACTAATGAATACCCATGCTCCTCGGGTATCATGACCATTTCCACATCGGATAATGTTGAGATGTATGCATCACCAACATAAATGGGTTCTGGCACAGAGCTTTGTTGTTGCTTACATGCAACGGCTGCAGAGTGGCCAATTTTGACAAAAAATACCTTTTTCTAACTTACCCTTTGGGGTCTGTAACCATGCTGATACGTGGTTTAATATGTGGTACAGTATCTACTGCTGTGAAGTGCTGACAAAAAATTAGCAAACTCATTTTTGTATTTTGTCTTTTTTAATTATTTTAACCAAAATGCAGTGGTCGGCCTCTAAAAAGCACAATAAAGATCAGGGCTGTCACTTAAAAAAAAAGAAAAAAAGAAATTGATTGGATACGAAATAACACACTATTCTTTTTAATTAACTGAAACGCAACCCATGTAGCCATATCCTACACTACATCGTAACATGTATGTGGTTTTGTTCATTTGCTTTGCCTCTGCTGAGCTCACTCGTGTGGAAATCTAACACGTGACTCCAGATGTGCTGCAATGTTTCGGAAAGGCAGTTGTATTTAATCTATGGTACCAAATCAAAAGTGCTTCTGAACATTTTTACTCAGATGTTTTGGTGTCACGATTATTTGTTCAGTGTGGGACGCTGGTTTTCTCCCTTTTCCATTAACTAAGTTAACAACATACTTTTCTAAAAAAGGGTATAAAGCATGAGGCACGGCCTGTTTGGTATATATACTGTAAACTTTGAATTTGAAGGAATAATTACATATTAAGAAGAACTCATTCTTTTTAATTGACACCTTTACGGTGAGAGTGAACCAAAACAGAGAATTTGCGGGCCGGACTGCTAAACAATGAGCTTTACTCATTTTACATGATCACATTGTTTTCAAATTGTCATTTGATACGTTGTCATTGTGAAAAATATTGATTATAGCCACTTTAAATCTTATTTGTGCTACTCTTTTGATACAACATGCATAAATGTTGTTGGATTTTTGTTGGAAAAGAACAAAGATTAGGAGACTCAAGAGAGGGGGTGGATGGCAGTACAGGGATTGGGAAACTAAGTAGCCACAGAGCGGTGGCTTGTACACACTGACACACAAATAGAGTTACTTAAAAAGATAACATTTTCACATTTGACAGCCGTACCATTTTTGATGAATTTTACACAGAATTCTGTTTGGGTCTGTACGGTATTGATGAAGCCATATCTCAGACTCTGTCTCAGTTTTCCGATATGAATCGAGTAATATTTAGATCCTAATACAGTACATAGTGTGGGACAAATGTGCTTTCTTATAGCTTTAGGGTGAAATCTGTCCCCCCATCCCCCCACAGGAATTTCACGGCTGGGTTATATAGCTTGTGGTCAGGCCTAGTTTTTCCTCAAGGGTAATCAATTTTTTAAAAACTTATCTAAAATTAATCAGTAGTCAGTGAAAGGAGGCCAAGATAGGAGTGATAAATGTAATGTTTCCTTAAAATGGTGAAGCCTTGCGGCTGCATTTTGGACCATTTGAGACAACTCATACTTAGGCAGGGCTGCACAACCGCTATAATTTGAGCAGGGAAACAAAGGTCTGCATCAAATAGGTTTAGAGCTAAAGCTACCCCATTGACTGACACTCAAAAAACAGTAATTATGTATTGTATTAATACATTAATACATTAAACCCCACTCTGGTGTTCAAAGAAGAAGAACATTAGCTGTCTGATATGTCGCTGGAGGTGTGGGATTTTAGAATCCCAGGAGACACATTATATACTATATATGTACGTGCGTGTGTGTGCGTGCGTGCGTGCGTGCACATGCTGCAATGCGTGTGCGTGTGTGTGTGTGTGTGTGTGTGCGTGTATACATCTATGTCCATGCTAATTAATTGGGACAGGAACCAAGGGAGAGTGGATCTCCAGCTGCTCTTCTCCGCCTCTGTACCCCTGGGTTAATTCACTCCTCTGAGACCAATACACACACACACACACACACATACACATGCACATGCACACAGGCACACACACATACACAGAGAGAGAGAGAGAGAGACATGCCCACACAAGAAATAGAGAAAAAGAAAGAAAGACGGGGTGTTAGTGGGAGGGAAAGAGAAGACGAGGTTAAGACTAATAGTTTAGAAGAGACAAAATGGGAGTCAAAAGTGATATTTGCAGCCCCAACTAGACCACTGAACTTGCTGTCACAATCTTATTGAGAAGAAAAAGCCCCAGGGATACTACTATGGGAGCTAGTCACTGAATACAAAACTGCACTTGGCTGTCTGGACACTTTAGATGTACAGTGATCAATGACACTTTGACTTTGGGGCTTTTTTGTGGGCGTAGATAACCGAGTGACAATAACTGTCTGGCTTTAGCATAGACTGAGCGTTGTTTGAATCTACTTCAGAAAAGTCATGTGCACAGTAGCCCACTTCCTGCGCAGAGACTTGGTAGAAGTTGTGGAGAAAAGTAGTGTCACGAGGACGCTTGGTGTCGTCATACGCTTTCTCGGCTTCCTCTAGCACTGATATGCTGATGATAGCCAGCTTTTCTTGTTATTTCCCTCCATCGGACACGCCTCACTGTTTGCGTATCTCGGAGCGGATGTCAAGGCACCGGCAAAACCTGGCCTTGACCAAGACAAGACTGAGCGTGTGTTCCTTCACGGGTAGAAGATGCCCACACTAAGATCTGCCCATTGACAATACTGAAGTGAAGCCAACTGGGGCAGCAAAGAACCAGAGTGTGACCCATAATGACAAACTGTCATTCTCAGCATTCGTCGAAGCAGTAGAGTAGAAGGATACGGCCCAGATGCTCATCCAGGCATGTGCAAACTCATAATGAAGTAACTGCAGATAATGTAATAAGTGTGCATGATGTAATCAAGAAATGTAAAAAATAATGATATTGTAATACTCTGCCTGCAATGTAATGAAAAAAAAAATGACGAGCCCATAGTGTAACACGTTATTACATTTTAAGGACGGGTGGACTTTGAGGGAAATCTCGAAATGTATTTTTTTAGCTAGAGTCTAATAGCGTATTTATATATAATATTTCCCCCCAAGAAACAAACTATTCCCATACATGTGTGTTTAAATGCAAACTCAAATCCCCAGCATTGGCAAGAGAAAGTCACCCCTGCATCATGACCCAGGATTACATCATATGCAAAAACTGTTTTGTAGACACTCAAAACATGATTTATTGTTGCCTCGCTTCTGGTCATGGTTACAGCGGGCGCAACACATTACATTGGAGATCTTTTAGATCTTATTATTGAGGCGGACGGTTTCTTTTTGAAGCCACTGAGATTGAAAGCAATGCTGGCTTAAGGTTTTATTGAATTTGTTGCCTTACGATAAGAAGGTATATAGATTTCCCAGCTTGCTGCTCTCTCTTTCTTTCTCTCACATAAAAACATGAAGCGGACAATCTCTTAATAAGGTCTTTTTCATTGCCGCAAGCCGGCTTCGGCTTCGGCATAGGGTCAGCTAATCAAGGTCCTGTCCCTCATTTGCTTACTGTGGCACTATTTCTCCCTCTTGAACAGGATGAAATAAATTTAGATGTGTCCGATATGGCCTCCTTTTAAATCATCTGTAGGGAGATAGAATACAGCAGCAGAGTGGATTACTAAAATGTGTAGCCCTCACTCTACTGAGCATATTGATGTTACCTGCTGGACCCTGACTCTTATTTAATCATGTTGGCTTAGACTAGTTTCCATCTACCTTTCCTCTGATTCCTGCCTAATCACATCGGGGAAATATAGCCTACTGTTAATGATCTACTTAAGCTCACGTCGCGTCTGTTGGGATAAAAGAAAAAGACTTAAGAGCTGCAGTGACTTGGAGAAAGTGCAACCGTTTCTTTACAACTGCCTGTGGCTTTTAATGGAGCAGGCTAAAAAAAAAAAAAGGGGGGGGGGGGGTTAAGTTCACAGAAATCAGCAAACAGGGCCAGTAGATGAGCTCCACTGCCTCTAATGACAGCATCTTCTATCACTGTCATTTAAGGGCTCAGGGAGAAGAAGGCTTGAATCACTCTCATGTTAGCCCCAGATGGTAAACTAAAAAGTGAGCTTACAGTACAGTGTTGATCCATGTTGATGAGGTAAAACTGAGACAGGAGCTGTGGGAAATAAATACATAGACGGCGGCTGTTATGGCGGAAATAAAAAGCCGATAATCTACGCACTGTAAAACTTACTCGCTTGGCAGCAGAAGGCATGCAGCTTTTTGTTTCGTGTCATTTCACCCAGTGTGTCATCTGAAAGTGCAAAAGTTATTTTAAAGAAAAAGAACATTTCCACTGTCAATGACCGAAACCGCATAATAACTGTATACAAAATAGATGCTCCCATTATTGTGAAAGTGCTGACAAGTGCATTTTGTAGAGGAGCTCTTTTGCCCTACAAAGAGTATTCGCTTATGAATATCATTTAGACGGGATAAAAATCATTTTGAGGCATTATGAAACCATCCACTTCTGGTGGTATTTTTACATTGTGTTGTATGGTCATTACTGAAGCCTCTGTATTACAAGCAGACAGGGAGAGGGAGAAAGAGAGAATTGACCTCTTGATAACGTGGGTGGGCATTACCACATCAAGAGCTGGTTGACAGGTACAAAAGGCTTCAGCTTACTCCGAAAAAGTCGATTGGATATTGAAAAAGCGACGACATTATTATGTAAGTGCACATTACAAGCAAAAAAAAAAAAGAAATTTCCCACAAGAGTGAAACATGCCGCTCGATTATACAAAGCGGCTCTGAGTCTGTTTCAGAGAGAAAAATAGAGGCAGAACAATATGCAAAAAATGCATCAATGTTTGCCTCGAGCTTACAATATCAGCACGCGTGCAACCTTTTATTTATCTGTGTATAACAATAACAGCGGGATCCCGCGCAGCACAACCCATCATCACTCTTCTCCAACCTTTCGTCTGGATTTACAGTCAACACGACCTGATGAGAGAAGTGCTCCCATGTGGCAGCAAACTATTTTATTGAACAAATATTCTTAGAAACATAAGGAACCCTTCTGGTGTCACCATATCAGTCATGTGTAATTGTACATATTTATAATATAAAACTATTCCGTAGAAAGTTATTTAAAAATGTCCTTGCTTATGGCGAGGTACTTAATTATTCTGCTATCTTTAATGAGCTGTGATAAAACTATGATAGAAAAAGATTAATACAAATTGAACATTACATCCAGGAGGAGGAAGCACCTGTCTTTCAATCTTTGAGATCACTCAAAGTGCTTTACAACATGTCAACATTCAGCCATTCACAGGCTACCATACAAGGTACCAGTTGCTAACCATTCACACACACACACAGAGCAATTTGGGGATCAATATCTTGCCCATGCAGAGGCTGGGGATTGAACCACTGACCCTCTGACTGGTGGATGACTACTCCACCTCCTGAGCCACCCATGCCTGTGATGTGTAGTTCAAGGACACACTATTATAGCTCATGTTTTGGAGTTTCTACTTTTATGTCTGGTTTCATTGGGGGTAAAAAAAAGGATGATGTCTTTTTTACTGTATAAAGGAAGTCTTCATCTAGTGATATTTCTGAAATACAACGTTTCCCAGTATTACATTGAGGCCAAATTATTAAGAACTGACAAAAAACAATAGAAATTGTAAAGAATAAATGGGTATATTTTCAATGCACACTTATTATGTTACTAAAACTAAATGTGTAGGGCTAAGTCAAAAGTTTTCTGCCGTCCTTACAAGTCAATCATTGATTCTGTTTTGTTTTGCTTCGACCTGCATGGTCGCCCATGTAACTCACTCACAATCCTTTGTCCACTTTACTTTGTCAATTAGTAGCCTATGTTACGGTCCTGTGAGTAGGAAATGTGTCTGTACGTGTGGGGAAGATATGTTAGAAAAATGATCACAACCACTTTAACTTAAAATAATACCGAATAAAGTTAACAATGTGAAATATATTTTAAGACTTTTGAACTCTTTTTAAACATTTTTACTGCCTTTAAACACAACTTTAGATTAGATTTTTAGATTAGATTCAACTTTATTGTCATTGTGCAGAGTACAGGTACAAGCCAATGAAATGCAGTAGATGTGTGAAGTGAAGTGCAGAAATGTGCTATATTATATAGAAAAAGTGCATTGAGTGATGCTACATACATACACATATAATGTAAATGTAATTATTGGATTTTATATCATGCACCTTATTTATATTATTATTACATTGTAATATATGTAATATAATACATACAAATGTTTACAATAAACATTACCAACACAAAAAAAATGAATGTTTTATTCTCTCTGTGTGCCCCGATGCTAAATGATCCACGGCCCGTTACTGGTCCGCGGCCCGGTGGTTGGGGACCAGTACACTCTGCCGCCTCCAGACATCCAGTCCTTGAGGACAAGCAGACAGATGTACCAACAGACTGACAGACAGAGTGGTGCCAGGATAAAAAAACTCCACCCTTTCTGGCACAACGGAGAGGAGGACAGGATTGTCTAGTCACACTCCATGTGTAGAGAGGGATAACGGTCTTATGTGGCTTAGAGATACAAACAACCTGGAGATCCGCACACGGAGCCAGAACAAGTCAGTACATCCAAACACACACAAAACATACACAGTTGTATCCCGTACTGTATCTGGAGGTCATTCAGAAAGGGTTAGGAATTCAGTTCATTCAGTTTATTCTCTGACCTCCAACCTCCATTCTGCCATGGCTGGGGCTCGTAATATGTCAGCTGTCTGTGTCTTGTAGCTCAATCTGCACTCAAAACAGGTCCTGTTTCCTGCAACGTTTCCTCCACAGTGACTTTAGGACTTTGTAAAAAAGCATTTATCACAATAAATATGAACATAACCTTCACAAGACCCAAATGTCATTCAGATCCAAATTTACATCTCATTTACATCAGCCCATTTACACTGAAATCATATCATCGTCTTTTTTAATGAGTTCACAGCAAAAAGGCAAACACTGAGCTAACAGAAAAAGGCCCTTTGGCTGCCTGTGAGGAAACAATGATGGCGTGTTAGCCTTTAAATCAGCTGAGTTGGCTGACCTTTTGGGCTGTGCAGCAGATACATGGAACTACTTGCATAAAGTGTTGAGAATTCGTTTTTTGACTCTGTTTATTTTAGTCTGTTGCTATTTTTGACAGTTGTCTTTTTCAGTTACGGAAGAAAACTGTGCATTACACACTGCTTTTCTTTTTCAGCCCAAAGCCTCTCGGTAGGGAGGCATGGATGGAAATCATACTGAACATCACGTGGAGGCAGTGCCCACTTGAGAGTCAGGGAAAAGGGGCTTTATGAAGGAAAAAGCAGAACTAGCAAAACTCAAACTGGAGAAAAGCGGCTTATCTTTTTTTTTTTTTTTTTTTTTCTCCCTCACTCCTCTTATTTCCTACTCATTCTCCCGGGTTCCCATGGTAGTGTTGTGTTTTCATGAGCACCTGACTCACGGCAGCTCTCTGGGCTGTGGGGGAGTTATCAGTGAGCCAAGCCAGATGCCCTCTCTCTAGGTAGCTGGCTGCATTGCATACAGTACTGTACCTCTTCTGCCTCTTCCCACACACACTGTCCGCTGGGCTCCTCACACAGACACATCGTAGATCCACATTGTGTCTCTTCATTTTTTTTTTTTTTAACAATGATGAGAAAGAAACAGACCTCGGGTGTCTTCACTGGATCGCTGTGTACCTGATATCAATTCAAAAGGTACTAAGCCAACCCCGGTAATTGCACTCCGGCTTTTTCCGGCTGTGGAAAGTGTTCAGCTCCTGATCCCCTTTGTGCAACACTCACCTGCATAAAAGATGTTTTCTTTTTCCTTCTTCACTTTTAATGACCATTCCCACCTGTTATAAAATAGAAACGCGTTTCGGATATTGTACCGCAGAGTGTGCAACATCGGATTCTGATCTTTAAGGGGATCAGTAGAAAACAACTGCTTTAAAGTGAGACGTTGCACTGGCAGAGAGCAGATGGTGTAATGAGATCTACTGTAATAACAATCACACTGTCAGAGCTTCTGCCGGCAAGAGACTTCACTTACACAGCAATCATCACGGGCCATGTATTTTTCTATGAAATTGCTGCTCTGTAAAATTACAACCAATGCATTCAGGGATGTAGTGTACTGGGAGTCTGCCTGAAAGTTCAAAGCAATGCATTTGAAATGACTCTCATTGTTTAGTGAAGCCACATGCTCATTTGGTCACCATAACATGCATAAATGGGTTTGTAGGGCTCAGTTTGTGCACCGGAGTGATCAGGTTAGGGTTAATTCACAGAGGAGCTACCAGCGCTAAAAGCATGTGCGTACACTCACTGTACCGTAAGATGCTTTGGCTACCAGCACTGTACATGTTCCTTCGGTAGCATCCTGAAGCACACTGTGGACTGTGGTTCAAAGGCATGCTTACAGTACAATATATTCTCCTGAAAAGTCTGACCTGATTTTCAGTTGTCATATAAACAGCCCGCAGATTCACACAAATCTTGTTCAATTATGTAACTCCCTGTTGTGTAAGGGAAGTGAACGCAACTCATCAAGCGTGACGTGACTGGGATCTTTCTTCAACACTTTCCCTGTGTTGCTGGGAAAAACGAGTATCAAAAATGCAGCTAATTTACATATAATGGCCATAATTTGAAAGGGAGAATACAGGTGAGGTGCTTTAGATTGTTTGTACAATCTCAGATTGATTGTCTGAGGGGAAACATGTGGAGCTTGTTCTTGTGTGCTTTTTTTTTTTTGGAACATGCATGAGGAGGAGGCGAAAAAAGATGGTTTCACTGTATGAGACAATGCCCCCTCCACACATAATGAATAGCTCTCAGAACTCAAATGATGGGCTTTAAATGGGATGAAAAGGATGTTTTGTTCGACAGATTGGCTTTCAGTGGCAAAAAAGTCAGTTCGCTACAACAATTGACAATTTTAGTGAACTGAACACGAGGGTAGGAGTATGATTTTGGTCTCTACCCTGCTGCAAACAGGATTGCCCTCCATATCAGCAATATGCAGGCGAAACACACAGATTTAGGCAGAACGGAACACACAGCTGAGCCAATGTGCAATGGAAGAATTAGTACACGATAGTAAAAACACCCCTTCGTGGTTGTGTGAGGAGTTCTGTCAGGAGTAGACACTTCTACACGGTTCGTCTTTCATACAGTCTGACCTTGAGCAGAAGGACTACGTCACTATTCAAAAGATACATGCCGCACTCAGGTGGGCGCTACTTGAGATTTTACCTTAGTCAAAGAACACATTCACATCAGAATATCAGCAATGTGGTACAATAAGCAAGCGATTATTATTAATGTTATTATTATTATTAATAGTAGTGGAAGTGTTACAGCATTTACTGTACATCCCTGTGATTGAAAGCACAACAAATGTCTACTGTCATTCTGACCTCAGCTGACGAACTGGACCCCGTCACAGCTGATGTGCCACAATAAACGAGCGTGGTTTGTAAATGCCAAGGGCACAACTCCATTCATGTCAACGCTAATAGAAGGCCATGCGTACAGAGTGGAGAAACCATCATTAACATCTGTCGCTAGCAGCAACTGTATGTTAGTCATTCTCAATTATTAGCATTGGGCAATTTTCTGGTCTTCCAGATGTTCATAATGTACATGTGTTCCCTAACACGTGCTAGTGCTAGGTTTGCTGTTACCATTACCCCAGGCACTTTAAGATGGGCTGCTGCATGACTGCACCATGTTCAGTGCAGTAGATTACCTACTTTATAATATGCACGCAATAGAGGCTCTCTGCCATCTAGTGGTGCACAGTGATATTAAAATTGATGGCAAACAGCAGCTCATTGCGGGTTCACTCAGGTCGGTTAATGTAAGTGTAATTAAGTGTAGTGATCGTCGTACAGTGGATTAATGAGCCTGTTCAATAATCAATAAATAATCCACGTGAACATAAATGCATTGACAAAAAAAAAATATGAATAATGTTAAATGACAAATCAAATGACATCCATTTTGCTTTCCTTTTAATTAAAAATGTATTTCATTCTGTACAATAAAAAATATCCAGTGGTAGCATTTATTGGTTGTTTCTGAAAAAAAAAAAAAGATTAAAAAGATTAAATAAATAAAAAAAAACTGTAATCAAAACTCTAACAAATACAAGTTGTATTTCCAGTCCAAGAAATCAAAAAAAAATGTAAGTAAATCTAATCCTGTTAAAATCAGGTTTGTGATAAATTCATTTTCATTTCATTTAAAATAAATTGTACATTGAAAGTAAAATTCACAAATAAAAAAATCCAAAAGATTTGAACACACCTCTTCACTGTGAAACAGATTCTGTATTGATAAAACTGAAGATTAATCCCAAACCATGGTAAATTTATACAGTGAGAAATAGTCCGGTGTGATTGGTTTTGCAGTCTAATGATATGCATTAAATCTCTGCACAAAAAAAACAACAAAACTTTAACGCTGCAGATCGTAAATGCTTGAATTCTACGACGTGGCAGTTAGGAGCCCACGCTATCACATGGCCCATAAAACAACATCAAAGCATTGGAAATATCCAAAATCATAATCCGACGTAATGTTTCTCATCACACACACATGAAAGCTGGGTTGTATTATGAATAGTTGTCTTTGAAAGTTGTGATTCAAAATACAAAATGCTGAGCCATGTTACCAAAGCTTATGGTACTTGACAAATTGAAGGAAAGCCATTTTAAAAAGGCAGTTCAATCTCCTTTTATGTCTTCCAGTTTGACAGAATATAAGGCGCCAGGGAGATAAACATTCTTTAGAGCTCAGCAAAATGTCTTGTATCCCACTGCAGAAGGCACATTAAGATCCGATTTGGATGGGATTACCCAAAACAATCAGATACAATTTGGTGTTCAATCATTGTTTTGGATTACATCGCACTGGGAAAAAAAGTGTGTGTATCACAAATGTGGGTGCAGGTACAAAATGGCTCCCGAATCCTCCAGTCGTTTTAAGGCTTCAGCTTCATGATTGAGGTCATGGTAAGAATTCTGCAACGGAGAGAAAGAGGAGGAACAGCATGGTATAAGACAAGCATGGTGAAACAGAGATTACATTGGAAGTACTGTGAATGACCGCTACCCACCTTCATAGACTTCATGGTGTCATATCCGTAGTAATGGATAGGGAGCCTTTGGCTCTTTGTGTTAGGGTATCCAAAACCAGCGACGTGGACCACGTCACAGTAATTGAGAGCAACAAACACAGCGAGGATGCCCGTGGTAGGATGCACTGCCTGTAGAAACAAACAAAACGTAAAAACAAAGCACACTGCAATGATTCTGTGTCTCCTAGCAAACTTTCCAAAGCCCCCTATGTGTAGGATTTAGGAGACGGTGGTATCAAACAAAAAAAAAAAAAAAAAAGACAATCTGGCAGACAAACAAAAACGTATGCCATTAGAAGCGCATGCAAATTGTCATCATGCCGTACACACGTAACATATTGAAAACCACAGATGGATTAAGCAGCACTTGCATTCAAACGTTTTGTCACGGAGTATGGTTTGATGTTACATAAAGAGATGCTGAAATCTACAGGCACACAACGTGACCTTTGCGAGACAAATGAAAGAGGTTATGAAATGAGCATTTATGTAAAAAGGCAAAATGCTAATTGCGCATCTGTTGCGTGATGAAGGCTTGAGCGGAGGGTTTTACACAGGCAGGAATACTACAACTCAACTGCAGCCTCGCCTTTCACCACTAGATGGACATAGAGGGCAACAGAAACTGCTGCACCCTGACCACTTGAAAACAAAAAACAAGCCATTTTTTTTTTTTGATGACATCTAGGTTGAATGGACTTATTTAAAAGTCGCTTTGAAATAAAGTCTGCCCAAATGACTGCAGGTATGTAATGTTAAACGTGAGCCTGTGGCAAAAAAAAACAAAAAAAAAAAACAGAAACATTCTGAAACGTGCAATAGTGGGATCGATCCTGCCAGGTAGACCTATTCAAAGTATTCACATTTCATTTAAAAACAAGAGACCCAAGGTAACTAACATTAGGTCGAATGAACCGTCTGCTTGTGTGCACGCCACTGCTTTAATGCCGTCGCTGCTGATTTGTTCCAACACAGTGGGATCTTCTCTCCTTCAGCGCTACCTGTACCCTCGACCCCCTCCCCTGCAGCTTCCTAAAGATCTTGGTTGCAAGTCTCACCCTGAAAACATGCAATGATTAAATTATAAAGGTAAACTCTTGCAGAACTAATGAGCCCCTATCGAGTCATGATCGAGCAGAAGCACTTAGGGCACTCATTATTGCCTTGAGTTGATGTGGGGAAGTCTGCACATCTGGATAGTGGTTTTGTCCTCTATTCAATCTATAATGTTACTAAAAAACAAACTGCTGAATGCACAGTGACGACTTATGAGTGTGTCATGGTGAAGGGGAGAATCCAATGCTATTAAAACAGTAAACGGTCCAAGTCCAAGAGGAGGGCTGGATATAAATGATTGACACTGCAAAGCTGGTATCACTGATGTACAACTTCATGCTGCTATATTTCAAAGGGTTTAGTCAGAATGAGAGGTATCAAAAGATGAGAAGGGAGAAGATTAAAAAAATTTAAAAAAGACACTCCAGCCATAACATTACACATTGATTTTAGACTTTGATTTTCCCCGTTTATGCTAAGCTAAGCTAGCCGGCTTCTGGCTGTACTTTCATATTTAGTGGACAGATGTGAGAGTGATATTTATCTTCTCATCTAATTCTTTGCAAGAAAGCAAATAAGCGTATTTCCAAAAATTTCACAGTTTTGCTTTAAGCCTGGCTAAGAAGAGACTTGTTTTTTTTGTGTGTATGTGTATTAAGACAAACCTTAGAACGGTGCGCGTGTGTTTGTCTGCATGCGTGTGCATTGTGCTTCCGTGGGATTTTTGGTATCAAATAGAAACTTTCAGCGTCACACTTGAGAATTCACAGTAAAGAATACCCTTCTCAAGTGTTGGCTCTATGCCATTTACACTTATTAGACCAAGCTTTCATCCTACAAGACCTTCCTCAAAGCTCAGTTCCTAACAGCTTGGCCATAGAAGAGTAAACAGCTCAGATGTAAGTGGGCAAAAAGAGGCTTTCTCAAGTGTCTAGCTCCTCAGCCATAGCTCTCAGATAGGAAGGGCTCTCTACTTCAGATTTCCCTGATGCAAAACGATTACTGGAAAGAGCACACGTGTATATGGCACTGTGTTCCCAACCCAGCAATCTGTATGTTGCTGGGCTTAAATGCACTTGCGGTTGATCTGACCAAATCTAAGCAAATGTGAGCTCTGCTGTAGTGATACAGTAGGTGAACTGACTACGCTAGCCTCGATAAGAAACTGAAACACAGCCTCTTTCCTGCACTCTTCTGTCCTCTCTAAAACATTACAGCAGATGAATTTGCTATTGCACTGAGCACGAATTCAGAAACTGATGAGCACCCCACAATGGGCCACAGCTGACATTCTGTGTGTATTAGCCTCATGTGGTCGCCAGCGCACGGGCGAACACCAGAGCTCAGCAGCGGCCCGCCACATAGTTTGGACGCAGGCCCATGGAGCCTTGGTGAGAGGGGAGAAGGGGGGGGGGGGGGGCCGCTGCATACTATCACCGCTGCAAGCCAGACCTACGAGAGCTGAACACAGACTTGTGTTTGCGAAGAAGGGTGTGAACATAAGAGTAATGTGTGTGCATGTGTGCCTGAAATACAACAAAGACCGTAAGGAAAGGGGAGAGAAGAGAGAAGTGGCTGCCTGTGTGAGAGTTTGTGTGTGTTTGCGTATGTGTTGAGGGGGTCCTTGTCTATCTGGCAGGGTCATTAGCTGAGGGTGGTATCTGCAAAGAGGAGGTCTGCTCCAGACAGGACTCCTGCTGGTATTTGGCCGATAAGAAATACCAGAGCACAGAAAAGATGACGCAGAAAAAGACAAGATGAAGCGTGTTGTGTGTAGTGTGTTGAATCACTAATGTTTAAGAACAAAATTTTTTTTAAATAAATATATATATAAAAATAAATATATATATATATATATATATATATATA
>CALSCE010009526.1:1926918-2049158 GCA_943593645.1 Bovichtus variegatus | reverse complement strand
ACACATACACACACACACACACACACACACACACACACACACACACACACACACACACAGCCCTGAATACAGCAAACTCAGTTTCAGACTGTTACTGTTAAAGCAAACAAAATGTAAAACAGTTCTCCCTATTGCTACAGTATATCCCTCCATCTTTCTCCGCCTCCTCCTCCTGCCCACCCCGGCCTTTTCCATACAGCCTGTAGAATCACTGCCTTTCCACTGCTCACTCTTCTTCTCATGCACCAGCCAGTTGTGTTTGTACTGCAACTCCCCCCGCCCACACTTTCTACTCACTCTTCGACAGAGAGGGGAACAAGCAAAAGCAAAACAAAACCTGGCTCGGGCGCACGTCAGAGACAATCCCTACCAAACACTACAAGCTGCACTTGGCAGATGGGATGCAAAGGGTCAGTGAAAACTTCTCCATGAGTAATGGTCCAAGTCAATTCCCAGGGTGTTTCAAAATCCAATCACCTCAGCCAAAGAGTTAAGGCCCAATTTGACAAACAAAAACAGATCAATGACATACTGCAAACAAAATGTTATGTTTACTCTTTGCCCAATCGCTGCTCTTCAGTCAAAGTTCCATGAATTTGTTAATGATTATGGTTCTTCTTCTTTTGTTGAAGTCATCTTGGTCTTTCCAGTTTTATCCCGTACTGTTTTTGTTAATTGAGCCAAAAGTCACAAAACATGCTCAGTGAAGATCGACTAAACTGTCGATTTTTCTTCTTCCTGAGAAAACGGCAATGATCAGCTCTGCAATGACGGAACACTGGGAACTGTCCTTTTTTCCTAAAATCAGAGCATCTGCTGGAAATTTATACAAATTTTGGCTTTCCTTCAAAAACCAATTATTTTCCGAGGGATTCACTGCGCAGCCCAGAATAAACGAGGGGCCTATCTTGTAATGAGATGCCAGAATGCCAAGCAGAAGCTAATCTTCACCATGTTTTGCAGTAATTGGATCCACAAAATTGCTATTGACCCGGCTACATTTCAAGAGAAATGCCTCTTCCAGTAAACTGTTTATCACAGCATTCAAGACATATCATTCGAGGAGCTGTGGCTAATCAGTGGATGCACCATCCAGCCTTGTTAACATTCATGTGGGGACTAGTGAAGGGCAGAAAGGGAAAAAGGAAGGTATGAGGGAAAGGGAACAAAAAAAGAGAGAAGGTTCTAGTGGGAAAATGTATTTGGAGGTTGACACAAAGGCTCAATATTATTGAGCTGTAACAGAGGAGAAGCATTGCCACCACAGTTATAGTTCATGATTGTCAGAACAGTGGAAGTGGATCTCTTACCTGCTTGGTCTTGGGGTGCTGAGGGATCCGGAGCAGTCTGTCTGCAGTCTGGTGCAGAAAGTGGGGGTCCAGCACTCTGATTTTACTGACGTCACCCAACCAGATTTGGGGAGGAGGCTTCCAAAAGCCTTTCCTGACCTGGATAGTACACACAAACATAGGGAAAGATAAGACACAGGATGTTGTGAAATTTAAATGAACAAAAAAGGAAAGAGAGGGTAAAAGACTGCTATTTTTAGTTGGCACACTGAGTTCATTTGCACAAACAGAGATGCAATTGGACCTATGACTCCCTCATGTCTGGAGGCAACTAAATCGATGTGCAAATTAGCAGGTAATGACCTGGCAACTAATAGCAGAAAGAGGCCTTTGGTGCCCTGAGCAACAGAGTGAAGGATGTCTGCAATGGAAACTACATTTAACTCTGAAGGGCACTGGCATCACTGAGGTCGAACCTTTTAAGTATTTGTTCCTGATATGGATGGCTGGCAAGGGCTGGAAAAGAAGCTAAAAGGAGAGCGTTTATGTGAGGCAGGGAGGGAGAGAAAGAAAGTGAGACAGAGTACGACGGAAAGCGTATGTGTGTGCGGTTGTGTGAGATAGAGAGTGCATTCTCACACATATCCTGTACCCTCTTCTCATTATAGAGGATCTCTTTAAGCCAGCGGAGATCTTGCTGCTTGAAAGGAACCAGGACCATAAGCGTGCCGGGCTCGTTGTGCAGTGCAGGGTTGTACGAGGCCGACTCGGGGTAGAAGAACCTCATGGTGGTCTTGTTCCCCACGTCCTCCTCATAGCCTCTCACTGGGGCATCGTTCAACCTGAGGCAGGGACACGATACTATATTCAGGGACAAGAATTTTCAGGTTTGTTTTTATTTCCATTTTTTGCAATCATTCATTCAGAAATATAGGAGTTTCTTGTTAAATCACACCGTGTTATCGCATCGTGACCTTTGAAAGGTTGTTGAGCATTAAAGGCAACATTTTGAATCTTTTTCTCATAATTGTGTCTATCCTGACTCACGCTAACTTTGCATTCGCCATATCTCTTGTAGAGATTCGGGCAGCGCGACTCCGGCTTAACAACATATATCTGGGTAAGCAGTTTGAGCCCCCCAAAAGCTTTCCAAATAAACTTCAATTTCATGTCAATAATTGAGTCCAACCGAAAGTATGCAGAGAAATACAGAGCCTAAGTGAAACCGCAACTTTCGGGTTCTGTTTCAGAATAAACCTCATTCAAAATCCCACTGACATTTGTAATAAACAAAATTACTAAAAACAATTCAATAAAATCAGCCTTGGAACACAGCCTTCAGGCCACGTAGGTAGTAACGATGTATGGTAGACTCCATATAATTTAATCATTTACATTTTCAAGGGAGCTGTAGCTTTTATATGCTAATAAAGTAACTGTTGCTCAATGACAGATTAATGGAGGGGCAAGTCTGTGATGTTCGGACTTTGCCTCTTAGCCACTAAGAGATCTAGAAGCTAACCAAGCTAGCGGTTTAGTTAGCCAACAAAAGGGATGTTCATCCAAAGTAATGACAAACATCTATTTCTCATCATTTCACTTGACTCAAAATGACTTCAATAATTTAATGAAGTCTAAAAAATATTTTTTTGCTGTGATTTTATTCCCCTAGTGAGATGTCACAAAAGCTACAGTTTGCAAGGCAATTGTGATGTCAAGGTGGCCTGTTGATGTAGGGCATATGCTAGCAACCAGTTTTCAGGTTCTTCTTTTCCCTCTAGATATGTCCTGTCACGCTGCAAATATGTTGAGGGCTTAAAAATTTAATATGCGCTTCATTCTGGAAACAGAAGGAAGACTTTCAAGACTGAAGTCTTCCTTCTTCTGTATGTAAAGACTTTTTGCATTTTCGCCTTCATTTGACAGCATAGAGACGGACTGGAAATGTGGGGGAGAGAGAGGGGTAAGACATGGAACAAGGCTGAAATCGAACCCGGGACGCTGCAGCAATGTGGCATGCGCTGTAACCTCTCTTACTTTTTACGAAAGATTGAATGTACTAAAAACCCCATCATTATCAATCATTCCCTGATACAATAATTAACACAACAGCACAGAATGATGTTGTGTGTTGCAAATGATTGGTCTGTATTTGGAAGCTTAAGTCTTGACAGGCTTCAAAAGAGTCTGTCTTACTATGACAGAACGAGCCCCGTGAGGTCAAATGTCTCAGGCATGCATTCATTTCTAAATGTCAATAACCTTACTCTATTGGCCCGGGAATGATTAGCTTCTAAGAGGAGGAAGAGATGTAAGTGAGGAGAGGGTGAAGGGGGGGCTGATGGGGAGAGAAAAATGCATTGTGGTCAAGCCAAATTCTGGCTGTTTGAAAGAGGCTTATAAAAACTCAGAATGCATGTGTTCATTCCAAGGCTGTAAAGTCAGATTTGCAGAGTGCCTTTGTCCCTCAGTAAACTAAGCACTTTCATTTCTCCTTTAAAAAAAAAAAAAAAAAAAAACTGAAGAAAAGTTTGCTAATTGCTGAGAGGACGGCTCTGTGTCAGGGTCACATGGCCGGATACTGTCCACCCAAGTGTACAGCCAAGACATTTTTTATCTTGCTTTCAGTGGCGGGGGGGAAATCACCACAATCCCTTTTTAAAAAGGTCATCTCGCAAGGATCCTTCTGTTCATAATTTAGTCATAACAATCCTGAAACATATTATTAGAATTATCATTGATGGGTCACAATTTGTAAGATATAAAAGAATAGCACGTAGATAGTCACCTCCTAAAAAATGTACAGCTTGGAGCGGAATCAAAAAGCAGCAAAGTAGGTTTACAAAACTTGTATTTTTTTTGCCTAATTCATTCTTCTTCTCTATGAACAGCATGCCAACATTTTTTAGCAGTAACGATAATAACTGAATGAGATAGTACTAACAACGATACTTTCATGAGGCGTTCTTCTTTCTGCTTACCGAATGACCACGTCATATTTGTTGATGGCGCTTCCCAAGGAGCTGTTCTTAATTGCAAAGCCGTTGCCTATGATTACACAGGTTCTGCATTCCAGGCTGCGGAGAAAAGCGTGTTTCAAAGTTTTGTACAACGAGGCACAAAATGTCACCCTCTCTACAGACATTACTGACAACATACTCATCACTAGAGCAATAGCACGCAAGGGTGCTTTTTTGACCATAATGAGGGACAGTTATGCGGCTAAGCAGCTACCCATAAGTACCTATAATTACAGTGATGAAGTCATGCAGCAGGACTGAAAAGGATGTGTAACACAGCTGGGAAACATCGACCAATTTTGAAAAAAAAATCATGTTGTAGTGTCAATTAGTAGAGATTTGTTGGCGCCATTATTGGATTTATAGTATAAAATGAATCCTGTCCTCCACTGTGGACTTAAATCAGTGGAAACCTGGGTTAATAAAACGTTGAGTTTTAGGACCATGTTCCAGGATGGCTGAAGTGCGCTCACACTTACTTTTCAATGCTGGCTGGCACCTGATCATTTGCAATTACAGCAAGAACTTTCAGTAGCAGCAGCTCTGGGAGGGAAAGCGAGAAAAGGGAGAGGTTCAAATGGTGTGATTATTGAAAACGTTTTTAAAACAGATGTGGAATTTACATTTAAAAAAAAAGGAAAGTACTTGTACAACTGTGTTTAAGGGCTCAACATCCACCATGCCATGCATCTAATGTACTCATTACAATAAATATACGTGGTGGATGTACACAATTTAAGAATTGCGATCTTTTCATCAAAGCACTTTGCCTTTGTGGCAGTAAAGCATGAATGTCAGGTATGGTCATACATTCAGATAGTTTCTTAGTGGTCATAGATTCAATCACAGAATATAAAGAGTTATTTGCAGATCTGTGAACTTAAACTGTAAAAATAAGCGAATATATGAGAAAAGTATAAAACATACAACAACCAGTAATACCAGGTTGATACGTGTGCCGAGTAAACTGAGCAGAAAGAGCAGAGGATATTGTAAAGTCAACATACCACTGCCCTTCATGCCATAAGGTAATGCCAGCTTTGACCGAGGCTCCCGCCAGAAGAAATCCTCCATTTTCAGAAAGAGCTGAGTCTGTCTGCTAATGCTGCATAAAACATATCAGAGCAGGAATTACAACATAATACTGCAGTGCACAGGGTTTGCTGTATGAATTATATTAGAGGAGGGTATGCTGAGAGAGAGGGGAGGATATGAGGATGTTGGCTTTAACAGCTATCAAACCACACAATAGACAACACCAACGGCGCTGCCAAACAGTACAGTGTTCATATTGGCACATGGAAAAGCTTAACTTTCCCAAATGTTCTGGTATCTATTAAGCAGGTAAACCAGACTCATTATAAAGAAAGCAGCCATTTACATGATGTCATTCAATAGCAATTTCCCTCATTAAAATCTCCTGTTGGCGTTTCTCCGCTGCGGAGAGGGGAGGGGAAAAAAACAATAATATTCACAGAGCCCGTGGAGTGAGACAAATGTAGCAGGTTGTAATATGTGAAACAGTCGCTTTTCTGTGTTCGCTGGCTTCAGACTCCAGCTGTTTATGACCTACTGTCTTTGACAGTGAGTCTATCAGACAGTTATTACCCTTGTGTGCCAGCTAGCTCTACGCAGGGGATCAGCATAAATCTCCAGGGGAGGGTCTAATTAGAGGAATGTCACTCCGATTGCCTTGAAGGCCTCCCTATAACTGTAATGACTGATGTGAAAACCCAAGAACAACCAGCCAGCAACTTTATTTGAGAATGCAAATCATGATCTTTAACAAGGGATTGTGAATTTGACTGTGAAGAAGGATCAAAGGGCAGGCAGAGGAAGGTCTACTGAGCTGAAGAAAAAAACAGTGACCTTGGAGGATGTTGGGACGAAGCAGATGGAGACCATGTTACTATTTTGTAACAGAACAGAACCAGTAAAAAGACCGACAGTAAATACACAGCTGAATAAACTGACAACAGAGCAAGAGAAAATAAATGCGAGGCGGCTCATTGCTGAGGCACAATGATGACTTAACAAGGCAGAACCTGAGGCGAACAAACAAGCCATTGTCTGGCTAACTTCATCAAGGGCTAATTATTGGCTAATGTTGGTTTTTATATTAAACTCTCCCCCTCAGAACATTTCATGAACACATTCCACTTGAATTACAGAAACTTACATGATTGAGATGGAAAATCGTTTTTCATAACAAGTTATGTTCTTTCTCACTGGAATATGCTTTTCCTTCATGACTGGTGAAGACTAATCCTAACAGTCGCACAGAGCCTGGCACCTTATGCTCAAATAAAATTACTGGCATACCTTCCTCCCTTAATAAGCCATCCACTCCCTCCAGTTTGTGAGGAAAAAAAACACAGACATGCCATTACTCACTTAAAGTCAAGGCTCTCCCACTTCTTCCGAGTTAGCCAGCCACCACACAGCGACTTGCTACTGTTCGGAGACTTGCTGGTGCCTCCGTAGCTGAAAGACAGACCACCACAACTGGCATGAAAGTTACTGCTGAATCCATAAAAGCACACCGTGCCAGTAACTGGGTCCAGAACACTCAAAAAGTGCAAGAATGGGCATGTGTGAGGGTCTAAATTGACCAGCAGCTCAGACCGCCGGATGTTCTGAATCTTAACTTTTTAGTGACTGCACAGACCTCAAGAGCTTACTTATTATTATTTATTTATTTATTTATTTTTAAACCAGAAATGAGCATCTGTGTAATTGTGTGACCTCAATACCGAGAGCAAATGGGAAATAAAGAAAATGGTTGCGTTAGCGTGTGTGTAATTACCTCTGAAGTATGGCATAGGAGCAGTAATATGTGACAAAGGAGATGAAGAAGAGGAGAACTGGGAGAAGCCTAAGGCACCATGCTGGAGTCAAAGAAGACACAAACAGAGGCAAATGTACAAGAATTCAAAAAACAGGATTATCAAATTTCACATCCAACATATGCTCACTTCAGAGTCTTGACTTCTTTCTTTGATGTTATGGCCATTTATGTAAAGGGTGCTGCAGTGAATAACCCTATGACACAAAATAAACTACTAGTTGTGCTTTTAGTAAACAACAAATAACATTTTTTTTTTTTTTTTTTTAAAGTACGGTTAGATTTGGCATCCCATGTAACACAGGTGTGGTATCAGTACCAGATTGGGTACTGAAAAATGCTATTTAAAGGCAACAGAAACAGGTCAACAGGAAACACTCCGCCCACTCATTATGACCTCAGTTTCTTGTAAAAAAAAAAAAAAAAAAAACCTAAGAGGATTCTTTTCTGTTCTATTTTCGTGTGAAAAAAACAAAAAGAGGAAATACAGCAAATAACAGAATGACATGATATTGTTTTCAATGTACGTACCGTAATTTCCGGACTATTCAGCGCATCTGAATGTAAGCCGCACCCACTGAGTTTTTAAAAAATATGTATTTTGTACATAAATAAGCCGCACATGTCTATAAGCCGCAGGTGCCTACCGGTACATTGAAACAAATGAACTTTACACAGGCTTTAACGAAACACGGCTTGGAACAAAAATAAATAGGCCTTTAAACGCCTTCAACTTGAAAGCTGCATCATATGCCTTTCTCCGTGTCTTTGCCATGATGAGGGTGACAACATGACCGTAATCAGAATCACCATTCATAATGTCCGCTGTTTAAAATGTCCGCTGTTCATAATGTCTGCTGTTCATAATGTGCGCTGTTCATAATGTCCGCTGCTGAAGACATTCCAAGAACTAATAATGCAATTGAAGGTTGGCATAATGTTTTTAGAGGTTCATTTGGTACACTGAATGAAACACCGAGAAATTTCGTAAAAAAGTTAATTACCGTAATGAATGGGAAGTTTGAGCGCGCTCGATTTACGTCACATTATGTGACGGTGCTCAGTTTTTTGGCGACATGAAGCTTGTGAAAGCGGGAAAAATCCATAAATTAGCCGCGTCATTGTATAAACCGCGAGGTTCAAAGTGTGGGAAAAAAGTAGTTATAGTCCGGAAATTACGGTACTGTCTACAGCACACTATGAGTTTCTGTCCTGGGACAACATACTACAATGTATAAAGCTGAACATCAGTGATATGCTTTTGAATTTCGACAGGTCAGTAGCATAAGTACATGTACCTCTATGAATTCATATCCAGGTTTGATGAAATATCCTATTGTAAGCTTCTCTTCAACCTGTACGTCGAGGCATCACAGTTTTCAGGACCATACATCCACTTAAAAAATAATAATGGATAATTAAAAAGGGGGAAACAGCTAGTCTAGCTCAGAACAAAAAAAACAATTGTTCAACAGGGTGTTTTTCAAGGCCGGCCACAGTGACTTCTTAGAGTCTGAGCTGGCTGCCTAGTAACTGCACAGTGATCAAACTATTCCTTAAATAGACAAAACTGCCTTTAACAAATACAAACAAATACGTAGAAATGACTGACTGACATTCAGTGACAGGCCATATTTCCATCACTCCATGGTACAACACAATACAGAAACCTTCAATACAACTGCCACTGCAGCTCTTTTGTTGAAAATGAATCACTTCAGGGTCTTTGTATACAGTATAAAGGCAAGGGCCCTCCTTTAAATAAAATGGAAATAATCTAAAAGGAGCATCAAGACAGCTTTGTGTTTTCCCACAATAATTTAGACCACATCTGCATTAAACAAGAGTGGCAATTTTTGAGAAGTGACAAAATGTTGTGTGGCTAGAGGCCCAGCAACAAGACAAATTGCAAGTTGCAAACAGTATGTGCTGTGTGAGTCTACACTGACACCTCAAGTCTTAACATTCTGCTGATTTTAAATAGGAGAAATAAGTATTTGGTGGCACTGAGCACAGGTTACCCAATGAATATAAAATAATAGTGGCTATAAAGTTAAAAATCGGATCATTAATCACAAAGTGACAAAGTGCATTTTGGTCCTTAATCCTCTCATTACTGCATGATAAATAACACAGAGGTCAGATTAGTGCTTTGCTGAATATCAAGAAAGGGAAGTCCCATTCAAGTAATCAGAACAAAAGCATTAACAACATCTGATGAAAGAAATGCAAAAGAGCTTACTTTTAATTGCCTTCTGGGACATCTTCACGTGCTCCTTGGTCCTCTCATGTCCTCACAGTGCATGAGGTTATCCTAGGTGGCAGGTACATAAAGTATAAAACAGCAAATGTTTTAGTACCTCCTTGAAACTGCTTTATGACTAGCATCCTCCCTTTCTGAGTAGATGATTCACAAAAAGTAACTGCCTTTCAATTAAATAAGCAGTATCTGATTGAGTCATGGTGGGCTTCCTACATGCAAATAAGATGCATTGACTAGGCTAAGGCTAAGTGAACGAGAGTGGCAAAGAAACAAATGAATGCAAGGAAGCAAAAGAAATGTGTGCACAGAAAAGAGAGGGAGACAGTAAGAGAAAGACAGAGAGAGAAGCTGAGGGAGAGAGAAAGGCAGCAGATGAAGGCTGACCAGTTTAAGAGGATCAGGCTGGACTGACAGACACTTGGTCCCTGTACTGGGGGACATTTGCAATCCCACAGCGTCACTTCAGCTTCAGCACTGTGTGCTCGGTTGCTTCGGATAGTTCAAATTACATTTCAGAGCAGATTAAAGGGCATGTAATGTTGCACACATGACTACATGATGTACAATGCGCATCTTATCCACAATCTTCCTGATTCATGGAGTCCAGAGCCATCCACACAAATGGTTGTACAGAATATGCCCGACGCTGCTTCGGGGCTAGACCATCAGTAAAAAAAAAAAAAAAAGTCAATAGCAAACTGAAGCCCAGCTGAATATCTATTTTGAGATGTGTGCACATAAACTTGCTACATTGCAACAGTGACGTAATACGGCTGTAAATCTACCAGGAAATCGTGCACGCCCCAACATGGAGACAGCGAAGGAGTGGAAACCACATGATCGATTAACACCACCACAGGGATACGCTCTGCAGATGTTACTCCTCAATATGTGGACACTAAAACCCCTCCCTGAAAAACGAAACCATCATCTCACAACATAAAGCATGATATGCTGCTTCCTGTATTCGAATATAATTTTTGGGATTTGTATGGGAGTGGGTGAGTGTTTATCCTGAGGAAACGATAAAGAATTTCTAGAGGAATAAACTTCAAATGCATTGTTTTCTTTTGGGAAACAAGCAAGAGGAGTTTATTCTTCTTCTGCATTGTGTTGGTTTTGTTAGCACAGCATGCAACTGTTCTGTGCCTGTATTCATTGTAGAGCTCAATTGCAGTCCCTAAATTGTGCTCATTAGTTGATTAACACATAAGTCACTCGAGAGAAATTTTAAATGAACAATAATTGAGCAGTTGTTCAAGTCATTTATTGAGCAAAAATGCTAAAACATTAGCTGATCCCAGCTTCTCAGATGTAATTCTCAGCCTGAGTAGACATACTGTATACAGTATCACAGGTTTTTTTACAGACTAAAAAACAGATGCCAATGCAGTCAAATGAGTAGTTCCAATTAGTACAGATTTGCCAAAATCACTTTATGAGTATCTAAGTGCCTAAATATTGCAAGCTGATGCCCACATTTCCAAAATAATTTAATGAGCTTCTCAGGGAGCTGCGCAGCCACACATTACATATCAACAAAACCGTAACATTACTACAGAACAGCTTACCTTTTGCCTCTTACATTTCCAATGATTATGTCCTCAGTGGTACAGATGTAATGAGTATGGGCTTCTCCCTGTAATAAAAAACACAAAATAATCTGTAACAGGTTAATATCTGCACAACCAACTATTCTTTGTTGTCTGTTTGTCTGGGAACAAAAATTGCAGAGTGCAGTGAAAGTAACTCCAAAAACAGTAAACTCCAGACATGCAATGCAGAGATGTTTGTACAGGAAGAGCTATGGTTTGTAACAAGGGCTCTGGGTTTGATGCAACAGGTCTACAGACACATTATAAAATATTATACATTGACATACAGAAATGTCATTCTTACGGTCTTGGATTTGGGCTGATCTTCCTCTAGACTCCATTTCATGGAACACAGCTGATGCTGAACATGTTAAGATTTTCTGGGATTTGGACAGTTAGTCGGATCAAAACAAGCAATTTAAAGATGCCAGTTTGGGCTCAATGAAATTGGTCATTTTTGTGATATTCTGACATTTTATAGACAAATCAATCGCAAAAATAACTAATAGATTAAACACAAACGCAAAATAATGTGTTGCAGCCCTACATAGTATAGCCCTATAGCCTTCTCCGGTGTAAAACACTACCTACTACCTCAAGCCTCCTCAGCACCACCCTCCTGAACTTGAGGGAGTTACAACAGCTGGACATACTGTAGCTCCCAGGATTGTGACGCACAGGGGGCAGAGGACCTCCTCACAGACACCACAGGCAACACATAGCGGAGCAGCACAATACCTGGCTGGCTGTGATACGGTGTGTGGGGGCAGAGGGGCGGAGGAAGGGCTGCCTGGGAGAGCACAGGGGGTCGAGCCCTCAAGATGTGAGGGACCAACAGAGAAAGATTTAGAAAAGTCCTCCACCGCAGACGTGCTTAAAAGCATTGCTGTAAGTCTAACCATGGGCCATCAAAATGCAGACAGACCACTTAAAGAGTTTAGTCACACACTGTAGTGATTAAAAGATGAGGCAGGCAGCTGAGAGGAAGTCATTCTGGCAAAAGCAGGGCATGGGAAAATGTTTACTAGTTCCTTCCTTCCAAATTCCAAAAGGAATGTGAAGGTGACAAGACAAATACTATGAATTTAGCATTGACACTTATGTCAAGATAGTGATATTGTAGATCTTTGTAGGATGAATCATGTATTAAATTTGAATTATTGTGAGACAGCACCACGACATGTTCTCGCACCATTAACACTCGCTGAACAAAGAATACAACGCCCAACAGATTTATTTGGAAATGTAATGAGTCGGTTTTAAAATGGGTAAAATCCCTCCAAAAAAATCAATCAGCACAGACATAATTGATGACTCAAAATGACCTCCTACTCCAACCCCTTTCTACCTAACAGCTGATTTCTGTCAACCATAGACGCACTCTGTAAAGAAAATCAAATGTGCGCTCTGCTCACAGAGGAAAATCCACCTCTAAAAACACATAATCCCAGAATTTAATCCAGTCAGAAGAGCTAAATCTGGTGTCCATTTGTAACACTATGACCGCTTTTATGAAGAAAAGCTTTCAAAAGAAATTGCAGGCTATAAATCGACCCTTTTTTGGCACTCCACCAAAGCTAGACAATAACATGTTCCCCTCATTGCAAGACTACATGTCAACGGAAGACAAAACAGTCAAGCTTTCTTCGCCAGCAGCATATGATTCATACTTGCGGTCAAGTCTTCCTTCCTTATGATGGCACCAGGGCACTCTACTTGATGTAACAATGAAATTAACTGTGGGTCTCGTTATTTGGAAACAACATTGGAGAAATAATGTGAAATGAGCAGTGTTTGAAATAAAATTGGTATTGCAAATCAGAGTAGAAGCTGTAATCTTTTCTCTATGGTTGTGAAATCTTAGAATCTAACCATATTGTATTCTGTGTACGCACACACCAACTACGTACGTACGTACGTAGTTGGTGTGTGCGTGCCCGCACACTTCCAGGCAAGCACACTCTTGGGTGACTCAGCAAGTTCCTCCTACCCCCTGCTTGAGAAGTCAATCTGGTCTTAATTAGCTCTATGGAAGAGAAGGTTTGCTCTGTTGTATTTTGGCAGCAGCTGACCATTTCCAGTTGATTATCGCAGACTGTTCCCACACTGATATTAAACAAAGGTTACATACAGTATCTTTGGGCTTTATGGTCCATATTTTAGTGTTGACCTTGGGATGGTGTGCCATAAAAAATTTCTTAGTAATAGCTGTAGGGCAGTAAAGAAAATACCTCCTTTGAAATACAACACCTTCATTTCCTTATTTTCCATTCGATCAACAATTTAAAGCAGATGTTACTAGAATATATAAATGGAGAGGGAGAAACTTCTGATTAGAATAGCCATTCTTTGTCATAGAGAGTATTTAAAGCCGGATTAACCCATTTAGGAGCTTTAGGTAAAAAAAAAGAGCTGTTGGTCCTATTGACGCCCCCCATCACCACCTCTCATACATTGTGTATGTCTACTCTGCCCTTCCAAGTAAACAAATAAGATTTCTTTATCACATTACTAAATTTAAAATGATTTAAAAAAAAAAAAAAAAAAGTATTAATATAGGATCCTCCAACAAGACAGGGGTGTCAAGATTAGGTGATAATGCAGGGTCAGGTTAAAGGCCCTAGTAAAATGCTCTTATCTTTTCAGATATGATATTGTGAGTGTGTGTATACACAAATGTGCAATTACTGAAATGACCAGAAAGCACGAACAAAGTGAACATGGTCCAGTTTTACATGTATTCCTGTGCTCTTATTGGGTTAAATGTGACTAATCTCAATAATAGGTTTTTAATTTGATGCGTCCATGAAACAGTGCAGTGACCAGTGCACCAGGGTATGGTTACATTTGCCGGTTGTTTTGAGGGCATCAGATTTGAAAAGCTAGATTGATTAATTCAAGCAGGAGTGAGTCATTACTGCAGAGGACATATCACGGTGTGTCAGTGATCTGAAGTTCTGTGCTAAATAAATATCGCTAAGCCCCATTAAATGAAACATCTGCGCATAAAAAGATGTCTCTTACATAGCCGCTGGCTGCTACAGTGACTAAATACGACAGCCTGAAACTACCGAAATATTTCCAAAAAAATTTAAAAATTCTATACATCTATCTATCAATCCATCTTAAATTCAGGGCAATAAAGAAAATTACAATCTGTGTATTATAGTATATTAGACTATGTGGATTTTCTGTCCACCCCCATTTGTCACTCCCACACTACTCTCTCTTTCTCTCTCTCTCTATAATATGTCAAGGTTGGACTTCCAAGGTGATCTACAGAGTTTTATCACTACAAATGGTCAGCTGTCAGCTTCAGGTCGGAATAGAAGGCAGACATGTGGCACTTCAAGGAGACAGTGATGAAAGACTGCATCTTATGAGAGTTTCTAACACAATAAACTATGGATCATTTGAATGTAATGCCCCTGTTTAGCCCCATTTAGAGAAATAACAGAATTCAAACTTTTTATTTTTGCACGGTAACAAAAAAGATCAAGATTCAGAGAGGTGCGCTGTAGAAAGAGACTGAGACAGAGAGCAAAGAGAAGAAAGAAAGAATCAATTTCAGATTAAAAGCGTGAAATCACATGACCGATCACGTTCTATTTATTTTTGGAAATGTTAGCTATTTCTTTAAATGGAGAGCAAAGGTTTTCTTTTTCCATTTACACGTACAGAATAATATAATGTTTTACAAATGTTATATAAATAAAGAAAATGTCATGAAAAGGTCTGCTTTCTTGTAGACAATTTGTGCAACATTGATTCAATATATCAAAATCAACAAAAATTCAATCCCATTCACCCTTTTAGATAATGGGGAATGAGTTTGGATTCACTGTCAGTCGACGTGTACTCTACATTAAACATAACGAGCACTTTCACTTTCGGTTCAATGTCGGGCATCAAGGTAGTATCAATATTTCTGCCTGACATGGGCGATATACAAAAAACACATTTTGTACAATTTGTTCTTATTTTGTTAGTGGCCATTGATTACTGGGATTCGTCAAGATTTTCTTATTTATACTCTGCTTTTAGGTAAGAGATCATTTCACGAGTGGTCGGGGCACTCTTACCAACACAAGGAAACATAAGTTTTTTCAAATTTCAGGAACATACAAAAATGCATTGATATATTATAATAAAATTTAGATTATAAAAATGTTTTGGTGGCATCTCTCCAGTTGGCATGTGCCAGACAAATTACACACGGCACAACTCCTGCCTTTAAATAGTGCTTAGGGGGCGTTACCCATGTTACCATGACTTCCGTTTTTTTTTCCTCTAAAAGAAAAGGAACAGTGTGTCAGATTGGTTGGGTGTCACATTGTGGTTGCAGATTGCATCCAACTGAATACAGCTTCACTCATCCCTCCCTTTACAAGATGGTGGTAAGGGGCCACCACATGTAAAACCGTGGTGTCTTTCAGGACGTTCATCTTGATAAGAGGACATCAAAGTGTACATAATTATCCGAACAATCGTTCACAATCAAGAGTTATGCCAACCAAACTAAAAATGTAACAGAACCCACACTAAAAAGAAACAATAATCCAAAAAGGGGAATGTACTGGCGGCAATTGATCAGTAATACATATCACTCTCCCCTAATCCCAAATGACTGTTCAATTTAACAACTGCAACTAAAAGTTCTGTAACCAGTTTGGACAGGTCTGTACTTTACGCTGTGGCGTCAGAGCTCACTGTGCTAACTAACCAGATGTCCTGTCTCCCACGAACAAGTTTGATCAAGATTTGCTTTCTACTCTGCAGCTGCAGCAGATAGCGTTTTATGGTCTGACGTGCATTGTCAGAAAAAAGTGATTGCATCACATGAGGTGACTTTATTGGTAGGGTGAATCTGTTATTGTAGTTCTCCTACAGGTTAAGAGCTCTTAAATGAACTTTGTCTTGAACTCTGTCAGTTTGCGTCTACAGACAGGTACACCACCTAAGGACATTGTCATTTAGGCTGAGAGACATACACGGAAAAATAGAAACCCTTTTCATAACACCCATTGTTGTTGTCAGGTGTTGTTCTTGTTAATGCTAAATGAAATTGCACAAGTGGTTCTTGGCTTTCATTTTGATCAGGAGTTTTAACGTGTTTGCCTTAAATTAATGTTAAGAGGGCCAGATGTGTTTACAACTAACGCGCAGACTGCAAAAGAATGATGGATTAGAAAGGGACAAGTGCCTCCCAGCAGAGTCACTTCTGCAGAGACCAGAGGGTAATGGCCTGTTACCACGTACCAAAAAGCCCCATTAATTGCAACATATCAGTGCTTGCAAATAAAGAAAATATTAGCCTGATTTGAAATAAACTCAACATGTGTCATTTTCACTCAAATGTGTTGAACTACATTCAGGAGTGTGTAGGGTAACACACCTGGGTTTGCAGTAATAAGCAACACACAGGACTGGTGGTTAAAAAAAAAAAAAAAAAAATGTAAACTATTTACAATTCTTGATGACTCTGATTGTTAAAGTTGCAACTTGCTGAGAAATAAGTATCGTGGTTGACACTGTAACTCCACGTCAAAGTCAGAGTCAATGCCACTGATGACAGGGGGACACAATAACTGTGGTTTGAATACATTCAACAACAGATGACATTATCCTTCACAAACACGTTGCAGCCAAGTCGACAGTCCATCTATCCATCCAACCGAACGCAACGAAAACAATCTAAATACACTGACAAATGTTGAAGTCAAGGCTCGCGGTAGGCCAGCCGAATTCCATTTGATATCCTGTGATCCAGCGGTCAGTTACAGCAGACCGGTGGTGTCCCATGCCCCCCTACAGGCATGTAGACACAATCCGCACACACGTTAGCTCGAAATGTTCTTACTTACCAGCAGCGCAGCTTTAATCCGTGGAGCGAGCCTGTTGTACCGTACAATGATGTTGAACCAAGTTCACGTTGCTTTTGGTGACACACACTGCGTGAGGAATCGAGAAATATGCATCTGCCTTCAGCGCTTTACACACACCCGGGTACGGCAGTGATGGGATGTGCGTGTCAAAGTTCATGCCTCGGAACAGTGTAGCAGGAAACGAGAAGCGTACACGCAGTCCACGGCTTGGTTTTCAGTTGATCTGAGTAGCATGGAGACTGCAGGCACGTATAGCGGTTTACTGGAACGTTTTCGCTCTGTTACAGCGCGCTCCCTTTTCTCTCAACGCAGGAACGCATGCGCATGTGGGTACGCGCACTGGAGAGAACAGATCCAAATGGCATTCCCTGTAAAAAAATAAAAAAATAAAGAATGTACAAGACGAAACTTGAATGCGCTGGCGTTGAACATGAAGTACACATTTCCTATGTGATCTCCGGTTTATTGTGATTCTTGGAACGACATCTGAAAAGACTTTGCTGTTGGCTGTGATTTTCTTGTACCTCTCAATGTAACAGATAACAGAGTCCTGCATTCAAAATGAATTGAAGCAAAGGTAGCACTGAGGTAAAAGTAGGCTACGTGTGCCATCAAAATATACTTAGTGTATGTACTTGTTATGCAGAATGACACATTTCAGAATAATATATATCATATTGTTGGATTATAATTATTGAAACATGGAAATACATGTCGCAGTTGGTAAACTATTTCATGATGTCGCTTAGTTCAGTTTATTTTTTGTAATTTTTTTTGTTGATTATATTTTGTTTTCATAATCGGATTCTGCAAAGTAAGTTGAAGGCTAAGTAAAGCTGCCAATTAATTGGAGTAAAAAGTACAAGCACGCGCTTCACTTGAGTAAATGTGTTTAGATGAGATCTGAGATCCTGTTTATGGGAATCTCTGTTAAATATTAACTATTGATTTAAATTACTCTCCTATGTATATGGATACGTTCTGCTCATGATGAGTAAAAGTGAACTTTGAAAAGAAATGTTGAATCATTCAAATCATTGAAAATTTCCCAAGCCAGTCTTTACTATCAGTCTGAACACCTGTTGTTATCAAGCATTATCTTCAACTCCCACAGTGTTGTTTTTACCTATATATGGCCACATGAGCAATGTGACATGAGCATCAAAGTTCATTCCAAGTAATTGATTTGGGCAGATCAAATACCTTTGCTGCATAACAGTGGGCTGCCTTAGGGCCTGGAGCACAAAGTGCCAAGGTTAATAAATGTTTTCCATGTCAGTGATCTTCTGCTAATTATGATGGTTTGCTCTATGTCTCCTTTATTGGACTGTATATTTCTCCCAGAGGCACCAACATCTGGAGAGGCATGTTGTTGTTGGCTGTCATTTTGTAAATCTCTGTTTGTAAAAGAGATAACAAATCAGAACTCAGGGACAACTTCAGTGATCTTCTATCAGGCTTATGCTGCATATAGAGGATACATTTACTAAAGTAATCCTATTTAAAATGTCCTTTTCTTTTCTTTCATACTCATGATGTTGTCTTCAAGGTCTGTTTTATCAGATTGTGAATAACCTCTGTCTCCTCTAATGCACTAACTGGCAAAAAAAAAAAAAAAAAAAAAGGTTTTGCACAAGAGTAAACCTAAAGATTACACATTGAGCAAATGTTTGCTGGGACAATGTAGGCGTTCTGTAAATAATCTGAGAGACCCTGCGTGCATCACTCACTCACAAGCCTGTCCGATGCAGCATTTCATCATCCAGTTTTGGTGTCCATAATCAATTTCTGACTCAGCGTACAATGGGTGCTGCTCATTCTGTGTGTACCTAATGCCCAACTTATTCTTCATTGTGTGTTTAAAACCATTGTGCTGTTTCATTTGACTTCCAGCCTTCTTGTGTCTAATTGCACTGTGCGGCCTACATTCACTAACCCAATGAAATGTTTGGATCTCCTGCCATCTTTTAATTAACCCAGCTGGTGCTTCACTGTAAGCGGAATTTACTCACCACGGATAAAACCAATTTGACATTAGATTTATTAGACTTATCTCAGTCTTAGAAAAACATTTTAGTCGAAGAAAATGTGACATGTAAGTCTAGTTTTATACCATGAATGAGCATTTTAGTCAAACCTCATCCGACTGCTTCCAAGTTAGATTTCATTCAAAATGATTTTAGGCTGCCATTGACATGAATTTGGAAAGTTTGAAAATCTTTGCATGCAACTCAAGTGAAGACAGCTGACAACACTGCCCAGAAGGCTTGTATACCTAAATTAAAAAAAGGAGATATAAAATGCTGTATATTCAGATAGCAATCAGACATTCAAATGACATGGAGCCATTCAAAATAATCAGGACATGGACATCAAATATGTGTTGCATTTTTATCATGCTTGCTTTAGCATCGATAGTATGTTCAGCACTCCAAATTAAATTAAATTAAATGTTCTTCCCAGCTTTTCTCCAGACAGTAGTTTACTTTTTTCTTTTCGTGGGATTTTATATGAAAGGGGCTCCAAATAATGTCAACCCATTTCTGCCAACCATGTCCTGCTGTTTTCATCATGTACGCTCCCAAAGCCGTAGGGTGCAGACTGTAGCTTTAGCACACCGTTAGCAAAAATGGAGAGAAATGTGTAGCCTTCCAGTGACAAAAAGGAGATTTGGATTATGATTTATGAGTTTCCTCTTTTGTTATAAACAGTGTTATATGGAGATATAGCCACAGTTTGTGTTTAATAAAGTCAGTTTAGTCTCGTCAGCTTCTCATCTTGGCCATGGAAAAAAACGTTGTTGACAAATATATTTTATTCAAAATATAACAAAATGAACACCACTGCACAGTGAGCCCTGTCCTATTTTGCCCAAATGTAAATATAATTTCAATAAATAACAGATCGTAACTTACTAAATTAAACATCGATTAATCTATATATTGATACATACATCTACCAGTGGTATGACAGTTGAGTCTAAATGACTTTATATTTAGTATAATATGTAACTGCTTATCTCAGAAGCCAGTAAGCGTGTGTGTGTGCGCGCGTGTGTGTGTGTTTGTGTGTACGTGTGTGTTTGTGCGTGCATGTGTGTGTGTCATCTGGAAGAGAGTTTGTTGTGGCAACAACAAAAGCTTTGTCGAGCATCTGTGTCTTTCAGAGATTAGTCTAAATGTATATGCTTCAATGTTGGTTTGCCACAAAAGAGGAGATTATCAAGAGTCTTTTATTGTGATGATACAGCATTGATAAAAATGTAGCACTTCTTGGAGTCAGATGGTGTAAAAAGAGAAAAAAAACAACCATTGCCTGCATCAAAAGAAAGAAAAACTATCTGAAATAAAGCACTGCCAATATGCTTGATTAGCAGTTTAAAGGTGCTGCCAAGACATTGAATCATACATCAAACAGAGAACTGGAAGATTCTGTTTGGATGGAGGAGAGAAACAGTGTTCATTCCAATTCTTCAACATGTTCAGACTTTGTTCCAACCTGCTGAGCTAAAACAATTCAGTCAGAAATATTGTGATTTACAATATTAATTCCAGAGCCATACATATGAGCTCTTGCTGTGTTGTAAGAGAGTTCATACACTGTAGAAGTTGTGTCTTTTCTCACAATGAATCACACTTCCTCTGTTATTACTAACAGATTATAAGTTCAGCGAAAAGGTCAACCCCGACCCGACCCCGGATAAGCGGTTGAAGATGGATGGATGGACGAAAAGGTCAAGCCACTGTCAGTTTGTTACTTTACCTTTTTGTCGTTCACACACACACACACACACACACACACAAACACACAGCCACACACACACCCACACACGATCACTCTCGATTGGATAGAAGAGGAAAATACACCATCTAGTGGTAAGCACTATATGTATCACAACATCCTATTACAGCAATCCGTCATGTTTTACTCTGTTAAAAGGAAGATCACATGGGCTGTAACGATGGGCTGTAATTTAATTGAGTTGCGTGTAACAAACTGAGACTGTGAAAACAAATTCCCACGACTTGTGTTCATTATCGACAGTTATTGCAAACGGATGTTAGGTCAGCACGCACTTCTCTAGATCTGATACGGGAAATAAGCTCCAGTGGTGCTTGGAATCAACTGTTTCCTGTTCACTGTATCAACGTCCGTACCACACACACACACTCACACACACACACACACACACACACACACACACAAACAGTATTGGTTATTTGTTATTAAATGAGTAAAGGTGTATAGTAACTTTTTTTTAAATCTCAAAATGTTGTCACTAAAGTTGAGTTTGTTCAATAGCAGCAGTGTTTTACGTTCAGAGCCATGTACTTGCCCTTCATCTTTAATTAGGTGACCGATTGCAGCAAACGCCATTGAAGCTTTCCTCTCTCTTCTCTATCGCTTCCAGTGGTTTTGAAGTTTGGGCTGCCTTATCCACTTATACCATGGCTAGAGCTGTCCATGTGTGTCTTCTCATTTTTAGCCAGGTCTTTTAGGTCTGGAAAGGACAACGAGAGAAGATTATTCAGGATGGCGTGTCCCTCAAAACCTGTGGAATAATTTGCAGGTGGAGTTTACCAGAACCACAATACTAATTTGACATATTAAGTAGAGGAAAAAACAGTTTTCTGAAAACAGATTTCAACGACAAGGCTCATGAATCTGGCCCAAAGGAAATAATTTTTTTCCATTACTCACAATTGAGCACAACCTTTTTGACGCAGGTATAAGGGTCAGGGTTACTGCTCAGGTCAATCCTATAGACGAACCGCACTTCCAGAGGACACTGAGATACGGACAGGTTCTGAACCATGGGGATAATCCGATTGGACGTAGGCCCCTCTGCCAGAGCCTGGTGCATCATATACTTGCACCAATCATCCTGCAAGAAGTTGGGAGTGATAAGCAGAACCTTTAAGTGGCTGTTCTGCACTGCCTGGCATAACTCTGTGGAAACTGCACCTCCTGGACAGGAGTCCCTCTGCACAAGAAAGCACCTTAGACTACGGGGTGAAGCCTCCAGGAAAGAGACGAGGCGTTCAGCCTCTTCAATGTCACTGTCCACAGAGCTGTGGCACACACACACGTCGTACTCTCGGCTCCATCGCTGCGGTGAGCTCAGGGCAGACTGTGGCTGTAAGGGTTTTGAAGGGGTTGTCCCCAGTGATGATGATGACGAAAAACAGCATGTGGATGTTGATGAAGGTGAAGTTGATACACTGCTGACAGAAGACTCTGGCTTTTTTGTCCTTTTTGCCTCTTGTTCACGTTGTGCTAATCTTGATTTCCAGAGTTTCTGGATCCAACCTGATACAAGAAAGACACACTGTTTATATTTTTTATTTGATTATATATATTGATATCTATGACTCCTTCCTAGTCCACTTTTAGGTCATAAAGGGAAGCATGGACATTAATAGATATAGCACAGTAACAGATAAAGTACACATAGTATTCAAACAGATAAAGATGAACTTCACATCAGAAATTAAATAACGTAACTTACCAAGCATGTTGTTAACTTCATCATGTTTGTTCAATGCCTCAACAGAATTCTTCCAGGAAATAAAAGTTTAAGGATTTTCATCGTAAAAACTTCTTCTCTGCCCCATGCACACATTACTGAGATGGTAGCTAAAGCAAATACGAGTTGTTATAAGGTAACATATTCTAATCACAACAGAGAGTAACAAAGACAAAGTGAAAATGTTATCAAGTATCACTGACATTACCAAAAAAAAAAGAGGAAGTTGGTAACTGCTGAAAGACACGCCTTGAAATGCTCACTGACTTTCAAATGCAAAGTGTTTCAAGCCTTATACTTCACTGAGCAGGTAGTTAACCTTTTGTTAAAAGCATGCCTATTGATTAAACAAAAAAATAATTTAATACAGCTAATTTCCTATAAAACACATTTTTTATTAGCTAGAATAACACAAATTTCTGATCTGGATGGTAATATTCTAATATTCTTTTGTTAACAAGAAATAAGAGGAAGGTCAACATCAACAGTTCCACATCTGATATGCCAGAAGCTAATGTAAAAATGGTCCTGTCTACAAAGATACAAGAAAATAACTGGGGAAGAGAATAATTGAGTAACCAAATGGTAATATATTGTAGGCTTTTTTAGTAAAAGTAACAATTTCACGCTGTTAAAATATTCCATTAAGAGAAGTCCAGTGTTGAAAATAATCTACTATTTTATAGTTTAATCTCTTTATCAAATTTGATAAATTGATCATATTGTTTGTATGTTAAATAAATCTTAAATTGTAAAGTAACTGCTAGCCTCAGCTGTCAGATCAGATTTAGTGGCCAAAATATAGGCTCCAACGTTTCCATATGAAATATAGTAGCAGCAAATGGCAACACTAAAGCAAAGTACAAGTAATCATATTTGTACTTTAAGTTAAATAATTGAATACATGTACTTTTTATTTACATTGGTTCGATCTTTGATTTAAAGCGTGTCCTCATCCAATGATTCGCTACGAAATCGCGCATGCGCAGAATTCAGGGGGGAAGAAAAAAATTCCCCGGAAGAGCGCGTCACTTCCTGGTTCTGCATCTGACGTGTCTAAAACAGTTTTGCTCTGGTGGTGGATTTTACTCGTGGGGGATTTATTATCTATTGGACGAAATATTTGGTAAGCTGTAACTGTTTGAATAGTAGGCACTGACACTTTACAGGTTTACATATCGTGTGTCGCAGGGCTTCTGTCTAACCTTTTTGTTTCTCTCCCTGTATCTTTCTTTAATCCAGATACGTGGTGGCAAGATGCTAGATTTCTTCACCATCTTCAGCAAAGGGGGGATAGTGTTGTGGTGTTTTCAGGGAGCCGGGGTCACCGAATCCTTCGCCGGGCCTGTCAACGCTTTGATCCGCTCCGTAATCCTCCAGGTGGGACACACTGCCGGTCAAAAGCCTGTGACAGTTGTCTGTGTTTCTCTATTTCGTCGGTGTGGTTTGCACAGCTAATGCTCAGGCTAATATATAGCGAACGTTAGCGTGTTGCGTAACGTAAGTGTACTAACCAGTTAAACAAGCAACTTTTGCGGCGTGAAAAACCTAATAATCACCTTTTTTATTACGAATTGCGAGCTGGCATTTTGACATGGTTTGTGGTACAGCGACTTGTTTCACAGTGTTCTGCAGACACAGGCTAGCTGTAGCAGCAACGACATGTGTGTTTAGCTTCTGTTGACATGTCTCCGATGTTTGTGATGTTACAGGAGCGAAGTGGGAACAATTCATATACTCATGAGGCCCTGAGTCTGAAATACAAGCTCGACAATGAGTTTGAGTTGATTTTTGTGGTGAGTCTCTCAACTGCACACTAAATCAGTTACCATGAAACAGCATTGACGGGTGCACATCTGCAACTAGTATTCATGCTGTCTTTAGTTTGACATGTTGCACTCCTTTCCTCCTCTCTGTCCAGGTGGGTTTTCAAAAGATCCTGACGCTGACGTATGTGGACAAGTTCATAGATGATGTTCAGCTCCACTTTAGGGATCGTTATAAGAATGAGCTGGAGCAGAAGGGGCCTTTGAAGCTAATCCAAAACAACTTTGAATTTGAGGAGGACTTCAACATGCTTCTCAGGTACAGACAGTGTCACTCATGGAGGTGGTCTCTTAGAATGAAGAACTTCAACACCAGTGATGTCATAATGCATATCCCCTGAAGAGAAAGACCAATGTGTTTGATGTGACAATCAAAAGTTTATTTCAACAATGTTTTAAAGATGCTTTATTAACCAAAGTCTTTTTTTGTCTTGCCCATTCTGATAAACATCAAATGTTTACCCCAAGGGAGGCGGAGGAGGGCAGCAAAGCTCGGAGCCACGCCCCCATGCGGACCTTTAATCAGTCCGAGAAATCCCAAAAAACTGTGAAGTCAATGATTGAGACCAAGGGTGGGGAAAAAGTCAAGGAACAGGGTGGCAAGAAGAATAAAAATACCAAAAAGGAGGGTAGGTGGAGATGGTTTAAAAAAAAAAAAAAAGAAAAGAAGAAGCCTATTCTAAATGCCCAGTGTGACATAAATTTCAATCTCAATCTTGACTTCATTTGATGTTCCAATCTTTTCCAGCTCCTGCAGCAGAGCCTGTCAAAGTGGATCAAGGCAAGGCCTCATCCTCTGGGCAAAAGATGGTTGAGAACGGTAGCCACGGCTTGACTTCTGAGGAGATCATGCAGAAGAAGAGAGAGGAATTCTTTCGCAAGCGCACGTCGGTACCTACTGAAAAACCCACGTAAGAGAAAATACATTCATGAATGTCAAGAAAGATATAGTTTGAATAAATGCAGTCCGTACAGGTATATTTTGATTTACTTAGCGGACTCGCCAACAGCGGTGTAGGCTGGGCATGCACAGAGCCATTTATATCAAGTCTGTGGAAGATCCATTTCAGCAATTTGCACATTCTTGATCCCCAAGTGGATCATTAACAGGAATTCCTCAACTTTAAAGAGCATTAAAGGCATGATCTGATGTGATGAAGATAAATGCGGGTTACATAAGTTGTTATTGTTTGTTTGGCCTTATTAGATTTCAGAAACATTGTTCTAATAATTATGTATTCCTAAATACAAAAGACATACTGGCAATGTGCATTGAAACAATCACACTTAAAAAAAAAAAAAAAATCTTTTTTTTTTTTTTTATAATATTAATTAAGTTTGTTTGTTTTCCCAGTGTAAAGCATGTCTTATTGCTTATTCCTGATATTCTGTTGTCCTACTCGCAGTAAGTCCCCAAAGCCTCAGAAGCCTAAGGAGAAACAAATGCGTGTCTGGGACATGGGTGGTAGCAGCACCAAAGAGCTGGACTACAGCGGAAGGAATGGCGACGGCTCCTCAAATGGTGGCGAACAGAACCAGGAAGCACAATTTGACCTGGTATGTAGCCCCGCCCCTCCACTCCACCCCAACGAGGTTTCTAGTCAGACACACATCTGCATTAGTCACATTAATCATGTCAAAATAAATGCCAAGTTCTCGATGTCCTGCATGTGTTTTCAGGGGATGCAGCTAAGCTCCATGAAGGGTGACCTGCAGTCTGTGGATTACGAGTCCAGTGAGGAAGAAGAGATGGAGGAGGAAGAGGAGGAGGAGGAGGAGGAAGAAGAAGAGAGGGTGGTTGTCAGTGAAACAAGCAAGACGAGGCAAGAGAGTGTTTTGATTGTTCGATTATTCTTTAAGGATGTATTATTATATGTTTATGCAATTATTTATTTTTTTGGTTTTGCTTTACGTGACAAATATTGTTTGTTGATTTCAGCTCCAAAAAGGCTGGCGGTTTTGGGGGCATGTTTGGGATGCTGAAGGGCCTGGTGGGCTCCAAGAGCCTGACCCGGGAGGACATGGAGTCAGTACTGGACAAGATGAGGGACCACCTCATCGGTATGACATCACAGCGCTCTCTCTCTCTCTCTCTCTCTCTCTCTCTCTCTCTCTCTCTCTCTCTCTCTCTCTCTCTCTCTCTCTCTCTCTCTCTCTCTGTCTCTGTCTCTGTCTCTGTCTCTGTCTCTCTCTCTGTCTCACCCACCCACCCTCTTGATTTTCTGCATTAGTTAAAAGTGCATCGTTCATTCTTCTCTCTTTTATGATCCTATAGCAAAGAATGTAGCAGCCGAAATCTCCTCCCAGCTCTGTGACTCTGTAGCCAAAAAACTGGAGGGCAAAGTCATGGGCACATTCACCAGTAAGTAGACTTTCACATTTCCCACAATCCTAACCCACTTTCTGAAATAACCTTTTCATTTGGTGCAAGGATACGTTACAATGCAATGTGCCGTCACTCGTCTCTCTCCCAGAGCACCAGTCTACGTGCTGGGAAAAGTAATGTGACTACTGTAATGCGTTCTCCACAACATTGTCTCTATGATTACTGCAGTAAATTGATATAAAATGTTGCCCAGACAAGAATCTTGTGCTTGTAAACATCGCACATATTGCGAAGTGTTGCAAGATCCATGTGTATATTTTATACTGTCGTTGATTCATTGAATTATCCGCCCTGTTTGTTGCTTGAGATTTAGCACTAAATCAATACTGCAAGAACAAACCTGCCAGTCAGTGCAACTTGCCATCAGCATCTGTGTACAATTGTCTATGCATGTAACATAATAGTCAACATTCTCTACTAGCTCATGATACTCATAACCAAATCAAGAAGGGCCTTAGAACTTAAAATATCATATTAATAATATTTATGCATTTCTCCTTTCTGGTGCTCTCACCCTAGTTTAAAATGAGAATATACTGCCAACTATAATGATCTTTGTGTCAGTAAATAGAGCGTAACATAACGTTTGTGTGTGTGTGTGTGTGTAGCTGTGGCCTCAACAGTAAAGCAGGCCCTGCAAGGCTCACTGGTGCAGATCCTGCAGCCCAAGCGAAGGGTGGATATTCTGAGAGATGTCATGGAGGCGCAGATCCAGCGAAGGCCTTTTGTCATTACTTTTTGTGGTGTCAATGGGGTTGGAAAGTCCACCAACCTGGCCAAGGTGAGTTCTCGTTGTTAAAAGGGTAATGGCATGTCCCTGTGGTTTGCTTGACACTTTACCCACACAGGCAACCAGCTCTTGGCTTGAGGGCTTCACTGTGTTCACACTAGGCAGTGCCTACACTGAGGGAGCTGAGAGGCTCTTTGGAGTGACGTGTCATTCAGTTCAAATTGTAATTATTTAGTAAACGCATCTTTAAACGTCTTTGTTTGACTATTTAACCTATATAGTTTAACCAGTGCACCTGTGCAGCTTTTAGCAGATGGATGCTTCCGTTCGGCAGGTGACTTAAATGTTGGTGAAGATGGAGTCTCCATTTACCAAATACTACTAAAAAGGTTCCACCCCCGTCTGCGGTGGGCCTGGGTTAAGGATTTTTGGGAGATGTTATTAATGTTTAATTAAGTTGGTGAAATGTCCTGGAAATCAGCATAAACAGTAGATTAAAAGTAGCAGTTTCAACCCAAATATACTAGTGTAGTGTAAACTGCAGTTAAGAATGCTGATGTCCTAGTTGTGAAATATTTGAGTTGGTTTTATGTGTGGGCCACACTAATAAAATGTATATTTAAATCATTTCAGCATTATGTCAGGGGTAGTAATACTATGTTATGATACAAAACTATTTAAAATCAAATGTCATGTGCAGACAAAGGCTTTTACTGTTTAAAAGCATTCGGAAGCTGCAGGAGGGACCAAAAAACGAAACATATATAAGTTTAATAAGTCTATAATTTATGGGCACTGATGTTATTTAAGTGATGTTTGATATTTAGATTTTATTTTATTATTTCGAAAAATAAAACAAAACTAACACAAATTGTCTCTTTCCTGATTGTTGCTTAATAGTGTGTTCAGCATCATCCACAGCAGCCAAAAAGCTTTTAGCACCACAATCCTGAAATTTAAGAATCAGAATCAGAAAACCTTTATTCGTCCCACAGCGGGGAAATTTACAGCGCTATAACAGCAAAGGGACAGTGCAGATAAAAGATTAAGTACAAATGGATAAGTACAAAATATAAGTACAAAAAACACAACCGTGGCAGGTTAACATAATACAGTAAGTGAACAGTGAGAGTAAAACTCTAGCAGCCAGTGGTAACAATAATACATAGTAAAAAGAGATATGCACAGTAACAAATAGTAACGGGGTGTATTGCACGTGAGCGGAGGAACAGTGGTGTTACAGTGTAGCAATTTCCTGTGAAAAAAGCAAAATAATTGATTATTGTATATTTTCCCAGCTCTAATTGTTGCACGCCTTGCTTCAGATTGTAACCGTTTCAGTATTAGTGTTCATTTGTTACACGTTCCCTCTCAACATGTCCAGATTGTGTTCTACACGTGTTCATGTGAACCAAACGTCTCTCTCTGTCTTCCCTCAGATCTCTTTCTGGCTGATAGAGAATGGTTTCACTGTGCTGATCGCAGCCTGTGACACGTTCCGTGCCGGCGCCGTAGAGCAGCTCCGCACTCATCAGCGCCGCCTGAACTCTCTGCATCCTCCAGAGCAGCACGGAGGACGCCCAGTAGTCCAGCTCTATGAGAAGGGCTACGGGAAGGATGCTGCTGGAATTGCCATGGAGGCCATTGCCTATGGTAAAAAAAATCCTTTCTGAACTGTAAAGCTTTGCTCCCTTGTTGATTCCACTTGCCATTTCCATTAACGATGAATACCACCTGAATGGTAAAATCACACCTTCTGTGTTTCATTTCTCCAGCCCGCAACCAGGCTTTTGACGTGGTGCTGGTGGACACTGCTGGGCGTATGCAGGACAACGCCCCCCTAATGACAGCTCTGGCCAAACTTATCGCGGTCAACATGCCTGACCTAGTACTGTTTGTTGGAGAGGCTCTGGTGGGCAATGAGGCAGTTGACCAGCTGGTGAGACCACTCACAAATTCACATTTCTGTTCAAACGCATCATGTACTTAAAGGGAAGTGTAATTCATGAGAGTACAAAGTCAGTGTCTTTGTAACTTAAAATGAATTATCCAGAAACTCTCCAAATCCTTTGATTCACATTGTACGCATGTGATTAGCTGCTAGAACTTGGTACTGACTGAAGCAGGGATTTTTGTTTTTTGGTAAGCTGAGCTTCATTGGTATACAGACACGGAAAGCAGCACGTGCCTTACCTTCAGTCTCGATGTCAGATTAGGATTCATGCACAGACAGAGGCACCTGTTCAGATCACCCTAATTAACGATAATGACCGAAGAAGAAAAGGCGGTAGGATGAAATACTTTAGTTTATTTTAACTCTCCAGCAGAGGTCAGTGTTGCTCCAGTAATCCGTTGTCATCGCGACCGTGGGTGGTCAGATCTCATCTCTGAGCTCATCCTTTTTCCTAAGAATCACTCAACTTTCTTTTCCTTGTGTCTTCAGGTAAAGTTCAATCAGGCTCTGGCAGACCACTCCATGTCTGACAAGCCTCGCCTCATTGACGGAATCGTTCTCACTAAGTTTGACACCATCGATGACAAGGTATCTTTTGTGTATTCCTATCATAGTCATGAGGATGTGGTCTCTAAAGGATCTTTTGGTTAATTATTTGTTAGTTACCGTTTTTATGACTCGTGAGTAATTTGCCGTGATAAAGCCGGTAGCACTCATGCGTCATTCTTCCTCCTTCACAGGTTGGCGCTGCGATCTCCATGACTTACATCACAGGCCAGCCCATTGTGTTTGTTGGCACAGGGCAGACCTACAACGACCTGCGCAGCCTCAATGCCCGTGCTGTTGTCAGTGCCCTGATGAAGGCTTAAGTGGCTGCAACTTCTGCTGTTTTTAATTCATCGTCGCAACAAAGCCAACAATACCTTTTGCCACAGCTGAGATGTCCAGTACTGCTAACCTGCGTTTGTCATCCTCTCTCTACTGCATCAAATGAACTCATGTCATGCACAGGACTTTATTCTCCCAGTAAAGGACAAGTGTGCACTTTGAAAGACGGAACATTTTGCAACAAAGCTAGAGGGGCCTCCCTTTGAATCATTTTGAAATTTCTGGGCCTACATTGAAAAGTACCTCAGACCAGCCAAACAATGAAGTCTCATCCAAATGACATTTTAGCTGACTAAATGGACCTAGGCTGTAAATGTCATCAGTTTACTGCTTTACACAGTAAAGACTTAAAAAAAAAAAAAAAAAAAAAAAAAAAACTCCCTACCTGGCATTTTGTCAGTCAGTTTTCCCCTCTTCATGTAAATGAGGTCAGGTCGTGAAGGCTTGCTGGATGTGACATTTCAGCAGCTGCCTGTGCCTGAGGAAAGCTTAGTGACCATAGTGCCTATCTGTCTCTGTCTTCTTAGTTAACACTTTCACTACATGGGTGGTTATCCTTTAAGAGTACCATGGCAGTTCAGGTTCAGAAACCACCGGTCTAGTCTTGAGGAGTCGGTCAAAGTGTGCATGAGTATCAGCACTTAAGAAGATAGATGTTATACTCCCCCGTCAAAAAATGGAAAAGAAAATCACTACTTACAAGTGGTACAGTAGTTCTGGACTGATTGTTCTATGAAAGTTATCTCCCAGAGCTCCTTGCCTACCTAACACATTTTCATTACAAAATGGACATGAAAAGTGAAGAGATATTTTGTAAATTAATTTTTTAGTTCTTAGAGGTTGTCCATATATTTTTTAGACTACACCTTATGTGGAGTCTGTTGAAGTTCTATGGGCCTTATTTATGTTTTCCCTCTCTGATTTACTCTTTATTTATAAGAGGAAATATCTCTAGCCCCCTTTAATTTGTGGTAGTGCAATATAAGAGAATTGACGATTTGAGCTAATTTATGAGAATGTAAACATTTCTAAATAAAGCTGCTGTATGCTAAGACAGCCTATAAAGTGGAACTTCTTCTGTACTATGTTGCATGGGAACATTGTCTGGAGCCCCATTACAGACTGCTCTAGTACGATCAAACATGACAGGACAAATAGGATACCAAAAGCTTTATTTTTGAAAATAGTACTTATAAATACTATGTCAGAAAACACATGCAAGTATTAAAAATACAAAAAAGGCTTACAAAGAACATTTTCAGCACAGGAGTGGCAAAGTGATTGCTACAGGCTGGGAGTCTCTCTGCTATGAAGACTTTTGAGGACAGAATCACAACAATGTGTTTGCAAACCAAGTAAACCATCCATCACCGACATCATTATTTCAACCCATTCAAATTCCCAATCCAGTAGTGTGCAAATCAAGTTTTACTGGTTTCGGGCTCAAGCATGACATACAATCCATGCATAAACACAAAATTGCTTTCACTTAAGAGCATGTGATGTGCATTACAGCCTGTGCCTACAACTTCTCTTACAGGGCAGGTAGGTCAAGGTGTTGCACTTTGTTTGCGTTATTGTAATCCAAATCAATGCAACCGAGTACATTTGTCAGTGGACTCAGGTCTTATCATTTGTCACATTGAAATGAGAACATAGAATTCCATCTTCTGCATATTTAAAGTTCATTTTACTGTAACTTCCCAAATGTTGTTAAACATTTAAAAAGCAGTTCAGTGGAGCTGTGAGGTTGGGTATTGCCATTGGCGGTTACTTTTAAACTTCTCCTTTCCCTTTTTAAACCAGAACTAATAAAAAGAAAATCACAGACTGAACTGTGAAACACTGTCAACAGCTTTTAGGTCTCCCATGGCCCATACTTTTTCTGGATTCCTAAATCCATTGATTGAAATCAGATATCAGTGCTACCCAAAGTAGACTGAACTTACGACGGAGCTGTGGAGGAAAATGACTGAAACTGATCCCGACTGTGTGCCTGTCAAGAATGATGGTCTGGGGCAAAAAGAGAAGGAAGGGACTTAAGTGAACAGCTGAGAAACAGAGCATCAACTGAAATGTTGCCATTGACTGACATGCATGCAATACTGCAAAGTCAGTTGTATCTTTGTGTTAAGGAATACCAGCAGGTGTTTTGATACTGAAAATCAAGGAACAGACTTGAATTTTCTATCTACCAGCATGCAGTAAGAAAACAAGAGCCTTGGACAGTGCTGTAATATATTATTCTGGAAATGTCTCTTGCCAGTAGCCACTGTGTGAAGTCAAAGAAGCATTTAGTCCTAACCTTGAAGGAGGCTTTTCTGTGTGTTAAAGCCGTTCTGCTGTTCTTCCCCATTTTGTGAAGGAGACCCTGTCCATAAGGATACAAAAAAAAAAATTATAAAAAAAAAAAAAAAAGGCAAGTAACTCGCTTTTTTCACTGAAATGTAATAAAAGCCCACATTCTATTTTCCAAGAGTCGCTGACAGAAACCAGGACTACAGACAATACAATGTAGGCCCCAAATCAAATCTGCAACATTGACTTTATTTCTCCTTACCCCAGCCGTTGGTAGACACATCACGGTTGCAGATCTCATTGGCCAGCCTCTCAAAGTACTCAGGCAGGTCTGCATACTCGTCTCCATAGGAGATGACCTTGATGCCCTTGTCTAGCATGTTGTCACGCAGCTTCTTGAACTCGCCCACGTCCTCTCGGCGTACGAGCATGAAGTGTTCCAGGTCCGACTTGTGTTTGACCGCCTCCAAGAACAGAGCCTGGAAGGTTGTGTCGTCTACTGTGCGCCCGCAGCCGAGAAACACAAAGGATTTGGTCTCATACAGCTTCTGGATCTCACGCTGTTGAGACCAGCGGTTATTTATATTATTACACTTACGCAAACGCTACCATTTCAAATACATCAAAAGTGTGTGGACAGAAGCAAGTTCTGTCATTTACAGTTAAGGCATTTAGTAGAGAATCTTGCAGAATGAGCAGTTTCAGGGCTCACCATAACTTCAGTGTTCCTCAGTACATTCTGGTAGCCTGCAGGGTGCAGTACAATACCACTGGGGTTGGTGTAAACACCGTGGATATGCAGAACACTTAACCTCCGTTTCTCCTGAGCCCACTCCAACACCTAGACAAACATGCACGCACACACTTAACAGTCCATTGCACTCAATCCTGTTCTGGCTGGGCTGGGAGTAAAATCACTGAACAGCAGTTAGAGGATATTAGCTCTGATGGAGACGAGGCATAAATACCAGGACTGAGAGGCAAAGAAAGAGGTCTCTCAGAAAACTCTAACCAATTCTTGCAAATGTATGTTCTATTTAACAAATGAATCAGCCTAACTTTAAATGAACTGGGACTTCAATTACATAATTGAATAATTGGCATTTTTCAGAGAAACTGGTCAGATGTGAAACAAACCTGTTTACTGGGAAAACACACTTCAGCTCCTACAGCCCAGTCTTAAACCAAAAGCAAATATTGTTTAATCTATAAATTCCGACAGCAGCTGAGTAATGGTTAGAACTTTAACCTTCCTCCACCTGTCAGACAAAAAGGCTCTTTCAGGTCAAAGCATTATCTATTCTTCTCCAAAACAAAGAGCGAGTTCACCAGCGTGCTCGGAGGACAGCGTTCTATTCAGGCCGTTTAACCTGTGACGTTACCCCTCCAGACTAATGCGTTTGTGATTTAAGTTAAATACAATCTTTCGAAATTTTACAATTTGTCAGACTTTTAAAATTCCTACAATCTGAGCATAACCTAAAGTACTTGCTTTAGTGACCTTTGCACTCTGCAGCTGACTGGATGTATTGTGGCAGGAAATCAATCAGAGTCTTAACATAATCCAAGCACCGTTTACCTTCTTCTCGTCCGTCAGGTCCAAAGACTCCAGCTTTGTACCCTGGTGAGCTGCGTAGATCTCCAACAGGTTGTCAAAGTTAGTAGTGAGGACCAGCGCACCACTCTCCATCAACTGCAGCACTGAGCGCAGTAGATGTTTCCCTGCATGCTCCATCTTGCACTCCAAATCGTCAAACACCTCGTATAGACAGTCCTTGAAGAACGTGGATCGCACATTCCCCGTTCTCTGTAAAAAGACAGGAAAAGCTAGGATTAATTATGTTTTTAGCAGGAAGGACTGCACAATCTTAGTTATTCCATAAAAAGGAGTACTAGTAAGAAACTGTCCAGCTGGCATGGTCTTCACACAACGGTTTTGTAGGATCTTAAGTTTGAACATCATGAATACTTTCATAACAAAGTTCACCGAATGTATAGGGATAAGATTTGGTGATATTACTGCAGAGAAAAGCCTTGACGAATAGTTTTGTGTCACGGTACGTTTTGACATGCAATGTACAAGGACAACAAGACTTCATACAGTGCAAGATGCACTCAAGGAAGAAGGCCATATGGACGGTGTCTACCTACTTATACTTGATGATCAATCATCTGCTACGGCCCTTTAAACAGCCCTGAATGCGGTACCATAATAGCTGGAAGGGGGAAGTGTAAAAACAATCAGCAGCACTGTGATCTAGTGCAGAAGTAAAACTCGTGCAATGATGAATAAATAAATAAAGATCACTGGTGCACAGATCCTGAGTCACAGGGTTGTGAAGTATTTCACTGTTGCTGCAATGTAAGACTACATCAACCCCTGCCTTCTCCCAATAGTAAAGAATGTACCAAGAGTCCCCAAATATACTTTGATTTGTGAGGACTTAATACAAGAATGGACAAATGGTAGTTCAAAATCTACACTACCGAGTTTTAAATATGGATAAGAATTTCCAGTGTTTTAAACCTAAAAATGCTGTTTGAACTGACCTATGGTACCGACTGATAATAAAGCCCTCTGCGCACATTGCTCATGAATAAACCTCTGGCGGAAATAATGAAAAAACTGGAAATGGTATGTTTAACGTGTTTGAACATGAGCAGAATTGCTGTATTGGCTTTAGGGGAAGTATTAAATGGTAAAATGTTGAAACACCATTATCAAATTACTTCAACTATGATATCAAGCACACTTCCACAAACTCACAACAAGCAGCCTTTTAAAATGTGATTGAACTCTTGAGTACACAGTTCTACTTCTCGTACCATGTGACCTGGCCACGTGTGTCTTAAAATAAATGTGCGTTTGAGCAACAGTTAAATGATGATGTTTGTTTTTTGTTTTTTGAACTGCTTCTAATCCGAGTGGAACCACAGAATAATTTCTACCACAAACACTGGAAAAATGAAATGACAAATTAAAGTCACAGTAGTGTAAGTTCCCCTTAAAGACAGACATATCAGTGCTTCTATTTCTAGATGAATTAGGTATCAAGGCTTCAGCCTAGTTACTACCCTTAATCAAGAGCTTAGACCACGACTTCCCCTTGGCACTGCCGGCCACAGGAATTCCAACTGGCACCCCAAGGGCCCATCTTACTCTCAAGTGAGACTTCAAGGGTGTGTCAAGTGTGTGCCAGCTTTCAAAATATTTACGCATGGTAAAAACCATGTAGTGCATCAAACACTCCATCACCCTCTCTGCTCCTGTCCACAGCTCTTCAAGTAGCATCTCACACATCACCTGAGTCCAAGAGATTATGGGCTGTGACTACACGCTCTAAAGCAAGAAAGAGTCGGTCAGCTAAGAATAGCAAAGGGTAGTGCAGAGATGCAGTGACCAAGGTGATCTTAGTACAGGGAAATGCTCCGCTGACTTCCAGAGATTACAGCTCTAATGGGCTAAACAGCGGGAGTCCTTTCCACAGGAAGAATCTCATTATCCACATCTAGTGTCTACATCACCCTAATCACCGTGTCCTTGGACTGACTCAGGACTTATGTAACAACCAAATTAAATGCAAGTAAACAAATCTGGTTTGTAAATATTCATCCTAAAAAAATAAATATATATATATATATATATATATATATATTTTTATTCAAAGTGTTATGCTAGCTCTGGACTGTTTTACTGTGGACATGCATACAGTTAGCAGTTACAGTTAGACAAAAATAGAAATATACGTGCAAGAGCAGTAACATATGCTGACTTTTCACACTGTTGTTACTAGAACAATCTTATAATACAGTGGTACAAAGACCTAATGATCTAAATCTTTTTCAAAAGACAGTTATGGTTAATCAAATGTTTCCCCCAATGACCCTGTGGATAACATTGTTTATATTTCTTTGTTTGACTTAAGCAAATAAACTAGTCAGCAACGTGGCTATTAGCCTTGTTTTTGGTCAAAGGTGTGACGGGATTTACACAAAAACATTCTCTTTCAGTTTTAACTTCAGATTACCCTCATTATCTGAAACTGCGAGCCTGCAAACCACCATAATCCATCCAATACCCAATTCCATGAAAAGTGGGTTTAAACTCTCACAGCAGGAACTGGAATTAACCTGGACTGATGGCAGGTCTCACACACACACACACACACACACACACACACACACACGATGTGTGTATGATTCAGTTTACTTAGGGTATTTTGATATTAGGGCATATCGTCTTAATATTCACACACATGAAGAAATTAATACCATTTACTCAGGTCTAGTGCGAACATGTTTTCTTAACTTCAACGAGGGAAAATATTTGCAGATGGATTTTGTGAATGGAATCATTACAAAATGCATGTCCTCTAATGTCATTTACTGTTTTCTTGCTGTTTTGGAGGTGCTTTAACTCCGTCTGGATGGAAAATCTGAGCTAGGGGGTTGCGGGTTCACATTATTCTACGCTTGTTTATTTTCCCCTCAGCATGCTAGAGCCTGCTGTGTCTGTAGCTAACAGCATTGGGCTGGTGTCTGCACGACTGTGGATTGGAATAAACACGATGGATAAAGCCATAAAAGCGCCGCTTGTTCCCTTTGTGACAACAGGCTGAGGGCAGAAACAAAGCGCGTTTTATCAATGTCAAAGGTGCAATGAGACATGACTAACACAGGAGGCAAACTGTATTAAGGCTCCCATCTGCCAGCCTTGCTCCAGACCAGACCAGTCTAATATCGCAAGAGAACTGAGTAATATGGAAATCCAAAACATTTTTTATTTTTTTTTTATTTATCAATTTAATTTTTCGCAATTCATTTGTAACAATCCAAATAGTTTAGAGCTGCAAGGTTATGTAAGAAAATAAAAGGAGAATCAGTTTTTTTTCCCACTCAAAATGTATATGATGAGAGAATAATTAAAACAATTATTTAAAAAAAAAATAATAAATGTTTGCCTCTGTTTTCTTTCTAAGCCTGTGAATACTTTTCATGGGCGGTGATGCCCTGTGTGTTTGTATGGTCGGGGCAGGTGGCAGGAACTTTCTAGTAGTAATGGTGGACTTGATTGGCTCATCAAATTTTAAGGTGGTATTAAACTGTGAGAATAACCTTTGGTGCTGCACCTATTACAAATCATTGTGCTTTTTATTGCCGTCTTCAAATCCAAAAAATCCCAACACTACGTTCATTTTTGATTTAGTTTGCCCAAAGCTATCTTTTCAACCGTTAGTCTCTCTCACACAAGTTACAATTGTTTTTTGTTTATGTCCGCTCTGCTGTCACATGGTGCAACGCCCTTCTGTCCTTTCTGCAGTCACATGAGTCTCTTGTTGATGCAACTTTCGGAGTAAGGTATGAAAATTAAATTGTGCAGAGGTACAAATTGAATTTGCCATTAAATATTGTCTATCATTCAGCCTTTTTCACAATACCAAAGGAATGAGATGTCTACACTATAACTCAGGTGGCTAAGTTTCTTGTATTAAACCAGAAGTCTCATATATGATTTACAGCTCGTTGTATTTTTTCTTTGAAAAATCCCAATCATTATCTGAATTTGGATGAATAAGTTATTACTGACACTAAGAACACAACAGGAATAAAGTGAACACCAGGCTGAATAATGGGAACATTTATAAAGTCGTTACTGCTTCACCTAACACAGTTTGGGGAAGTTCTTTCTGATGTAGGCTTCTGTTTGCTGACGGTGCCCATCTATTTGTTCTTTCCTTGCACTGGAACTGAGCTACCATTCTGAACCAAACAAACAATCGCCACCAACATTGTTGCATGGCAATAATAAAGTATCTCTCTCTCTATCCATCTATCTATCACAGTGGCCTGACTTCTCAAACTACCTGATAATCATAGTTTTGTGCATGACCCCTAAGTATTCAGAACGATTTCTATGAAAGTGGAGAAATACTTTTTTGGTAAACATAAAACCAGTTCCCTGCAGGGTTGTATACTGTATATCTGCTGTAAACCTTGATTAAGGGGGGTTAAAAAATAAAACACTAATGTGGTTCAGCTTGTGTGCCTTCATTATTTTTATTCCAATGAGAAAAAACAAGCCTGCTCCTTGCATGTGTGATGGATTCTACATAAACCGATTTTAAAATGTGTCTGTATTGACCAAAATGTATTTCTAAGTAAAAGTCTCACAAACAAGCCTTGTGACATTAGCTATTGATCCTTTAATGATTTAAAGCTAAGATGTCTCATGCCAATCTATAGAAGTAATAACAAAATGTCCCTTGCTGAGGAAAAGACAGTGAACTGATGGCCTGTGTGCCCTGTGTTTGTACATGTGTGCCAGGGTGGTTTAGAGAGAGAAAGGCAAGGGAAAAGGCTCAGACGGTCTTACCGGGGAAAGTTTCTGAATGAGGTCATGGGCCACATGAACCAAATTCTTATCTTCCTGCATGTGCTTTTGGAAGCGCCGACTCTCCTCCTCCTCTAGTAGGTCAAAGTCATTGGCTGCATCAAGCAAGGCCTGGATGAGGCCTTTCCAGGAGCGGAGTGCAGGAACCTGAGGGGCCACTGCAGAGCTTACCCCCGTGCCAATCACCAGGACAAGCTCTGGGGCTCGCTTGGTCTTCAGGCTGGGCAGCAGTTTCCTTTGGGGCAGGCAGAAATTGAGTAATGATGGTTCCAAAGATCGTGCTTCCCAAACCCTTCCACCCAGCCATTAAACAAACCATTTCCCAGCAGAATAACATACAGTGTGAAACTAAAAACCTACCGTTGTTTAGGACCGGCAAAAATAAGGACGATTCAAAACAACGATTTTAATCAACCCCGTAGACAAAACTGATGCATGAGTCATGGGCAGAGTGAGCAGCTGGCTCCAAAGCCGCACCTGAGCTTACCTGGGCTTTTTTGCATTGGAGTCTGCATCCTGAGAATCAGCTGCAGGTCGCTTCTCAGTTTTCACTGCAACAACGGAGGCCATTCAGGTCCTGTAACAGAAACATGATCAACCACATGTTAACTCTGATGACTGCATACAGCAATTGCATTCATGTGTTGTTTTACTGTCATTTGTGAAGCTTCCCTCTTGACGACCTTATCATATTACAATCATGTTATATAGGACATTTAAATGGACATATCCCTACCGGGTGTAAGTGTCACAGCAGATTTAAAAAACGACTCTTTCCTTTAGTTTACTTAACACCGTCATCATTTCGCAAACAGACAATAATGTAAAACATGTCCTCCTGCCAACACATCTTTCCGGATGCTGATGACATAACATTGCAACCTAATGTTAGTCTATTGTTCCCGGACACCGTGACACACAAGGAAACGTTAGTAATGTTTTTGTCGGCCCAACAACAGTGCACTTATTCAGAAAGTTAGCGTAGGTATTTAACCCAGTCCACGTTTTTAATACACACATTATTTTCTGAAAAGACAACTACCAGTTACAGTCCACACAATAGGCTAGATAACACGTTACTCCAGAGGCTATCGTTAACTCATCTTTAAGTCACTTACCTTGATATAGGTTATGTTAAATTAATGCCCAGTGTTTATTTGCGGCGTTCAAGTAAAAATCCTTCTGATTCGAAGTCAGCGAAAGTCGGTTCTGTAACGTGAGCCACGTGAAATAGCTTGAACATCAACCTGAGTTTAGCTTGTGATGGTGTCAATGCTCACCTGCTGTTAGGTAAACCGGGAGAGTGACTTCGTACGGTTTCACCAGAGAATAAGGGACAAAGAAAACCCAACTAACCTGAACTAACAACTACCGTTAAGCTAACGCTAAATTAGCTAACGTTATGTCCGAAGTTGTCAAGAGCCCGAAACTGCCTCTGTTTTACTAGTCATTCTGATGATATAGTAATTCAAGCAGCATATACCCGTTGTTGACCGAAGGTTTTAGCTAAAATAATGTCATGTACTTTCCCCCGAGTGCCGGTAAACAACAGAAATGCTCTCGAGTTTCCCGGCTGCTACAGTGACCGATGTTTAAGTTTTGCGGAGCTGCTGAAGTCACCGCCTGCAGTCTTATGATGCCTTCACGTGCTGTGCGAATAACTCGGTTTGTTTCTAATGTCCCGCACGGGAAATGGGCCTTGGTATTGGCGCGTGGTAAAATCCATAGGTAAAAACGGACACGTCAAAGCAGACTCCATCAGTAAAATTGAATAAAGATAGATATCAGTTAGAAACAGGAGCAATGCATGTCTATGAAATATATATAAAGTTGTCAAGACTTGTTTCAGGACCGTAGACCATCTGACATTCCGCTGCGAAACGTGATGTGGTTTAAAAATATATATATTTTTCAGTTTTATTTATATCCACATGTTCATATTATAGTTTTTAGTCCTCCACTGCATCACAATATACAACAATAACACTTTATTTTGTTTACTACAAAACAACTATTTCAAAGCTAGGAAGGGGACATTTACACAGAGCACTTGAAAGCAGCAAAATACAGACAACAACCTACAGTACATCATGTATAACATAGTGTTTAATAATGTAATAATAATCTTGTTTACACCTACACCTTAAACTGTTACCTATTCTATTAAAAATGACTGTGCAGATTACAGTCTTTTGGAGACAGCGACACGACACTTTTTACTTTCTTATGCAACATTCAGAAATCTGCGGAATCAAATATGTAACATCATGTAGATATCAAACAATCTGTCTTTGTGTTCAAGGCCTCATGATTAGACAAGTAGCCCAATATAAGTAACACAACAATAGTCAGAACTGTCAGCACATTTAAAAGCAAAGGGTTCATAAGAACGATACAATATGTTGATTTTGAATAACTAAAAACACTGTTGAGGTTAAGCTGGCAGTTATCACTAGCAGCAGACCTGTTTTACCAGATGGCCTGTTTTCCCCTAATACATATGGTTTTCTCCCTTTCCTCATGATTTATGCTAAGAAGTAACACGTCAGTATAGACTACTTCAGGGAAACTGCTACACGCCTGCCATCTCCTGTTTAAAACTAAAACTGCAAGTATTTAGAGCAAAAGTCACAGCCTCTCAACTAAAACAAAAAATAATTGCTATTTCAACCATTCAGTGTTTTGTCCGACAGTAAACCAGGTTGGATGTTTTGTCAAATGTTGCAAACAAATTCCATACAATATATGTTAATGCTCTCGTGTCAAGTTATAACTGATAGAGATACGATACAGAAGTATGCAAAACGTTCAGCCACTGTTTTCATTTATTCATTATTTCATTTCCAAGCTTTTTTCATGAAAATTAAGGTTGTTTTTTTTTTTTTTTTTTTTACTTGAAGCTTTTTCCGTGAAAATTAACATTTTGATATCCAAGCTTTTTTCAGGAGTTTTTTCACATTTCACACATGTTCAAGTTGCAAGGAGTGTTAGCAATATTAAATAGAGCCATAGTGCTTATTTCACACAAAATCTGAGTATCTATCTAGTATCTATCTAGTAACTAAATGGGCAAGTTCAACAAAAGCAGCTGTGTCCCAATGCTCAATGAGTTTGCTTTACATGCAGTATACTGTTACACTCCACTTATGGAAGGCAAACAACACTTTTAAATGAAAAATGAACATTTGGGTGGCTGTGTTAACACATGCTGGTAAACAGTGAAGTATAAATACTGTTACTGTAGAATAAGGGATATAGAAGGTTAGATTATATGGTTGCAGTCACTGAGTTGTTACAAAAAATAACTAAATGGTAATTTGTAAAATCAAACAAGTGTCAGAACAAAGGCAAAAAGAAAAGCCCACTCACTTTCTTTTTTGTCAATTTATTTGAGAATGAACCCAAATTAGCACTGTATGGTCAAACGTTTGACATACGCCCCTCAAAATACCAAATTAAACAGTTATATATATATATTGGAGTGAGATGATCCACACATGTTCACCTGGTGAGTAAATAAGTTATAATTATAGTGCAATACATATTGTGTACCGTATAGGCATATTTAAAATGATAGCCCACACCAATGCATACAAGTTAGTATTAAATATCATTCAAATACATAACTGAATCAGCAGACACATTTTCAATCTACACATATCAATGTATTCAAAGACACAATCAAACATTAAAAGGCATACCATTTTTCAATCTTCAACATTCAAAAGAAATTTTTCATTTAAACACATTTTTTTTTTCTTTTTTTTTTTTTAAAATCGCAAATTATCAACCAATAAAGAATATTACAGCTGTAAAGTTGTATGTCTCCTCATAAAAAGGCTCCGTGTTCATTTGATAACAGGAGAAAAGGCATAGTGGTCACATTTGATAACTTAAACCAATACTCTCCCTCTCACAAATAGTTTTCAGTCACTGGTTTACTTGCAAGAAAGTTAGAATAGGCTGTTTAAAAGGTGAAACGTCTAACCCAGAGCTCCTGAAGAGGCAAAATCCCTCAACAAAGCAAGAGTTTCTTACGTTTGTCTCTTTCCCTTCTTAAAATGTAGCAATCGTCTCAAATAGCACAACAGGAACCTGAAAGTTGCAGGACGCACAACTGAATATGCAGTTTGTAGATTGGCAGATCTGGAGCTGTAGTTTCACTTAAGTAGAACTTAATAGTAAATAACAGAGACTGCAAGTTTATAAACAGTCACCAACAGAGTCATGACTCTGGTGTTTGCAGAGGTCTTGTATCTAGTATGAGTATAAAGTATTTTTTTCTTTTACTAGTCTGATGAGGGAAGTAAGTGCGATCACAACTGATGGTTCATGCACTCTTATATGAGATCAGCAAACTGTAAATTAATTTCCTCTTACCAAAGTGAAATATGGCTTTAAGGGCACAAAGGATTAGCATAGGTCTGGTATCCAGCAGTGTCTTCCTACTCTCTGAAACAATTCATAGAGCCTGATAGTAAAGTTTATGTCGAGCCAAAAGGTAAAGGAAGACGTTTTCAGAAATCGCAGCCGCTTTATACAGAGATAGAGCCCTCTCTAAAGTTGGTCTTCCCTATCAAAACATTGAGAAGTGTAGCCTTGCCCTCCTGGGTCTCCCTCTGAGCCTGTCTAATGATGTCGCTGAGCCTGTCCTCGTCCTCACGCCCTATAAGGTAGCCCTTACCGCCGTAACCATCCGCCACTATGTGATAATCTGCAAAAAAGGAGAAGGAAATAAAAACAGTCAGTTAGTAGCTGCCCAGTTGTCATAAATAAAATCTATGTTATTCACAGTGTGGGATATAACCTGTACACAATTCTACAAGCTATCACAGCAGTCACACAGCATCCTGTGCATAACATCTTTCACCTGTAAACGCAAGGCCACACGCCACGTTGCTGCCAAGTATGGGAACCTGCTCCCTGGATATCTGAGTCCAACATGCGTCATTTCCCACCACAGCTATAACTGGTGTCTGGGGGGGGGGGGGGCAAAATGTGGATTAGCACAAGAAAACGAAGAGATAAACTGTAACTGCTGACTGTACTTGATTGACATCTACTTCACTCTGTTTCCCCAGCTAAGGCGGAACAACTTACACCTATATTATTCCTATTAACATGTTGATATTGATACTGGCACGTCCTTCATATATGAAATATTTATTTTAGCATTAGACATTTATTATGAACAATAGATTTGCTTACATACATGTATAATGAAAACATTGTGGTTAGTGATTTTACCTTATGTCTAGTGAATGTGTCAAACTCTGCAACACTGTATCCTGAGGAGCCGTCACCATACACTATCCACACCTGAAAAGCACACAAAGTAACATTCCATTCATAAAGGGTGAACACTGGTCAATAGATGATCAGAGAAAGTACTTTCAGAAATGCCCGAATCAATACTTTACCTCAGACTCAGGCCGGCACAGTTTTGCCCCCAGGGCAAATCCTCCTCCAACTCCCAGGGTCCCGAAGGCTCCTGTAGGGACAAGGAACAGTAACGTTATTCCACTATGACTGCAAAGAAAGAATGATTAACCTCAGAATATATAGCTGTAATATAGGGAAAAATCTACAAACAACTGAAGTCAACAAATTAGACGACCTTGAACATATTGTTTTATTTTTCATATTGCTGAAATCCAAAGCCCTCTCCTCTCACATTTATCTAACCGAACATCCGTTGTTTTAATCACAACAGTTCTTGTTAAACATATTGTTGTTTTGGTCAACAAGATCTAACCTGGATCCAGCCATCGCATAGGTCCTCTTGGTCTCATTACGTAAGCAGCACTTCCAACAAAATCACCCCCATCGGCAACAATGATGCTGTCCTCTGCCATCAGCTCATCCACACAGTGGAGGACTTTCAAGGGATTTAAGTGGCGGTCGGTCTTCTCGTCAGCTTTAGCCCTAAAATAAAAAATACTCTAGTTTATGTAGAGACATGATGAGTTGTAGTTGCATTAAGATGACAATAACTAATGAAATTGTGTTTACTTTCTTTTTTTTAGGGTTTAATGAGGACTTTAAAACATTTTTTTTTTTTTTTATAAATCATAGAGAACAGATGGTTTTAAATAACATGCTGACACTCACAGAACACAGAGCAGGGATCGTCACGTCTGCTTACCTGTTTGTACTTTCTTTGGTCACGTCTCCTGCTTTGAGGCTCTGCGGCCATTCCTCTGGACAACGATGGCCCTTCAGGCCTTTGGAAAGCCGCATTAAGAATGAACCAGCATCACCTATAGTTAAAGCAATACTTACATTTTAGACTACAACAGTTTAACTGATGTATTTGCCATATGGTCCAACACTAGAGTATGAATCAAAACCAATATGTGTATGTTTTAAGTCACAACGCTGAAACAATAAATATCATGCCAAGTCTATTTTTGATAATTCTGTAATGACAAATTACATAGCGCGAGTTTCTTTTTAAAATGGCACATTGTTACTTTAATTCTGATCAGGCATCACGACAGCGGCTTGTGAACATACCCTGAATTGCTATAGTTGGTTTCCAGAACATGTCTGAGTTTTTCAGCAGCTGCTTGTTATCTCTGTTGACAGCGATTATCTTACTGCGTCTGTTAAGGACTCTGCCGTAGCTCAGCCGGAAGTCACACACGGTACCTGCAAACGCAAAAACCCAACGATCAACATTTCTCTGGAAATTCTGGATAGTCTGTGGCTCTACTGGCTACTAATACAATTCAAACTCCAACAGCAATTTAACAAACATAAAGCAAATTCCAGGGGTTATTCTATGAAACCTTAAATAAAGAATTAAAATGATTTCAGAATCATTAAATGAATATTCAATGACTAAATATTAAATTAAATTGCACTTATACACTGTATACGTGTGTTAATCAATTACTCTCCCCCCGTCATCTTACATTAACTAGTTATTATCTGTAATTTAGTTTTGTTTCATTATTAAGTTATTTATTGTCTAAAAGCTATGTTATCGCTGTGCTAACATATAGAAATCAAAGTGTAAGACTGTGTGCCTGACCTGCTAAGAGCACCAAGTCGGCCTCCTTCAGAGCATCTCGCCTGTTCTGTCTGATGTGGATGGGACTGTCTTTACCCAGCATGCCACGGGACATGCCCCCAAGGAAGCAGGGGATGCCCAGGTCCTCCAATGCCTTCCTATAAAGCAGTTAACACAATTGCTTTGTTATCTAGATGAGCATTGCTAAATAAACTAACCAAAGCAACCAAATAGAAAATAAGGGTGTGTGTGTAACACATTGTCCTTTACCTAATGTCATCGGCCGGCGTTGGGGGTAGTGTTGCTTGGCTACCCAGGAGAATAACAGGCTTCTTGGCTCGACTCACCAGCTCTATGCACTTTTGTACCTATAAAAATAGAGCAAAACATTGGAACCTCTGGTTTAACCATTTTAATACTGCACAGTAAGAGGGACTAAGTGTAATGTAACCTTTACTACTATGAGCAGTCTTACCTGATCGTCTGTGGCTTGTGGGACATCAACGGGAAGCGGAGACACTTCTCTCTTCTCCCAGGCTCCAGCAAAGAGGTTCATGAGGTGGTTATTGAGGTACCTTACACAAAATCAGACCAGTGCAAAGGCTCCAGGTTGTAAAAGAGATCCAGGTCCGATTGTACTTTCATGCAACTGTCATTTTATATATTTGTATTCTCCATTCTTTTTTTGCGTGTGTATTTTACATTGTATGTATAGAGTATACAAGACATGCTGATAACATACCATGAGACAATGTTGCCCATCAGGCCTTTGGGAGGGTTCTTAACACCAAACTCTTTGGACACAAGATGGTAGGGATAGAGCGTGTCGATGGGGAACTCTATGAAAACAGGACCAGGAGTTCCCGACTGAGCGATGGCCAGGGCCTTCCTGACTGTGGGCACGATCTCCCTGACAGTCCTGATAGAGGCACAGAATTTACACAGCGGCTTGAAGAGAGACATCTGGTCGATATCTTGCAGCGCTCCTCTGCCCTGTCCCATAAACACAGTCGATGGAGAGTTTAGACAGGTTGAGAACATTTAAGATGAGGTTATAACACGTTTAAAAAGGACCATCTTACCTGAAGTAGTGTACCCGCAGCTCCTCCCATGAGCAGCAATGGAGATTCAGCCATCTGAGCATTCTTCACTGCGGTCACTGTGTTAGTGAGACCTGGGCCAGCCGTCACTGCTGCTACACCAACAGTGCCTAGTGGGGAGACAATCAAGATAGCTGTCAACCAGCCCCAAAAAACACAAGCTCGTGACTGACTTAAGGAATTAACTAGACACTGAGAAAGTTCTCTCTAAATGTATTATTATGCTAGATTGTTTGCAATTCCAGGGCTAAAATATTGGCACAACGAAATGTAATCCAGCTACTATGTATGGTCTTGGTTAAACGCCTGTGTTTGACAAGTCAAAACTACCGCAGCGGGAAAGAACTATTTACCTAGACACACCTAAACAAGGCAACTGCACACCCAAATCTTTTATTCTGCATAACTGCCGGTAACATGATATGAGCTCAAAGAAGACTAAGCGGCATACATTTATCTGGTCTTGTAACATAAATCTGCACCTGAGAGTCTCGCCACGGCGTCAGCTGCGAAGACAGCAGTGGCCTCATGTCTGGTGTCCACAATGCGGATTCCCAGCTTCTCGCAAGCCACCAGGATAGGCGAGATGTGTCCCCCGACAAGGGTGAAAACGTACTTGACCCCGTGGGCACGGAGCACCTCTGCCACGCTCTCGCCACCATGCCGTGGGCTCTTTGTCTCAGTCTGGGATTGGTCAGAGGATATAATACAAGTTAAGTCAGAGAAGAGATCCTTCACTTATTTGACAGAAGTAGGAAGAAGACAATAGGGATAAGAGTATGAATATATATCAAGTAGATAAAAGGCTCTGTCAGAGATAAAGATCTGTCAGGGTGAGTTGATAGCCCATGTAAAGGTCATCCGTCACACTATCTCACTCTTACTCCATCGGTCATTCATATTTCACAAGGACCACCACACATTGTTCTGGCCTGCAGAGGTGAAGTGCCTCAGGGCTTTGTGCAATCCCACCAACCACAAAGCCGGTCAATGTGTACGTGTATAGAGGCCATTTTACCTTTCACCTGTGACAGTTGACAGAATACAGGTGTTTTTCTAAAGCCGGATAATACAGGCGTATTCGCTACGGCTGGTATGTGCAATGCTGCTTTAAGATAGAAATGCATGCGGAGAAAGGAATGTAAAAGCATGGGCTTTAGGATGTTGAGTTGGGACAACCTACCTTGTGAAACAACTGGTAGAGTAAGCCAAGTTTGTAGGCTGCAAACACAAGCCCACTGACTGCAATGCCCGCAGAGCACGCAAGAAAGGTGCCAACGGCTCCAAATGACTCCATGTCAGGATGGGGAAGCGAACCTTTATTTGTATAAAAAAAAAAAAAAAAAAACCTCAACTTAGCTAAACATATGCAAACCTACTCTAGACTGGTCCAGTTCAGCAGCTCAGCTCGGCTAGGCTAAGGTACTGTGGAGCTGCTCTTACAACCACTATGCTACCATTTTGAAAGTCGTCATTTCATCAGTACATCCCTGTGAAATAAGCTAATATTAAGCTGCTGACAAAAGGCTGTTAAGGTCATGTAGTCGACTCTTCTGTTAGTTGAAATGACCGAGTGCTCTTCCTGCCACTGCTGTGCCGACACAGGAACACCAACGGATATATTTACAAGTAAAGCTAGCTATAGCTTATGACACTTCCGGCTATTCTTTTCAAAATAAATCCATAGAAAACAAAGTGCTCATATTACAGGATAGATTTGTTGTTTCACTGTATATATTCACAACTATGCATACCCATATTTATATTTTCATGTAAGTACCGCAATATTATTTGCCAGAAATTGAGTCAATATGCGTTCATGCTGGACAGTATAACACATGCTTACTCTTTATTGTGAAGGAAAAGAGGACTTTGTTTCCGGTTACTAGGCTTTCTGGTGAAACTGATATGTGGCTGTGTATTCTCTTGCTGTGTATGAGTGTCTTTTGTTAATAAGAGAGCGTCGCTCAAGTGAAGGACAAGCCTTTGGTCCAATGAGAAGCTTCTGAGGGCGTGTCACGCTGTCAAAGGGCCAAACAGCCCAAACAGAGATATTTCTAATCAGAACAAAGTTCATACCGAAATGAGAAAACAAGACAAATCAGGCGATGTTGCTTTGTTGAATTTAAGGCAACAGAATCAATGGCAGCATGTAACATTTCACTAAACATTTGAAGAAGAACAAATAACCGTAGGCTACTGCTGTACAATTATCAATTGACAATATTATGGTTGGTAAATTAATAGCTTAGTCATATGACAATAACTGCCAGTATCAACACACTGTCCCCTTATGTGTGTGCATAAAGGTGTGTGTGTGTTGTTGCTGTACATTATTATCACAGCAGTGTGCAAAAGGGGAGTTTGTAAACATCAATTGTCTTTCCATGTTCCGGATTTTCAGCGAACTGTATTTTGTCATCCGCTTTTTGTTCCTCGAAAACAATAATCTGAAAGAGAACATAAAAAAACGCATAACATTATTAGTACACAATCTGCCACAAATACTCTAGAAAATAAATAGAGAGCAGAGGTGAACTTCACATCATTCATATACATGCGTGTACCTGATTCTCTCCACTTCTGAGCCAAGGTCCTGGGAGATAAAGGAAATGTTGGGGACCAATGAACCAATGGCGTCCAAGGTTCTGCCCATTGACAAACACAGCTCCTTTACCCCAACCCTGTGGATAGATACATCAGAAAAGTATAAGTATTAGTATAATCAGAAAAGACCAATGTGGACAGCTTGTTTTCAAGTTGTAATTAAAATACCAAGGAACTAATGTAAACGCTGGTTTAAAGCAGAACAGTTGAAGGCATTAGAATATGTCAAACATATTCAAGAATGCTTTAAAAGGTCTCAATTAGAGCATACATACAGACGTAACACAGAGACTAAGATGCTGCATAATACTGTATATGCTTTTATTATACAGGCATTCAAAGTACTGTATTATAAATAATAGTAGATCCGTATAAGAAATTCCCTAGCTATAATAGGTGCAGTTTAACTTAAAGGATTACTCACAGGGAGTCTGATGAAGGTGTCTCGAGGAGGACCATCCACATACAGTGTGGCCTGGAAAAATCCAGGAATGGAGGTCGACTTGAAGTCAGACTTCCACTGACCTGAACTCATTATTCTGAAACAAGATATATAAGACATGTTAAACTGAAATCAATCTGGACATAATGAGCCGAGAAAGATTTGGCAAAATATGATAGGCCTAACTGAGTTCTGCAGGACAGTGTGGTGTGGTGATGACGTATGAACTGTTTGCAACCAGTTGTGCACGTGTGGCATTACTTTAATGTAAATAAAAGCAGTTAATCATCCACGGCACTAAACACCAAAATGGACTCAAATATGCACGGTAAATTAGCAGTACCTGTTTATAAGAATGAAGGGTGATATATTAGCAGATGGTTGAGTATTTTAGGGGGAATCTGCCCTTTAATTTACAACGAGCAAATGTTTATTAGTGTCTATGAAGACGCTTAGTTGTCTGACCATTTTCATAGAATGAAAAATGAAATTCAGTTTACCAACCTTTTCATAAAACCTGGCTTCATGTCCAAACAGAAGATGGTAAATCCTCTCAGAGGGGTGTGATTCAAAACAACATCTCCCACAATACCTGTAATACAATATGAGGTTTTGAGAAAGTCAGTAATTGTACGCAGTGGCAGTGATTTGATTTGTTTAAATGCGCTTTTCAGTGTCCAAAGCAACATTATCTGAACTGTTCTGATACTTTATTTGGCTTGGACAATTCTAAAATTAATTTTAATAAAGGTTTCAGATTGAGGTCTGGAAATCTGTTCTAGAGCACTTAAGGTCTGAAATATACATGAGCAATGCACCATGGGTATTCATAAACTCAAATGACTGAACTGGTGTAAAACCAATAAACTAATGTTTGAAGGCTGAATACCTTTGCGCTGTTCATCCAGAGCTTTCCCATAATTCACTCTTCCACAGTTCTCCACAAGAAAGCTCAAGGTCATCTCACCCTTTCATGCACGGAACACAAGTGTCATTTGGAAAGTTATTCAGTAAAGAAGAGTGATCACAATGAGACCATCGCACATTTCTCTGCTTCTGACAGGGAATACTCCGTTAGGGTCCACGTGTAATGCTTACGGCTTCTCAGAATCACATTTTTCCCTGGATAACTCAGAAGCCCTGTCAAAAAAATGGCATGAATCTATCCATCTGGATATATATTTAGCCCTTGTTTACAACATTTGGGCAAGACCTAACGCTAATGTTCTGCCAACGTTTCTGCATATTTTGCCGAACTAATCATAATTACAACTCAAAAAAGGCATTGTGTAAAAGAAAAATCATAATTAAGACCTCTGGAAATAATGTTGCATGAAGTAAATATTTTACTATCGTGTTATACCCATAACAGAAGGAAACGCTGTAATTCTATTATTGTGTTGCTTTACCAGTAGACAAATTGACTTGCTTGTAAAACGTTCAACAATAGGCAGTTTTTTCTTGGGTGCAGAGAGAACCTTTTACTATTGTGAAACAGCTATAAACAGTGACTAAAACCAACTATATTGTGGACTGTATTTACTCACTCCAAAGACAAAGGCTTGTCAGAAAAAAAACATTTCTGGGATGCTTTAGATTTGTACTTTGATAATTTGTCCTAATCCTAAATCTGAGTATAATTTAAAAACATAGGTGTTTCAGGAGCTGAGAACATAAGGAATATGGATAGATGGCATGTACAGCTAAGAACAGCCACAACAAACAGTCACCTTTCCACCAGGGAGCACCAGCTCATGAGTCTTATAGTCCAAATTACCAACAAATTGTCTGTCTGCAAAAACCTAGAAAACATGAAAAGTCACAATGAGTCAAGGGTATAACCTCAGAACAATGAAAGTATATTATACGTGTATTGTACTGTCTGTGTGCCTGTCTGTGGGTCAGTCTGTATGTTCTCACCAGTGCTCTATCTCTGATATTGTTTCTGGAGCTGAGGGTTCCTCCACTGGTAATGGTGGTTTCATACAGCGTGTAACCATATGACTGACCATTGTCATTGTTGACAGGGAGATTCTCCATGTTCACCGGCCTCTCTGACCTGTATGGCTGGATGAAGAGTCAAACATCTACAGTATTAGATACAATAATCTGGCAGAACACAGTCAGATACATCAGATCTCTGAGGGTCAATGAAATGAATTATGCGCCTGCGTAGTTTTACAGGCAGGGCAAGATATCCAAACTGCTGGGGTTAGGAAGTTCCATTCTCACTGAATGAAATCGGTATGCATACATGACACTGCAACGCACTTAGAATAGCAATAGAGCAAAGAGCATAATGAAAGAGAAAGAAAAACAGGTGTTTTGAAACCTTAATGCATGACAAAACCCGAGCTGCCAGGTGCGAGACATCTGTATTGAGCATGAGCAGCATATTGCTACATCTTTAAACAAGTGGAGACACCGGAGCAGACACACAGGCTGATAACACAGATGTTCTGTCTGTCTGAAACTTACCACATCTTACATTTTGCTCTTATCCGTGCAGGGCCCCTTTATGCATCCGACGGTGTGGATAAGACATTTTCCATTAGGCCTATGTAATCAACTGTCACACCTGACAGGTGCTTGCCTTCTGTAGCTTACCTTGTCGGTGAAGTGCAGGCTGTCCCACAGTGACAGGTGCTGCTGGATGGCAACAGGGTTGTATGCTCTCCTCTCCTGAAGAGAGGGCACTTCAGGAAGAGGCTCAGCTGGAACACAAGTTGGCAAAAAACATTTCATTATGCTGATTGTGGCAGACTCAATTACTCTGGGTAATGAAGTCATCAAATTAATTGTTGGGTGTACATAGTTTCTCATAAATTGTGTAAAGCAATCAATGATGCGAGACATTACAGTGGTACTGGCTAAATAAATTCCTCAAGAGTTGATATTTTGGAGTGCAATCTCCAGCCTCAGATAGCGGAGCGTCGTAATCTGCAATGAAAACGTTCACAAAAGCAGTAAGAAGCAACGCACTTGTTAAGGGGAATCCCATTCATGAAATAAGCAAATAAGCATTCTTTGGTCTCTGAGCTCTGAGGTAATTCCTACCAACCATAACTGGAGATTTGAGGTTTATAGGTGCCAAAGTCCATGGCTCCATTCATGAAGCCAAAGCTGGTTCCCCCATGAAACATGTACAGGTTAATGGAGACACCTCTCTCCAGGATCTCTGACACAACAGCGAGCATATCTGTAAACCATATAAAAGTAAATGATGACATAATACACAAAGTGAGCCCCATAAAAACAAACAATATGTAGCAATGAATGAGTTGTTAAGGAAGGCAGTAATGCTTTTCTCCTTTGGGTTGAAGAGTCCTTGAACAATACCTGAACTCAAGAACTCAGCAATGACAATCTGAATGTCTGAAAACAGACATTTCCCATTGTGAAGCTTGTTAGTGTGTAATAGAACGAATGAACTGCAGAGTTAAGCAGAAATGTTCAATGATGGTTGAAAAGTGTTTCCATACCCTCAGCATGGAACACATGGTGATGTTCTCCCCAGACGTCAAACCATCCGGACCAATACTCCATCACCATTAGAGGTTTCTGGGGCTACGCGAAGCAGAACACATGCATTTAATACATATCTCACTGTCTACTGTAATTTAAGAGCCATAGCAAGGCTTTAAAGAGAAACTAAGTCTGACAATTCCCTCTTACACGATATCTTCATCATCTTTTTTGTTGTTGCAAGTCATCAGTTGTGAGTGTAAAAGCTACATTACCAAAGCTACCCATTACAATCACCCACCTGCATGTCAGCTAAGTGCTGAATAGCTCCGAACGACAGTCTCTGAAGGTTTATTGTCTTTAGAACTGAAATGAGCAAGATTTAAATCCAATGAAGAACAGAGTCAAACAATGAAGTACATTATGAACAGTACTGTTTATAATAATGATTAAATCGTATGTATTAATAAGAATAATATAATATAGCAATTCAATCATAATAAATTTTAAAAAATCATCAAAAATAATACACATATAATTAAAAGAATAATAATAAAAACGTTTTTTTCCCCCTTTTGAGGATTAGCAATCTTCATTACCTCCCTCCATCCCTCCATAGCTCAGGCCCTCCCAGTTGTCTGATGTCAGCAGGAGTTCCTTGATCCCTCTGGACTGGAGACACTGCAGGAACAAAAATGCGGAATTCATTACGTTATACTGTATTGTAAACATTTCAGTCAAAAAGAAACATTGGAACACATTAGTAAACTCACATTTTGTATATATGTCATGTAATGCTCATCCTTGGCATATGATCCATACTCGTTCTCAACTTGAACTGCAATGATCGGGCCTCCCTCTTCAAACTGAGCAAACAAACAAGCAAACAATAAACGCGTGGCTCACTGAAATCTCAAATTGTTCTTACAGGAAATATTATAGCAACACTTTTGTTGTGATATTTGACTTACCATCAGAGGTTTGATAACTGAGACAAGCTTGTCGAAGTAGAGGTTGACAGCGTCTACAAATCCAGGATAAGTTGTCCTCAACTGCATGCCTTTATCTTGCAGCAACCAGCTGAAAGCAACACGACAACAACTTCTTGGCGTACTGCTAACATACGGCAATATTTTACAGCAATGGACAGATGATGTTACCTAGGCAACCCGCCCAAGTCCCATTCAGCGCAGATGTAAGGTCCAGGACGCAGGATCACCCACAGACCCATCTCTGCTGCGAGACTGACGTAGGCCCTGAGAAAGGCAGAGACACCTTCCGCTTCAGTTCAAAAAGAACCATTGTGCATGTCTTTTGGGAATGTTTACCTTCTACAAAGAGGAAGAAACTGAACGTAAAAGTCTTACTTGAGGTCCAACTGATCCTGAAAGTTGAATGTTCCTCTCTCAGGCTCATGCAGATTCCATGGCACATATCTGAAAAAGCCAGCAAGAAAACAAGTCTTTGTGGCTTATATTTCAGTCCAGTGACTCGTAAAAATACTAATATTTCATTTTAGGTGAGATGTTTCGTAACCTTTATCATACAAACACATTTAATTGAATCTGATCTGTGCGTGACCTTCTCCAGAAACAGAATAGTGACAATCCTGTGATATTAGGCATAGTCAAGTTGCAAAGGGAGCCTACGTCGTGAGAGTATTGAGGCCACAGGCCTTCATCTTCAGCAGCCGGTCCTCCCAGTAGGCTCTGGGGACACGGAAGTAATGGATGGAGCCCCCCAGAATGCTGAAGGGCACTCCCTCCAGAGTGAACTGAGACGAGTTGGCCCTCAGACCCTCCACACGGCTCATTCTTCTCACCTCAGGGTGTTGTCTGGTGGGGACAGTTAGATAAAATATAATGGAGAAGCCCCATCTTCTGAAGCAGGTTACAACATGTAGGATAATAGAACAGCTGTGATATATTGTACATATATGGCACACAATAAATGTATTTTTTTTTTATATGAGCACAATAAAAAGACAACTTACCAAGATTTAACATGAAAAATTTACCAAGATTTAACATGGAAGTCCCAAATGCAGAATAATAGAGATAATAGAGATAATCCCAATTACTTCAAAAACATTGCTGTACTTTGAAGCTAAGCTTGCGGTGAGCATTTGAAGAGAGGATGGTGCTGGGAGGGCTCAAACACTCTGGATAAGGGAAACTATTGTTGTTTCAGAACAAAAAATATAATAGTGCTCTGTCTGTGTCCCCCTCGCTCTCTCTCTTTCTCTTTCTCTCTTTCTCTCTCTCTCTAAATCAGAGGAGGGACACATTATATTGCACACACAAAAAGACGGAGCACCACAACACATTATAGACCAAAAAGTCCAAAGGTTTATTATTCTGTCTGATATATCTATCTAGATAACTCGACAAACGAAGCGAATTGTAAATGTTGTAAAACAATTCAGAAAGAAATAGTCAGTAATGTCATTGTGGATATTATATATAATAAGATATTTCCAAATGCTGTAAAAAGCTGAATAGACCCTTGGTCTGTGCTTTTTGATGATGGCTGGTGGCTAAAGCAAACTGTGGCTGAATTGTATTCTTTTTATTTACCCAATTACAAAGATGAATACAAGTAAATAAAAAGGAGCTGGAGAGAATAGTGATATTAAAAGTGGATGTAATAACAATATTCCCTTTCAACTTGGACATGTAAAAAACCTTCATAGTCTAACATGCATGAAAAGGATTTCAGGGAATTATTTTTGACAGTTTGTAAAGCAAATATATATGTATATTTATATTCTTTTTTTCTTCAGCAGCGTAAATGTGCGACGGTCCCTACACGCAGCAGCACAGTCGGGTGTTTGCGTGTACCACACTAGCTTCCTCTGATATTAAATAATGGTTACACTTTCTCTTTATGCACCCATGGGTTACACCAGCGACCACAAAGGGAAACTAAGTTAAAAAAAAAAAAAAAAAATACCACCTTTTGTTTGGTGAATTATTAATCCCGGAAGTAGTCTAACGTGACAAAACAACTATCACAAAGTATTTCAACTCAATTAGTAGAATTTTTGCATATTTGATGTAGCGTTGATCGTATAGGACTCGTCGGACGACCACATTGCAGAGCAGAAGACATGCGCTTTAATTCGCATGAACAGAAGCGTCGTTCAGGGCGCAACTGACTCTTATATTGTCAATGGAAATCTTATCAATGGTTGGTCTTCGTCTGTCCCTAAAGCAAAGATATTGTCTCCTGCTGTGTTTTGCTGTCGGATCGATACTTGCTTATCAGTTTACAAGGTAAGGCACACACTTAAACATAAGACATAAGCCTGGAGGAAGTCGCGTCTGACTCTTTTTTTAACAGGAGAGTCATGCATAAAGATAAAGGACACTTCAAATACAAATTGATTTGTGCTTCTCCACTGCTAATGCCCTGAGCTTGAGTTTATTTGCATGGCTATATAACCTGTGTATATAACCATAATATATGCCTGTGTAACTTCTATTCTTAAGAAGTTACCTGTGAGCTCGCGCCTGTGGACATTGAACGTGTTAGACTTCAGTTCGTCTTGTTTTCAGGTCAAATCACCAAGTCGGTCTCAATGCAAATCTTTTTCTAATGATGAGAATGAGATCATGTTATTGTTCTAACATTATGCAGACTCGTGTAGATAGAAGAGAGCTCTCTGTAATATGATATGGTGATTAGCTTTACTCTACAACTGTATCTCAAATGTCTTCATGGCTGTTCATCCAGTTCAACATGTTTTTGTTTTTCCCCCACTGTAAACTGTACTTTGCCCCCTAGGAATCGACTTGACGTAGGAAGAATGAGCCGCGTGGAGGGTCTGAGGGCCAACTCGTCTCAATTCACTCTGGAGAGAAAACCCTTCCTCATCCTGGGGGGCTCCATCCATTACTTTCGTGTCCCCACAGCCTACTGGGAGGACCGGCTGCTGAAGATGAAGGCCTGTGGCCTCAATACTCTCACGACGTAGGCTCCCACTGCGCCTCAAGGCTGGTTGGCTACACTGTGCCTCACAGAACGAGCCATGTCACATACTTGTTTAACTGGAGAGGATTATACACACCTGAAATACTATCTGAGTAAAGCAAAGTAGAGCAGACACAATTCATGAGTCATACGAAAGCGGAAGGACACAGTAATTGAGCATCAAATGCAGTCTTATAAACCACTGGAATGCATTAACATTAATTTACCAAAAGCACACACACAACAATAATAATAACATTTCTATTTTTTCTAGGTATGTGCCGTGGAACCTGCATGAGCCTGAGCGAGGGGTGTTCAACTTTGAGGATCAGCTGGATCTAGTGTAAGGCACGACAGTGACTCAGAGGAGCTCCTGCAGAGGGCACTGTTGCATCGCAGAATGACTTCGCTTTCAACAGTCTCGAATAATTTGATACAGTCGAGAGGGTGTACGTTTACCCTCAAGAAATGCTTTTTTGATTAATTAAGCCGTGCTCTTAATGCGTGTCGATGCGTCTCAATATGTTGATAAGATGACATTGATCCATCAAACGTGCTGCCTGCTGTCAAGAAGCAGGTGTCCTCTCAAAACAGAAAAGTATGATCTGAAAATGAATTGAGTGAAATATTTTAAAAGGAATGACACGCCATTGGCAATCAACATCTACTTTAATTGAGAATAACTATGTGTCCCAACTTCATATTTTCTGTAGTGAACATTTTAAATGGGCTGTATTGATAATAAATGGACCTCAGCGACGGCACCTTTTGCACATTCTGTTCCCTTCTCGTAGAGCCTACCTCCGCCTTGCGGCCAGCTTGGGCCTCTGGGTGATTCTGCGTCCAGGGCCGTACATCTGTGCTGAGTGGGATTTAGGGGGACTACCCAGGTAAAAATCACAATTAAGTGTTACCATTGTAGATATTTTGTATATGCCTTACGGCCACAGTAACATTGTAAAGCATTGGTTTTGAATAGCAAGTGGGGTGTTGATGAATTCCTTAAATTGGCTTGGAAATGATTTGTTCAGTCAGGTAATCTGTTTGTTAGCCGTATCCTCGCTGCAGGCTAAATCCATTAAACTCGTGAAAATAATTAAGTCACGTGAATTATTACAAGTGTCTCTGTCATCTATTTGGCCAGTTTCACCAGACGTGTTGCTACTTATTGTACAACAAAGAATTTTTCTTGAGTGAGATTGGGCCACCTCAGTGTTTTACGTGCTGAGTATGTGGTACACAGACAAAAGGGCTTTACATACAGTGTAAGACAGGACATTATGCACCATGTAAGTAACCTGTAATGTCACTCAGATGAAAGTCACTGATGATTTTCCTGACTTTTAGTGAGGTATTAGGGAGAACAATAATTACATCTGACAGGCATAGCTCCTTGAAATGATGAATTCATTTAGTTCTGTAATCAACAGAGATTTGAACAGATAATGGGGTGAATGGTGGAGGGGAAAAAAGCCTGGAAGAAGGTATTCTTGGAGTAGTTTTGCCTTCAGGTAATGTGAGGTTGAGGTAATATTTATTTGATGATCATCAAAACAGAGTGTTTCCAGGGGCACGCAGTGAAGCATGACTTCCTCTGCACTGCACTTTATGATAGTCATGCTTATGCTCTTCGATACCTAAAGAATCCTAAAGAGAGTTTACAGCACAGCGTTTTGAAGAACTTGTGTGATACGTGGCTTTTTTTTGGACAAAGATTTAGTTTTGTGATTTCTTTTCAGTTGGCTACTACGAGATAAAAGCATGAAAGTGAGAACAACTCACCCAGGATTCACTGACGCCGTCAACTCCTTCTTTAATCATCTCATTGAGAAGGTTGTTCCACATCAGGTACTTCCCATTGTAGCACAATAGAAATGTAAAACAATATGATGTACACACTACACACACACTTTTTAGAAAAAAGTGTATGATGGCAAATATTTTGTAAAAGTATGACTAAAATATATATATATGCTCAGAATAGACTAGCCTTTTCAATTACTATTTTTGAGTTTTCATGGTTACATGCATTCAAACTGTCAATTAATTTAAAAAGTATTCAATCCTCAATAGATTTTTATTTAATTTTCATGATAGACTACTACTAATCACAATCATATTTTATCCCTGCATGTGATATTTCTGATACTAAATCCTAAGAAACGTCAATAACAAGCTCCTGTTGACCATTTTATTAACCACTGTTACAATACGTGCACCATACAAACTTAAATAGTTCACCTTGTGTCCTCCCAGTCATATTTTCTTTTTATCAGCTCCATGCATCATTGAAGAAGCTCTGATTTTCCTTTTCAGTGTATTTCAAATTCAGCTGTATTGAGGGTAGAAATACTCAGGACTGGTGCCAGGCCCTAATATGTGTCCTGTTCTTTGGCTAATGTATGCACAGTACTCCAAGGGTGGCCCAATTATCGCAGTTCAAGTGGAGAATGAATATGGCTCCTATGCTAAAGATGAAGAGTACATGCCTTTCATCAAAGAGGTAAAAAAAAAAAAAACGAAATTGTATATTATTTGAACAATGATTGGTAGCTCGTACATGAGAGTGCACTTATTTACCGTCTCGCTCTCATTTTCACTCAATTTGAAGAAAAGAAAAAATCAATTATATTTCAGAAAGAACCCTCACTGTCTTTTTGTTTAGTTGCCTCCATAAGCCTCTTTTTTTCCAGGCGTTATTGTCAAGAGGCATCTCAGAGCTGCTGCTGACCTCAGACAACAAGGAAGGACTAAAGCGTGGAGGAGTGAAAGGAGGTATTGTCAGATGGGCTGACAGACAAACAAATCTGTGCTTGCACACACACACACACACACACACACACACACACACACACACGCACACAAACAAACACGCATATACAGCATGGTGGCTGGTGTGTTGTGTTTTCACGACAAGAGGTCTGAGCCAAAGGGTGGCGTGGTGTCAGGCAGCTGCAGTTCAGAACTACACACAAAGGATTCTGTGTTGTGCCACAAAGTTGTTCTTTTTGCAAGAACAATGGCACCAACATTGCGATGCCTCAATACAAAAGTATATTCTTTGACACACGTATGCTTTATTTTAATGCACACACAGTGTCACGATATGGTTCCTAATGCAGACGCTTACATTTGAGGAGTATTTTTGCTTTATGTGGAAGTTTTGAGGAGCTACGCAGAACCGCTAACAGAGAAGAAGCATGTGAGGGTTTAGGTACAAATGAAAAGCAATATTTCCATAAATGTCTTTTTTAAAAGCCTGTTTGGTATTAGTTTGAAATGATTCTCCGCATCTTTGTTTGTGAGTTTATGTGTTAACAATGTTGTTCTACCTTTATTGTGTCTGAAGCACTAGAAACCATCAATTTCCAGAAACTGAACCCAAATGACATCAAGTATCTGGATGTAATACAAGTGAGTCTTACATGTGTGTTTTCATTGTTCCATGTTTTTGGAGTTTGTCATTACTCATTTTCTGATCTAATCAAACGTCAAACTTGATTTCCAACAGACACATTGTCCATCAATCATCCTCTTTTCAATAAATAGACTGTCCAGATAAATCCCAGTGCAACTTTGTGGTTACTTCCCAAAACTTTAAAAAGAAAAAGTTAGAGACCTGAAAGAAGATCTTTAAGACAATTCATCCAAGGTTTGCACAAGTGCAATAAGGCAGTTACTGAAGGTCATTCAGACGTATCTTTTGTTTAATTGACCATTTTTTCTTCCACTAGCCTCACAAGCCTAAGATGGTGATGGAGTACTGGTCTGGCTGGTTCGATCTTTGGGGGGACCTTCATCATGTGTACACAGCTGAGGGTAAGACAGACTCAGGATGGTTAGACAGGAGAACTATAGGATCCCTTACAAGACGAAGACAGGTGTTCATGTGAGAGTAAGAGGGTGAAACAGTTTCTTTCTTTACAGAAAGTCGATAACACTGGCTAATTTGAGACGGGGATGAGACAGGTTTTGTGTTGCGAGCCAATGCAGAAACTCTGAAGGTAAAATAGACTGCCTTGAGGGTAAGACAGAGTCTCAGTACCTTAGGGTAAGAAGGATTTAAGGCAAACTCTTTTTTGCTGAGAATTAAACAGTCTCAGTGCCAAGGGAAAGGCAGGGTGTGGACAAGCTCACTGCTTTAGAGGCTGCGTAAGATAAATTCTCCAGACTGTAGTGTAAGGGTGTAATCAAACGTATCTCAGTTGAACCAGTTGTTTTGGAATATAATAATATGTGAACAAAGAAATGGATGCGGTGCAAAACACGAGATCGCCCTAGGGAAGTTGGTCTCCACGCGCCTCCACTCGAACTCGCAATTGACCCTTCCAACCGAAACAAATGGCTTGCACGTTGAAAAAAAAAAAAAAAAAATGCCTATGATGAGAAACAGGAAACTAGGTTTATGAAGATAGTCTAATAAAATGTACCTGGTGCACCGTCTGAAGGACAATAACCATGTGGGTGTGTGGTGGTCTGCACCCGTTAGAGCCAGTCTGACGGTTCTTTTTATTTTATTACGCGTACAGTTCTCTCTGGAGCTGGATATTTTGTTATATATTGTTATTTTATAAATTAACCACATACCTGCAATGGAAACAATTAGCAATACACACTGCTGGTGCTCTATAATTTAGAAAGAAAAAAGAAAGACGGAGCATTTTGAGGCCAAATTTTCCCGGTAATATTTCTGACCAATGACGGCTCTTGAGCGTTGCCATGTGAACACAGACGAAGTAAGGGGGATAAGGAACGATTGTGTCAAATGAATCCCCTAAATTGGAGCAAAGCAAATGAACTACAGGTCTGAAAACGCCTGAATACTTTTAAGTCTCTGGAACAATTCTCTGGCTTCACAAAAGGCACGGGGCCCACTCAGTGCAGCTGGGATGTACAGCGGAGCATATGGTCAGTTCTTCCTTGTTCTGTGGCTTTGTCAGAGATTTATATGCTTTTAATGCATGGTGGGTTGTGAGCCAAGTATTACAAACCAGAGTATGTGTTCCATCCTCTTGAATTTGTCTCTTGGCCATGTGTTTGATGTTCAGAGGCCACATTTTTCAAACACTTCTTTGTACAGGACTGTTCAAAGATGTGCTCCACCGAGTCTCACTGACTGTACTGAACCCAGGTGGAGGTGTTACATTTAGTAGGAGCCACATTCATCTCCCTCACTTCCTCTGCATCCACATATGCTGTAGCTACACACACACACACACAGATACACACTAGGATTGTCTTGCCCTTGGCTGCATTAAATAAGGTTTCAGTTGATGGGAGCATGCTATTGTGTACTTTCCTTTTAATTATATGCCCTGTAGGTCACAGACTGTATATGTGCTGCAATATTTAACTGCCTGCACCTGAACATATGGCATGACAACATATGACTTAGGACAAAGTTATGTTTAGCCTACATTCACTGTTTCTCACCAAACTGCATTGTGTGTATCGTTGTGGCCTAAATAAGGTGTTTCTTCCTCCGTAAACAATTTGTGCAGCAGTTTTTCGGAAGAATTTGAAATAATCATGTTTATATCCATGATTACATTTCAATGTACAGTTCTGGTTCCTGCAAACTTTATTTATAAAAATGAATGAAAAAACATGTATTAAGTGCTGCAGTCACAAAAGTTTTGTTTTGAATTCAAATCAACTGACCATCTTCAATCAAGAAGTATCGTGTCTTCTGATTATGTAATGTGGAGTGGGAGTATCATAAAATGTACCTCAAAATTGTACGTAAGTATAGTTCTGGAGTAGACTGAAGTAGTGGTTATTTGTATTGTCAAATAAACTCTTGATGCTTTTATTGATTCATTGATTAAGCTCTAAAATGTAAAGAAAATTGTGAAAAACTCCTTCACAATAGTCAAAGGTGAGGTCTTGAAAATTGCTTGTAACAGTCGTCATAACCCAAACATATTTCATTTGGAATTATATAAAATAGCGAAAATCACCAGATCTTTTCAGTTTTGAAGCTGCAACCAGCAAATATTTAGCATTTACACTTGACAGATAATAAACAGTTAATGGATTTTCAAAATGAAGTCTCTGTTATTGAACAATCAATAAATCCACTATGTGTTTTTTAATTAATTTTTTTTAGCTACATGTCACAAACGCATACGTCATAAACTGTTTCGGTTGGATCTCATTGTCCTGGCTGTTGGTATGGGCCGTAAAATGATGAATATCCCCGGTACTATATTAATGTAAAAGTAACTCACACAGTATGCACGCTACAGTATCTCACACATACCAGATAACATGGCCCAAATGCTGCGGCCAGGAGAGGGATATTTTTAGTATGATATACACTCGTGTCAGACATGATAGCACCTGCTTAAGAATTGTAAAGATTAATGGATCACACACTGCTATCGCCACCTTGAATGCTCTTAGAAACCTCTTTTTTTCAAACACACATTGCAGATCCTTGAGCTTCCTTTTTACTCCGTCATTCCGAGCAGCCGTCCACATCTTAACAAAAGATGTTCTGAAAATGAAAGGCTTCCTTATGCATTTTCTCCTCAGTGGGAAGGGGGGGGGAAGGGAGGGGGTGTGTGACCCGAGCTCACGGCTATGAAATGAACGCTGGGATATTCAGAGGGGATTCATGTCCTTGACAGTTCAGTGCTCTGCAGACTGCATCACACGCAGCATTTGGTCCCAGCTAGTGCCACCTCCATGAAACCAACTGAGTCCGGCTCCGTCACTCACCCTGCTCAATTGTTATTCACTAAGGCTCATGCCCTTGATTCAAATCATTAAAGTCAGTCCAATTTGACGACTAAAGTCGAATTTGAATACTTAATTACTGGCTCTGCTACGTTCGATGCAAAATATACTAGGTAGCTAATTTGAGCAGGGAGGTAGGTAATTTTTTATGGGTGTGAGCGTTGCCCCGTAATGAATTATAGTTACTGGTAATAGGATGTGTGGCTGAGGTCTCTCCATGTTTCAATTGAAGTGGAATTGAGGGCAATAGGATTATTGAAAGTGTGGCTTGTTAAAGCTCCAATAGAATTTTTCTTCTTCTTTTTGTTACAGCAGAGTCTTAACGTTAACCTTTTGTATGTGCTATTTTCGGATTTACTCACTGGTTGTATCACAGCAATTAAGCTAAATTATAGACTTTAAGTATTAAATTGGAATTTCTTGTATCTTTTTTTTTTTTTTTTTTACAGACATGATGCCTGTGGTCACAGAGATCCTTCAACTGAACATGTCCATCAACCTCTACATGTTCCACGGAGGGACAAATTTTGGCTTCATGAGTGGAGCGTTTGCGGTTGGAATGCCGGCACCTAAACCTCTGGTGACGAGCTATGGTACGTGTGCCGAATCTGTTTGTGACCCGCGCTTTGTAACATTTGAATGAGCAATGTTCCCGTTTGAGTTAGGAGAACACATAAAATATACAGGGTGGATTGGTCAGGGTTGAACACAAAACTGCAATTTAATAAAGAGACAAAAGAGACAACGCACAATAAACGCGTTTAAGAGGAATTCAAATGGTAGCATTATTTCATTTCTTTTTCAAATTTCCTATACATATTTAATAATTGTTATTTCGTCTGATATCGTGATAGCCCTAAGCCAAAGCCATGTAAGCAATTACTTATACTTCTGTGGATTTTATCTTCAATTTTGAAAGCCCACTGATTCTGTGCCAGAGTAGGCTGAAACAATCTATACAGCTTGTAAAAAAATATTGACTCGGGGGTGCACGTAATCATGGAACAATAACCTTCTTGAAATGCAGTCAGTAAATACAGTGTGAGAATATCTGCTTGAAGCACATGTGAATAGGAGAGGTAGATTAAAACATGATTAGGATATTTGAAATCTGTAGATGGCGCTATCCCTGCTCCTGAGCCTCTGACCTTCGGCTGCTTTGAATTTTGAATATGCAGTTCCCATTAATGAATTTATTACTTAATAAAATGCACGGGAAATGTAAATTAAAGATGTTACAATGGGTTTTATATCCTCCTCCAGGGTACTTAACATTGTAATGACCTCGTTCTTGAGAAAAGAGGAGAATTCAGAAAAGTGTTCCCCAGCAGGGAGGATCACCTCTGACCTTCAGCAGGCGTCAAACCTGTGTTTACTCCTCTGAATGCCTTTTTACCTTTTTTGACTCAAAAGGGCTCCATTTTCTGTCACGGTAACAAAAAAAAAAAATGTGTCTCGGCCCGCTGCTGTCTCAAGATGTTTGATAGGGGAGCACAGTTAAAGCATCTGCCACGGTAAGAGGCATCCCTGCCATCTCTGCCGCTCCTGAGCCTGCTGTTCTGATAGCGCATTATCTTTCAGATTACGACGCTCCATTATCCGAGGCGGGGGATTACACCACCAAGTACCATCTTCTGAGGAATTTATTCAGCCACTACCACGGTGAGTGTCGCGTGTTGTTGTTGAGACGGGGCCCCACATCTTCTGTCTCTCTTTCTCCTCCTTTCCTTTCATCTCCCCACTTAAAGTAATTCTCCTTGCAGAACCTGCTCTCTGTTAGAGGATAACTTTGCATATGATTACAAGCGCGGATTAGATATGGGTGTGTGTGTTTGTGCATCGTGTGGGAGATTTCTGCCGAAGTCAAAGACCCTCAATTACTGCCCATTGTGAAAATTACATACTAGGCCTTTTTATCATGTTTATTGCTTGTGCGGTTTTCTCTTTTTGTAAAACAAGGGTTTGTGGTTGGGGCAGAAGTCTCAAGTGCTTTATGGCAGGCACTGAAAATGTAGCTTTTGTCAATCTATGATTGAATCCAGCACAACAAAGTGCTAATTTTCCCAGAGTCGTAGTGATTGAAGCTGGTTTGAAAGATTGCCTGTGCGCGATGCATCCTTATGCTTTGTACTCTGCTGCACAATGAGCAGTGGCCTGGATATGAGAGTGTATCTGAGAAGGCTTTTGGTCCTTCTCAGCAACTACAAACGCATGACCCAATTAGTTCATTTAGATCATTTTGATATCTTGTTTTTGTTTGGTTGACAAACCGTGCACATTGTGTCAGTTACTCATTGCCCTGTGGTTTTGTTTTTGCATAAATGGGCAGATCTGTTAAAAGACTAACACTGATCTTTGACAACAACATAGCTCTTAAGACAGACGTGTGACATATGGGGTTTGTCTTATTATTACGAAGCTGTCAAAAATTGCAAAAGCACAGTATATAATCTTAAACAGCGTACGAATATATCTGCACTACACAGTCTTTGCACTTATTGAATGCACCAGTTTATGATTTGAACTATTCTCTCTTGTAATCGTCAGTTGACGATCATCTGTGAAGAAAGTCACATGTCAAATATGAGCAGATTTAAAACCTACCCACATTTTTTTCTTACCCAGTAACACACACAGTCGCTTCTGTACAGGTTTGTATGAATACTTTGGGATAATATAGACTCTTTTGTGAGAAAAATTCCAAACCTGTAACAGAGTTTCATAGACATTCTTGTCAACGCACACTCTTCCCCTCTTAGATTTGACACGTTATACGCACTAACAAAGGAAGTGGCTCGTAAGCGTTGTAGAGAGCCAAGTGTTAGACGTTATCCTCAAAGCTTTCCTTAAGTGATCCAGCTGTTACCACTTGGTGATAAGGTTTGGCTGGCGAGCTTTTTCCAGAGGGACTGCTGGTGTCTCCGTGTGTTTTAACACCTTTAAAGGAAGTGAGAGGGCATGTGCAACTGCTGGTAATTGTTGTAAAGAGACCATTTTGCAACATGGAGCACACACTGGATGCTGCTGTGGAGGGGCAAATGGCTCACACAAGGAACCTCTTCCTTTCTATCGGGTGCGAATGTAGAATGTGCAGATGCAAAGGTTTCTTTAAAGATCAGAATCATTCATCTTTAACTCCCTTCTCTGACAGAATGTGGGCAATATATGCATCATGTTGTGGTCATTTCACATTTTTTCTTAATTTGGACTTGTTTGCATCCCCTGGGTAAATAAAGGATAAAGGACATGCAAATAAATTCATGAACAGAAAGACAACCTGCATCCTGCCTTTATGTTTCCTGCTTTTTTTTTTTTTTTTTTCTTCCAGCCCAGCCTCTCCCTGAACTGCCTTCTCATCAGGAGAGGAGAGCGTACCAGCCTGTTGTCATCCAGCAGCACCTGTCTCTGTGGGTCAGTCTGCATTTCACTGACAAGGTAAGCTACAGACGCACAGAGAGTGCCAACATTGGAGGCACAGAAATAATAAACATCACCCTTGTGGCACTGTTCAAAACACAGTCAGAAGGTTGTTGACAGACAAAAGTAAGACATGAAATATTCTAATGCATAAGTAATACACACACAAGCCAATCAAATAAACTCAAAGAGAATTTGCTGGTAATTATGCGGTTGTGCTATGGAATGCAATTTATTGAGCTTTCATTTGAATTTTTTATCAAAATAATTCCAACTGAATTGAGAGTTGCCACTTTGCCTATTGAGCTGCCAATTGCAAAATGCATTACCATTTAATAAGTGTATATACAGTACCTACAGTTGCAGTAGCAGTAGCCAACTTGGTGCAGAATTTCTAATGCAAGCTATCTTTCTATCCACGTGATTACCTCAAGCATATCTCCATTGCGTCACTTCCGTATCTCCATAAAGATGAGCCAGTTTTGAATATTATGCTTTGGTTAAAACGTCATTATATGTATAGTAACCTACAGTATCCTCTGCACGGCTTCCAGGATGCCATTTCATCCATCCAAATGATAACAAATCATACGATAAACAGTAGCGTATGTTCCTCCAATACATGCACCAAACATCCTACAGAATAATGTTATTTCTTGATTGTAAAAAAAAAAAAAAGTGTTAAAATGTGATTTGAAAAGCTCTGAAAATGAAGTGAGTTACAGACGTGGCTGTGGTAATGAAAGTGAGAGAAAATAGTTTGCAGCCATCACGCCCCACCAGCACACACTACTCCCTTAATGAGCAGCCGCTGATGAGGAGCCCCCGACATTCTCTCCGCACTGCTCTAGTGTCCTGCTCGGGGACCAGCAGTAACCAGCGGTGTGCAGCTTTATGACTGTAAAGCAGGTTGTTGTGTGAATGGAATGCAACAGAAAAGCTCCTCTTGCCAAAAGATCGGTTAAAAACCTGCTTGGAGGGTGTCATCATGCCTGTTCGCTTTCATGTCCACCAGTGTAGTTGAGCCGGTTTACACCATGCTGTTCAGGGGCATTTATATTCAAACCAGATGTACCACGTCTGGCACTCGCTTACTACATCAATTATTCACTCCCCGTCACAATTTCCTTCCCTATGAGACGAGAATGACTTTACCCCTGACCAGCCACACGGCCTCGTTTCTTTAAAAAAAAAAAAAAAGCCATTTTTCTTCAGAGGCTTCAAAGAGACTGAGTGGGACGTCTGAGTTTCATATTGTATCTGTGTGTTTGGAGGTACGTGGTTAATCGTATCAGAGCAGCGGAGTAGCAGAGTATTTATTGTCTTGCATAATGCACCTCCCTAGGGTATGCAAAAGAATGCTGCTGAATAAAAGAATTGCTCTGAACGGCAGACAGGAAAGCTTCATTAGGTTTGATAAATCATCACTTTAGGTGAAGCCATCTTGCAAGTGGGAGATTGTGTGGCGGGAATCCTAAGATCCCATCTGCATCGAGAGTGGTTCGGAGATTGTGTGTGTTCACTTTGAATACATCAAACTTCATGTCACCATTTCAAAATAAATGTCTACTTGGGTTTCTGCAGCACATTTCCACACGTGGTTTTAAAGGTGTCTGTCATAAGCTCTTCATTTCCATATTCTTTTTTTTTTTTTTTTTAATTTTTTTTAGCCTTTGAAGTCGGAAAGGCCGGTGAACATGGAGAACCTCCCTGTCAACAATAACAACGGTCAGTCTTACGGCTACACGCTGTATGAGACCACCATCACCAGCGAAGGAACCCTCGACTCAAAGAACAACATCAGAGACAGAGCACTGGTAAAGACGGGAAGACAGACGGCGGAGAAATTCATCCGCAGTCACACGTTTACACTTTTCTTTGTGAGAACGCTTGCGTGCAGAATGCTGTAATCTGTGAGAAATCACACCCTTGATCAGTGTTCTTGTGGAGTACCATTAACAAGTTAATGCTGCTACCAGTTGCTCTGGTGTTAATATCAAACAGTCATCGGAGCCTGGAGTTCTCAAAAGACTCATTGTAATGTTATGTCATTCGTGCTTCATGTTGAGGGACAGGTGTTGCATTCATTTCATGGGAGAGAAATGTATATTTCATTCACATGCAGTCTGAAGTGATGTGTTAAAAAGATCGGGACTAGTTGTGTGCCGCTGCTGAGCCTTTAATTACGTATAGTCACGTTAGAGACAAAAACAGTTAGAATTGTGTCTGATGTGCCGTATTTTAAATATGTGTTTCTTTTTTCTCCCTAGGTTTTTGTGGACAAACACTTTCTTGGTGTTCTGGATTATAAAACGCAAGAACTTGCACTCCCTGATGGGAAGGTACCTCGTGTGTGTGTGTGTCCTTCTGTAGTTAAGACTCGTAGTTAAGTCAAAAAGCATGAAGTTGTTAATATTTTACAGCGTGTGAAAGCTTCAGGGGATGCTGATAGACGTTTTTTTTCAAGCGAGCTCCCCGTGTTAAGCCAACAGCAGACTGTTTATCCCAACACATTTGAATAGTCAACTTCAACCTTACAGAAAAGTGCAGACTCAGACCGGACTTCATCAATTACTAAAGAAGTTTTGGCCCTTTTTGTCTTTTTTTTGTAATTCTTTCCATTGACGACTACTGCTGCATTTCAGTATTGGCTCTAATGTTTTATGTATTTTTCTACTGAAGGGAAAAAGAACTCTAAGTTTACTTGTGGAGAACTGTGGAAGAGTGAATTACGGGAAAACCCTTGATGAGCAGCGCAAAGGTAAAGTTTCTCCATAAAGCCACGGCTTTGTAGCTGTTCTAGTCAGCACAAGTCTTGCCTAATGAGTTTCATTAGATACCTTGAAGGAAATGAATTAACAGTATTTTAAGATCTATAAACTTTCTTTTTCTTAAAGCAGCTTTGACTTGTCTTTCAGGTCTTGTTGGAGATATCGAGTTGAACAAGCACCCCCTCCGTGACTTCATTATTCGTAGTCTGGATATGAAGCCAGGCTTTGTAAACAGGTTTGTGTCTTTCAATTAATACCCAGCTTCCCTCCATGTTTTCGTCTCTCTGTCATCACGCCTGCATGCTCCTGATTCAATCCAGCTGATTATTTACCTTTTTTTTTTAAACACAATTACGGTGGGAACATGGTGGCAAAATTCGGAAATCAAAACACAGCCTTCCAACGCAGCATCTCATGTTGACATCTTGAATTATAAAAAGTACATCGATGACGCGGCTGGATCGTCACTGTTGTCAATATTAGAGAGGCTCAACATGACAGGGAGCCTTTTACCTTTGGGACACTACAATGAAAGTGGGCAGATACATCTGGTATTTCTTTTTTCTCACAAGCACAAAGTGTTCATAATATAAAGTGTCAGAATCCAAACTTGTCTTAAGGCGGATACCATTTTTGAAAACGCCTCGCGATAGTGGATAGCTTCCACGTAACAAAGTCATTACAGCGGTGTGCCGAACGTTCTGCATCAACAAAGAAGGAAAATAACTGAATGTTGAAGAAGCACACCAACATGGATAAATCTTTAACGGGATAGTTACTAAGTATTGCAATATATTTACCAAGTCACCGGCTCAACGCAACTGTTCCTTCACGTTGCCTCGTCCGCACAAATGACTTGAGAAATGCATCAGCGGCTGACATCGCAGCACAAACACTGCTGTGCAACGACACAAAGGAAAATGCTCTGAGTGGTCTATATACATCAGGATAGGTTTAGATTTGTTGGATGCTAAAGGCTGTCTCACATGCAAAAGGTCTTGCACACTGTTTAACATAGTGGGGGAACTTGAATGTGGCACCCATCCCATAACAGTCATTAGGTCAGGTAATTTCTCCACAACAGCCAATCATTATAAGGTCATTTTTTGGCTGGGCTCAGTGCACCCCAAGGAGCAAATGCTTTTCCCTGATGATGTTTCCATATTAGGTGATGATGCCTCCCTACATTGCCAATCACATGCAACATTAGTGTTATTAACACCAGAATGAGGTCATACACCTTCCGCCACCCGCCTCAATCACAACATCTGCATCGATATTCAGAATTTCTTAGATCGACTGCCCTCGGTGTGCAACTCATATTTGTTACACAGATCTCCTCGTGTACTGAATATTCCAAACTCTTCACCTCAGAACCACCTTGAAAATGTCGAAGCCCGAAGTCCTGTATGAGTGAACACAAAAAAAAAAAAAAAAAAAAAGCATAAACAAGGAAGGAATTTTTCTTCTGTCATGGAGACCTTTTGGATTTACTCAGAGGCCAAAAAGAACCTATAGCCAACAAAGATAGTGATTGTGAATACTTCCCCTGCCCTACATGTCCAAAGTTTTACTTGACATTTACCGTGGGCATATAAATACGAATGACATGATATACAGACTGCTGGCTGAGCACCTAAAAGTCAAGGCTGTGTTCTTGAGAAAGACAATACATTAAAGAATCAGGATTTGTTCTTTCAATGCCATGAAACATACGGTGACGTGGAAAGTGTCATTCGTAGTCTGAGCAAAATGAAAAGTGCGATTGTATTCTCCTTTTACAGACTTGGGAGTTCAGGCCATTGGATGTCTATGCGTCAGCGGCCCTCCTACCCGGCGTTTTTCCAGGCCACACTCTATGTGAACAGTTTTCCGAAAGACACCTTCATCAAACTCCCTGTGAGTACAGTGGGACAGGCACCAAATCTGAACCAAACAATCTGACATATAATAAAGGATAGTATGGGGCTTTATTATTGGATAGAATTGCTGTATATTGGCTGGAGTTCGGGTTATTTTGGCAATGAAAATCAATTTAAGACATTTATTAAATCAGATATGATTGTCAGGTTTTACTACCTGTATAGTTAACAGCAATCGAGCTTTCCTAGGTCATTCACATACTTCACAATGCCCTATAGTATACCGCACATTGTTTTGGTAAGGTATTATTACTTGAGCTTTGGTTTGATAAGACTGATATTTAGACAGTTTGGTCCCGTAAGATGTCTTCCCCACATAGACAAGTAATATTTCTGAATTTATTTATATAATTTATTTGATCTTTATTATATACGGTTAGCTTACAATATTATTAGTTATCCTACCTCCTTCACAAAGATCATTATGTTTGACTAAATTAGTCTGTACTTCATATACCTAATAAACTAATAAATTAACATACATATTTTTTATGTCCCCAGAGAATAGCTCTTTGAGATGCTTTATTGAGTGCTGGCTCACTTATAATTCATTGCATATGACACAATAATGCTATTTCATTATTGAGAACAGTGAACATCTTCACAGAGTAAGAGGTTCTTTTGATGATCCAATTTCTATGTAATTCTGCATAATGCAATTATTGATTTGAATAAGTGCCTCTTTATCCCCCCTGTTATACTGTGCATCCCTCTGCTTATTTTTAGCTTGTAACTTTCACACAGCTTTCCATTGCGGAAAAGTGCAACGTGTCCGGATGTAGAGAAGTGAAAGCAAAGAGGTGCGATGAACAAAGACTCGGGATGTGTTAAGCAAAGGATGCAAAGGAAGGCTCCACATGTTTATTTTTTTTTTTCCCCATCAGCATTTAATTGGCTGAAACCTGCCTGTTGTCATGGTGACGGTCACCGGTTGTGTTCACAGGGCTGGAGCAAAGGTGTAGTGTTTATCAACGGCAAGAATCTGGGTCGCTACTGGTCCATCGGTCCTCAGCAGACCCTCTATGTCCCGGGCCCCTGGCTTCACAGGGGGGACAACCAGGTGCAGTACTTCTGTCTTACCTATATGTGCTTATCATGCACAAGATACTTTTTTTGTCAAAGTCACTTTAGCACGTTTTACCATCGATGACCTGATCTCAACGTTGCTGTTGACGTACAGGGCTTCAGCCGCGTATGTTTGCTATTCAACAGGATATTTAAAAGACAAATAAATGCATTATAGTGATGTAGAGTGGACAGTTAGGCCTTGGAATGACTTTCTGTTGTGTATAGTGCTTCTGCATGGTCACATTTAAAGCACTTTTAAGTTTTCACATACAACTCCTGAGCTTTTCACATACAACTCCTGACGAGATCTTCTACTGATCTCCTCCAATCTTGGCCAAAGTTGGTGCATAACATGTTTGGATCGCTCTGAAAGACTGTTGCTAAATTCCTCCAGACGTGCTTGACATAAAAAGAAATCGGATTTAGCCGATTATTATTATTTAGTCGATTAATCTTCTGATTTCTCAATGACTCATTTACTTGTTTTGTCTATAAAAGGTTGGAGAATAAGTCCAAATGCCCATCACTCGTTTTGATTGAAAAACAATACAGACCCCAAAAATGTTCAATTTACAATAATGGAGCAAATCCTCATGTCCTCACACTGGAGAGGCTGGAACAAACAAATGTTTGGCATTTCCAGTCTGATAACAGACTTCAATGACTAACTAATTCTCAAAGAAAAATGCTTGTCAACATTTTTGACTGACAACTAATTAATTAAAAAAAATTATCTCCCAAAATTGGATGTCAATCATTACCTTCAGGTGGCACCAGTAACATGACTAATGAAATTGTCCTTCACCTCGGTGGTCATCAGTCTGACTCACTTCAAACCTTGTATGTCAAATCCATCCATAATCATCCATGTCACATACTTTTGGTATTCTCCCAAAAAGAAATCCACAGAGTTACATGCATTCTGAGTGGCATCCAGTTGCTTCAGTCACATGCTCCTCACCTCCACTTAGACCCCGACAGGTCAACAGTTACAGCGTACAGCTTTTTATCCTCATCACCCTGTAGCTTTGATGCTGTTGAACTCTGGAGCACTTTCTTAAAAAGGGCGTAGCTCCATCTACTGCATCTTCTGAGTTTCCCCTTCTTGTCTTTCACAACTTTTCTTTTCTGTGCATACATTGACCTTGGTGCTAAACCACCCACTCTCACTCCTTTCATGACCTCGGCTAAGCTGGTATTTTTTGTTTTTTTTGCTTTATTACAGGTCATGGTGTTTGAAGAGCAGGAAACAGATGGTAAAATTCAGTTCTCCAGCAGCCCGGACTATGGCATGACTGTTGATGTCCAGTGAGGACAGAAGGTGAGAGGGGAGTGTGGATGAGCGGAGGAGGATGACGGGAGAGTAGCGGAGAAACTGAAGCGACTGCCGAGGCGAGTGCTGCAAACTTTGTCTACCCAGGCACTGACGGCTTACCGCGACCGGCAGCACTCAAAAGCGCCACACGTCAGTGAACACGACTTCCTGCTTCCTATCGGAAGATTTCAAAACTGCAGTGATCCAGACTAGGGCTGTTTCTCAATGTCAAAGAAGGATCCTTAAACAATTTTTTTTCTTTTACTCTTCCAATGTCGAGGATTCTTCATATTCTACCGAGGACTGAGTCCTTTCGAGATTTCCAAGGATGTATATCTTCAGCACTCCTAAAACACAAACAATCCTATGCTCACAATGCATTTCCTGTCCCCGAATTTGGAAACTCTTAAACTGAACTAGTAAACGTTCAGTTATTTCACCCTAGCAGTCCGCCAAAACCTGTTTCTGAACAAATTTGAGGCTAGAAATTGGTGTTCCAGTTGCTGAGTCGTCGCTCATTATAGATCTACAAGGTCAATTTAAACTAATTTAAACTGTTGTTGCGACATAGTCGTTCAGCGAGCTATTAATAGCACAGAGGCCGTCAATGGCAGAGAGAGACAGCAGGGAGAACGGCTTGAAGAGCCAGCATATCGTCACACTTGGTGAGTTAAGGGGTTATTTCGACCAAACTAGTTGGTAATTGTTGGAACAGTAGACCAAGACGTTTTTGATTAGTTTGGTTTGTTTCTGTCATGTTTGAATGAAGTGTGTTTTACAATGATCAGCGAGGTAAAATGACTTTTTCTGTCGATGGAGTCTGGTGGCTTTGAAGAGAGCACAACGGCTCTTTCTTTTCACATTTAACTTATGGTTTTATTTTTGTCGACACCAGATTTGGTGATTCCTGGAACAGTGGAAACTGAATAACCGAGACGCTTTTGATGAGTTTTGTTTCTGTCGAGTTCGAATGAAGTGTGTTATGACCAGGTATAATGACTGTTTCTGTCAAATGAGTCTGGTGGCTTTGACGAGGGCATATTAACTATGTTTTTGTAAGTTATTACCTTACCCTAATTGTCCAAATCATTGTTGATTTTATTACTTTTTTTCAACAAAGCCTTGCTGTTTTGAATCTGTTTATATTTAATAATATTAAAAAACATCCTTGATTTTGAGAAACACCCCAGTTTTTCATTTAATGACTGTATTTATGCCATTCTGTTGAATCCTTTATGCTCAATTTAGAATCGGTGTCATTAACGTTCATTCTTATACTTCATTATTGGAGACCGAGGAACTGTCGTTTATTATAATGAAGTGCTATAAAAATCTCTTCCTTAACACACTTAATTTATAAATTACAGGCTGTGCAAGCATTGTGAATAAAGGCGGGTTCGACCTCTGTGTCAGTAGCGGAGGCCAAGGAAGCTTGTGAGCTGCTTTATTTATCCTGCACACTGACACCCTGTTTGATATAACACTGGTTGCTTTTGAAATTTACCCTCTTATGATATGCTGCGAACTCCTGCAGCGAAGTCAAGATCACAAACTGTGTTTGAAGTGTGTTTTTTGGAAACTCATCTCTATGTGTGTACCGTGCTAACCAGCCCACCATCACAATTTTTTGTCTTTCAAGATTAATAGCTCAGTGAAGCTGTGCCGTCTTACTTTGCTTGGAAAACACAAGGTGCGTTTGTCGGACACTTTCAAGGGTACAGAGGCAGGTTGGGCCTGAAGTTGCTAAGTAACCATAATTACCTAACCGGCATATGTTGTTCCTCGTCACATGACATGTGGTGTGCGTTGCTGCGGTCCAAAAGTTAAACTACGTTTATCTCAGGGCGCTCTCGTTTTGAGCGTGGCTCCCGCACGTCTACATTGAAAACAATGGATTTGAGGGCGCAAAAAAAGGCGTTGGTGTCCCTTAGCATTATATTTCAACCAAATGGCATTGTAGGTTATCTAAATATTGATAGATAGTCAAGTTTCCTGTTGTGCTTAATTCTTGGAGCCATTTGCACCTGCTGTTCATATAAGTTCAAAGTGAGCTTCATTATCTACGAACATGTAAGGTTTAATTGGAGATTTTTTGCATTACTCAATTAAAACGTTTTTTAACTACATAGTAGCTTTTACATGAAAATGATCCCATATTAAATTACAGTACAAAGGACATTTAAAAAAAAAAGTTAACTCAACATATGTCCTGTTTAAAGCATAAAAGAAGCAATGGTATCTGGTCTGATCTGGCACTTGATGAAATGCTGTTTAATAATGATATATTATATGTATACTGGGAACATTTTAATGACATTTCACATAAATTGCAAAACTTTAGACCAATAATGTAAGGTTAGCATAATTGTATGTTTCCTACTAATACTAAACTGTAAGAACACTATTAACTTATAAATACATATTCCCTCCATGAATGCATATATAAATTAAACGATTCATACCTACATTGACAAAGGATTAGCACATGCTTTAATACATAATTTGGCTCCAACTGGCTTACATATTAAAGTCTTCACTAGTCTTCACTAGCTAAGATGATCCTCGTGTGTTAATTGTGCAGCCTGAGCAACTCACTAGTTTGAAACTAGCTACTTACTAATAACTCATGGAGGACTTGACACAAACTTTATCAACTTAAAACCATTCAAGAAACATATTAAATGTTGTTTGGATGTCCAGAAAACACGTAGCACAACACACAGAGTGTCCAGGCACAAATACTCCCGCACAGGTGAGGTTCTTCTCAGTTATTTATTTCTCATGATTCAACTAACATCTTTCTCTGAGACAGAATTGCTGTGGCAAATAAACAACCTTAAGAGTCACATGCATAAAATGTGAATCACATGAGGCAGGGGAATGACAGTGGAGATGAGGAAAAGAGAGGACTTGTGTGTAAAGTGTATTGTGCCTTAAAGAAGCCCCTCAGAGGGTAACGCTCATTAACTGACATTAAATACTTGATAACCTGCACTGCTAAAGGTGGCGTATAGGTAGGTTGGTTCTAGTAGACTAAGTGTTTGTTGAGTATTAGATAGGCTATTGCTTGTCGGACAAAGTTTGTAACAACATCACTTTTGAAGTGAAGCCCTTTTGAATTGTTCTGCTGCATCAGGACACACCACAGAGAGTAACATCACAGAATCGTGTTCAACCAAAAGCCACGTGACGTTCGCCTGCGTCTGGACAAGAGGCGAGAGCGGGAACTTGGTTTCATTTGAAAAGTAAACGTTATACAACATACTGAATTTCATTTGAAACCTTTAGTGGTCAAATGAAGTCTGTTTATACGCTGGTGTTTTTAAAACGTTGGACTCCTAGTTTGTTTCAGCGCTAAAAACATTTTAGGTGGATTCATTCATTTAGATTAAAAGCCGATAATGACCTCTCAAGTACAACTTAGATCAGCAGCAATGCTATAAAGAAGATGCTGTGTGTGTGTGTGTGTGTGTGTGTGTGTCTGCCAGTTGGTAGCACTAACTTAATATTGATCTGTATGAGAATCCATGTGTACACTATACTGTATGTGCGCATGCTTTTTTTTAGAGAGCAGTTGGAAAATGCAGATTCAAGGGGAAACTGCTATGATTCAATTGCACATCCACACTTGAAATAAATACATAAATAAATATATTAAATTGGATTTTTTTTTTAATAAATAATGGGAGGCAAGTTGAAGAGGAGGAAGAAATCCAGAGATAGTCTGTGATCTCCATGGCCCATCCCTGTGCAGTGTAATATCATGCAGTCAATGAAAACAGCCAGTCTGATGAGAGATACAATACAGCCTTTGTCTGAATGTGTATCTTATCTTATTCCAAGTGAAATATGTAATAGCACGGTTTCCCCGGCTGATGAGCCCGAGAGGCTGCAACGTCTTTGTAAGTTTTCATACTGCAGCAGTGTGTTTTGGGTTGTGTGTGTTGAAGGGGAGGGCGCACAGAGATAATCTGGCAACAGTACAGAGGCTCAACGTTTGAATTATCTCCAGCTACTTCTGCCGGGCAATGTAAGATAAGAACCACCACTGTGTATTGCACTAGACAGATGATTTATCAAGTAGAGGAGAGATTCTATTATACGAGGTGTAGAATAACTTTGTTACAGTGTTCAGCTGTACAGCGTCATAGCTGCTGATGTATATCGTTAAGAGGTGCAGGTGACTCCCTTCTGTGATCCCGTTAATGTACAACGGATGTATACTAATACTAAAGTAAACCTTGAGACATCAATCCACAATACTGAAGATGGCACGTCAACGTCGCTACCAAATCATTAGCAAAAATAAGATTTCTTTTTGTTGTGCTTTTTTTTTCTTTTTTCTTTTTTTTGCCTGCTGTCAATTGAGAGTAGGGTGTATTCTCTCGTTTCAAACGTGGAAGCCAAAGTTTTTATAAAAAACAAAATATTTTGGGGCCATGCATAAATAATTGTAATCTTTCCTTCGTAACTTACACCAGCTGTTCAAAGGTGAGCTGTGTTAAAAGTCAGCAGGTGCCTGAGGATCTGAATGTATATTTTGGGGAGTTTTCTGTCTCCTTCACATCACAGTAAAGTTATTTTTCTTAGAGAGGAGAGGGACTGACTGGTAATAACCAAACTCGCTGGCTTTGATGCTGTTTCATCCTGCGCTTTTTTTTTAAATACTTGCACACAGCGGACCATTGTTACCCGGTGGCTCGTGGACATATGAGCGTGCATAGACAAGGGGAACTATTAGCTCTCTAAAGTGACACACTTTTCCCCCCGCAATGTCAAAAATGACACTTTATATGAAAGCTTACATGGCAATTAGGTCAGAAATCATGAGTCTACAGTGAAGCTGATTTGAAGTTCTGCATTATGGATGTGTCACAAACTGGAGTTTCTATTACCAAATGAAATTGGTGATGTGCTATTACTCTTTCCATGTGTTGAACCTAGAGTGAACCTGTGCCTTGTCGTGTGTCGTTGTGAGGAATTCACCAGGGGGAAAGAGAAGATACCTTTTTTTTCTTTTTCTTTTTTTTTTCTTTTTTTACATATAAATACAGTAATTACAATGCTTTTGTCAAAATTTGTCATCAATCCTCTGATAGTTCTTATGTTGAATTACTATTTACACATGTTGCCACGAAGGAACATCATATGTGTATTTTTTAAGTGCTAAGAAGTGTTAGGATTTCGATGTTTACATCAAAGGGTACATTTCAAACAGCAGTCTCTCTTCAAGTGTACGGGGGTGGCTTAAATGGACGAGTTATAATGATACCATAAAATGAACAATGATAACCCAAGAGTAAATGCAGGTACTGTAAGAGTCAGTAGTATTGAATTAGCAAGTCAAGTGCTTGTGAAACACCAGAATCGATTAAATTAAATGAATGCAAACATTGTATAGTTATCAAAAGAACATTCCTTCCCTTCCTATGTTTGTGTTTGATCAAAGGAAAATCCACATGTGACGCATTTGTCCTTGGTGTCGTGTTTTTCCTCCAGGCCAATGATGTAGGCCGTGCGATTTCTCTCTTGAACCATGTGCAGATCCAGACAATGTGGGTTTTATTTCCTTCGTTTTTTTTGAGGTGAAGGATATTCTTTAACCTGCTTGTTTGGTTGACTCCGCTGGCTGTATGCTTGTCATGTTGTGCTGTCTCTTTTGTTGGGTTGTCCTCAGCGGGCCGTTGTACCGTGAAGGTGCAGGTCATGTCAGTCCACGCCGACCCTGTGAGGCGTCCATTATGTCCTCTCCTCTGCACTTCAGTGGTAGACCGGACAAAATAACCGCGGCCTCTTTATAATCTGTGCTTTAATATGGTACATCTGTACTGTTTTAGTCCATATTTCAAAAATGTCAGATTCAGTCAAGAGGATTAAATCCCCCTTCAAAGGCCCCGATTTCCTTTTTTTCTGATGATTAAGACATGAGCGCTGGTTGCACTTATCAAGAGACTCAGCCGTTTTCTTCCACCGCAGGTCCAAGGCCAACCACCTGCAATAGAAAGGATTAAGATATGCTGAGAAAGAGCGCTAAACCTTAATTTGGTTAATTGAATCTGTTTATTTCATTGGTGACATTTAATAATGGACAACAGCTGCTGTAATTGTGCCTTTACAGAAAGCACATGAAAAAAAACAAAGCACAATAATAGGAAAAATTTAAAACACCTGCTGTTTTCTTTAAAGTCTAACTAGGTGAGACCATGTGAAAATGATCTTCACATTTCCATTTCCCCTTCTGAAGGAAATATTGATGGAGAAAAGAGGGTTCAGGTCTGCAATAGATGATGTTTCCAAATTATTATTTACCGTGGTCCGTGGGGAAATGGTCAAATCTCCACATTGGGGTCTGTGAATCCCTTTTTCCCCTCATTTACAAGGACAGGTTTCTCTGTTCTTGTGTGCCAAACGAGTATCTGGTGAGAAAACCAAACACAAACAAGAGCAACATTAGTAACATGCTTTCCCCTTAATGCACCCATTCAGTCCGCTCTCGCTTTCAGCTCCCGCTCTGCTTCATGTTTTTCAAAACAGTCAATTCCGGTTCTAGCTCTACCAGTACATACACCACCACAGGGTCTGTCTATGTGTAAAGAGCTACTTGAGTGTGAACCCTGCATTAGAAGGGAGAGAAGAGGGACTACACATTGTGTGTTTTGACACAGCCCTCTCGGCTTACACTGTGCAAAGTCCTCTCCTGCCCATAGGATAATGGCTACCTTCAAATGACAGCCAACTGAAGACGTTTCGACACAGTATGTATGAGCTTTTGCCTTTGCAGTAGTGCTACAGTTCTCCTGGGTATGCTATTGTGCTATCAAGCCCTCAAACTGGGTTCATTTGGCCCCAGAGACCGGACAAACATCCAGGAAATGGATGGCGAGGGGAACAGGGGAAAAAAAGTGTCAAGCTCATTTTCCCCACTCTCCTCTGTGTTGGATCCCTCCTTCCTTTCATCTCGCCGTGGCGGCAGCCATGAATTATGCATAGGGCATGTTTGAGATGTGCCAAGAGCCCACTCCCACTTTGCTCAGGTGTAGGGGGAGGTTAATAGTCACGCTTGCATCTGAAGTGGTAGATTATCAGGAAGAGAGATGCCCATGCACAACTTTCCATTTATTTCTTCCTCTTTCCCTCCCGCCCTTCCGTCTGTCTGTCCCCGCACTCATCTGTAATCAGTGTGACGTCCCTACCTCCCCGTTCCTCCCAACTCCGATTCCGCTCTTTCAGCCGTTCCCTGAATCCCCTCTTTTCATTTACCCCACTGAATGGCTGGGGGAGAGCAGGAGAAAAAGCTGGCTGAAAGTGTCTCTCTCTCTCTCTCTCTCTCTTTCTTTCCCCCGTCTCTCTCTTTGTGTGTGTGTGTGTGTGTGTGTGTGTGTGTGTGTGTGTGTGTGTGTGTGTGGATCCTAAAGCCCACTGGCTGACTCCCCTTTGCCCAGGGAGAGACTTAGTGATGTGACCCAGACCAAGGGCCGTAAGCAGGAATGGTGGAGTGGGCATGGAGGAAAACGTTGCTGCTGCTACCCTCAAGCGTGTGTGTGTGTCTGTCTGTCTGTCTGTCTGACTGTCTGTCTGTCTGTCTGTCTGACTGTCTGTCTGTCTGTCTGTGTGTGCGTGTGTGTGTGTGTCACTATGAGCACAGGACTGGGCACTGCAGAAATGACTCGCCTCTCACGTGTCAAAACTAAACTAAAGGGAACATCATAATGGCTTTGTGTGTGTGTGTGTGTGTGTGTGTGTGTGTGTGTGTGTGTGTGTTCAAAAGTGCATGGACTTTTTCATGGATTTTTTTTTTGCCAAGAAATACATGTATTTCTTGGAAAATTGGGGAGGGCGTGCAAAGCAGCTGCCTCACAAATATGTCGTTTTTTTAAGCTGCATAATCAAGTAACTTTGAGGTATCAAAACAAATAAAGGATAAAGGATCTGAAAACTTGTTGCACCACTGTGTACAGCAGATTTCATTCATTAAAATTTTTTTTTACCATCCTCATAAACAATTTAGAAAAAAATCCATTAACTGCTAACTGCTCAAGTCAAGGTGCTAAAAAAAAAAAAAAAAAAAAAAAAAAAGGTGATTACCTTAGTGCAATTGGCCGCTTTAGGCTCCAGGTCGTTCAGTGTGACAAGTTCCCGTAGCAAACTACTCTCCTGGTAGCCTCCCTTCACCCCGCGAAGCTTAAAATACGCCTGCGGCTTGAAGAGGATGAGCCTCATGTTGATGGCGAAGCCAGCCATATCGATGGCAAATGGGCGATGGGGGTCGAACACCGTCTTCCAGCCATAGACCTTTCCAGCCGCGTTGACCTTGGGGGACTCGTACCGCAAGCCGCCCACAAAGGCCACGGGCCACACAGAAACTTTCCGAGTGGATCTCATCTATGGAGAGGACAGTCATTAAGAGAAATGAAGGAAGAAGGAGAGCGAATTAGTCCGCTGAAAAAGAGTACATGACAGAGACACAGTATTTGAGCATCAGCTGCCAACAGAGGGTTTTTAGAGCTGCTGCTATTATTCATTCTGAAAGACGGTGAATATTGACCAAGCCATTGTGCCATGTGCAGCTGACACACTGTTAGATGAAGGCAGATCCCACACATTTTTCAACAGCTGCCCTACAATGAGATAATTGGACACAACCATCTTTAAAGGGACTGCAGTGCCAAGAGGGTTTGAAGGAGCCAAGCCATTAGAGGAAGTGGCTCTCGTCGCTGGTTGGCTGGTGAGATTCTTTAAGGTAGAGCACCGCCTTCCTTCCTTTTTTTTTTTTTTTTTTGTCCTTTAATCTTCCAGCTTCAAACGATCTTGCCGCCCTTTTCTTTGTCTGCCTCTCAGTTAGTGTTTGCCATTGTAGCAGGAGCAGCTGCAGTCATGAAAAGGTACGTTTGTACAATGAAGGAAGAGGAAAGAGCAGAATCATTTAATCAAACTCAATGCAGCAGAAGTAATTATGCTGGTGCCTCTCTAGGGGGCGGTCCATTTAAAAAATAAAGATCCAAGTGCATGTACAGTATCCAGCATGTGTGTCTAGATACATTAGAGGGCTTGCATGTATATGTCTGTATGTGGTCAGTTCAGGGGATCAGAGAACTGCAGAGTGTAAACAGCATGAAGTGGGCCGGGGGCTTATGGGAATCTGTGGATTTGAGCTTTGGGGGGGTGGGGGAAGGGCGACTGTGCCAAGAACCCAGATAAAATTTGGCAGGATTTTCTGTCTTAATGAGCTCTGGATGTTAATGGTGGAAGGAAGATCGAGTGCTTATATGGATGGGTCTATGTGGTTGTGCTGCTGCTATTTTATATACAGGGTCACATGTTTGTATGGCTGACCCCCTCTCACCATGACACCATTGTTTTTCTGTCTGTTATACGCCCAACATGTGCTTCGTCAACAATGCTCATACTGTTTGTTATCAACACTTGGGTATAGTTCACAAAAACTGCTGTTTGGTTGCTGACTAGCTCCACTAAGTACCTTCCTCAACGTTGTCTTGTCAGTTTCTTCGCAGTCAGGCTAAAACTGAATCCAGCCAAAAAAAACATTTTTTGCCCATACACCAGCCTGCTTCTCTCATAGATATACAGTATGTACAGCCTAAATCAAAAGGAAGCATACATCAGGCTCCGTGCAGGCAATGTCAAGAAGCTCGTCACTTTCCCATCTATACTGAAAGTGTGAAAACGAGTGTACTGCCTGCTGCATCTGGTGGGAATATCAACCAGAGTAAAACAACACAAATCCCTCTTCTGCTGGCACCCGAGCAAAAGAAAACACAACAAAGTTCCTCTTGCCCCGTTCTGGTGAATAAGATGTGTTTGTACAGAGTTTTTTTTGTTCACTGTTGCTACAGTTTGTATTTGAATGCCTGTGTGTGCATTTAAGCTCTATTTCTTGCTCCATTTAGAGAGAGGCCTTCAGAGACAAAGTGGCTGTGTTTCAGAGGAGCAATACAAAGAAAAGAAATCCCAAATTCTCACAGAGAAAAAGAAGGCAGTCAGGTACGTAATCAGTCCTTAAGGGTGCAGAGAGGGAAGACAAATCAGATTTGTCTTCTATTGCTGCCATTGGAGGAGTCTTTGGGTTTCAATCTTTGTCCAAACAGTAAAAGGGCTATAGTTATTTAAGTTTTACGATTCTGATTAAATGTCAATTTAATTATTTAAATTGACTTCATTAAAGATACATTTTTTTTTTACAGCTCATAATATGAATGAAGCTAAATTCCAAATTTAGTTTTTTGAACAGATAAAGTAGAGCAGGGTGTTATATCACATCCATTAAATAGCTTAAATTCGGATAAAATCACAACATTTTCAGTATTAATACTAGTTTCTCAAAGATGTATTGTATGTAAGACATATATATATATATATATATATATATTATGAAAGCGGCAATAGTCAAAAACCATAATAATGTCGGCACTATGTTTTGATATTGTCATTATCGTCCTACTGCAGACATTCTGTTTATGTGGTTGATCCATTCTCTTGGATTTAAGTTGTTGACATTTTTTCAGGCTGAAAATTGAGAAAAGGTTAAAAATAGCATATGCTAAACAGTAAAAATCTTTGTGGTTTGGGAAGGAAACATAAACATTTCTTATGAAGCCTTAATAATTCATGTAGTTCTTTACAGTGTGATGCACTTTAACTGTGAGACATGCATTCTTTATGTTTTTCTTTAAGGAATGACCTAAAAAGTATGCATTTACTAAATAACTGTATGTGCAAGAGCCACTGATGGCAACTGCTGAAATGAAAGACTGATATTCATACTGTGGGTATGAATCGGTGGCAACAATAGCAACCTACGATAGCAACCTACGCTCAGTGAATTCCAGGCAGGATTTTTTTGCTGCTGCAGACTAATGTGCGAAGTCCTCTGAATTGTACTGAGGTGAATTCCTGCTGTTTCGTATGTCACTGCTGCTGTCGTAGAAGAACTGAGGAGGATTGTGGTTAGCAATTAGCTATGGCGTAGTCTTCTTAATGCCACCTTATTTTAGGCTTAATTAGCGTGTCAGCAGAAACGATTTAGTGTTAATGGCTGGATATTACAGTTGTTGGATCTTTGACTTAAATAAAAAAAATTCAAAATAACTTTTTTGCCACACCAAATTAGTGCAGCATTCAGCTCCTGTGGCCCTGATGTTATACTACATGCCAGTGACATCAACTATCAGTTAGTTGTTTAACTATAACTTAAATGAAATTGACGCACTCTCTCAACAAACTGCTTTTACACTACATCCCTTCATTATTCTCAACCTATATACACTATCACATGCTGTAGCACCAATTAGAATTTTTTTTATAAAAGTGACATTTATGTGGTGCAATTCAAACATGTCACACAGTAAGACGGTCCCTATATCCGGATATGGCACTGACATTATTTCCTTTAGAAATAATTTTTACTTAAGTGAAAATGATTGAAATGAAAACGTGCTAGAAACTGTCTCTGGCTCACCTATTTTTAGTAGCAATCTTTTATCGGTAATTTGACTATTTTCCTATGATAAATCCATTTGTTTTGATGCTGACAGCTTGTCAGCTCTAACTTGTTTTATTTTTTCTTACAATTAGAGTACAAAATGTATCGTAATTGCTCCAAATCAAAGAATTAGCTCACTATAGTGGCAGGAGAAAAATGACGAGTTTATATTCCAACACATGGAGCGGTGCACATCAATCTTTCAACCTTATCTCCACACTGGAGACTTAAACGCCTTTTTGTTTTCAAACTGTTGAGACATGAATATTTACTATGGTGTCAGCAAACTATTCTGTAGTTGCAGTCAACTCTCTACTTTCTGTCTGTCTGGCAGTCACCTTCTCTTTTATTGGCGTTCTTTTTTCTTTTTCTGTCTCTACCTCTCGGCCTCTCTCTCTCTCCCCCTCAGGGCTGTTACTCTGGGCCATAAATAGGCCCGTTGGAGGTGATGGAGGGCCTCTGAGGAAGACCGAGCACTTCAGCTGATTCCCAGAGAAAGGTAATGACAGGCTCCGTCAATACCCGGCGCTCCATTTACTACGGACCCTGTCTGCACTACTAACAAGGCCTGGGGCTAATACTCAGAGGACCTCGACCGTGTCCGCTCAGGTAATTCAACTGATGTTGAGATGGATGGCCAGAGATGTACTGATTACATGCCCAAACCTCTTTCTACCAGCTCCAGATCCCTGACTGTGCTTGTTAAGAGCTAAAAAAAAAAAAAAAAAAAGCTTCAAGTTACTGAGTGAATTTATTGTTCAACCTCCCCTTACATAACGTGCTGCAGATTGCCTATAGTCTGTGGCTGGGAAGTGCCGTAATTATATTGAACTAAAGTGAAAGGGAAGAAAGCATGCAATTAAAAAAAGTTAACATTTACATTTGTGCACGTAGACACGTATTTTTTTTTCTCCACATTATAAAAATAATAATAAAAAAAAAAAGAATATAGATTATACAGTAAAGAATGTCATTGGCTATATCTTTCTTTTGAACAAAAAAAATTGCCTCGACTAAAAATGTAATTAATTCTAGAACCAATTTAAAAGGACAGTTATTTTACTTTGCACAAAATGACCATAATGCTCATATTGCTGAGGGTTCACAGAATTCTTGCCTTTCCTCATCCTCATTTCCATCAATTCCAGTCACTCCTCTGTTAGCCGAATGACTACTGAGCTTTCAAGCTTTATAAACAGGCACAACCGGCTGGCCCCTGTGTTTTAGCTGGGAACGGTTCAAGCTCCCAGATCCCCTGAATTACCCATTTGTTTGTTTTTCTGAAACAGCCGTGCAGCATTTGAAAGGTGGACGGAAGTGGAGAACTTTCAATAGTGGTGCGGAAACATCACGGTGTATTGATGATTAAAGGAGGATGATCTGTAAATGTTTTGTTTAGGAATAGTTTAGAGGAAATAGATTTCTAGGAGTCCATGAATACGAGATACAAGACACCTGTATAATACTACAACGGAATTTTCAGAAGTCTTTTCGGACGTTTTGTAATCTTTTTTGCCTTTCGTGTGTCCTCCATCGAAGTCTGTTTGCACTGGGACCATAGAGAGCCTATGAGTACGATATACAATTTACTGTATATTGTTTTTGGGTGAACTACTCCTTTAAGGTTAGAGGTGATTGGGTTATGGTAAAAATCTAGGCAGCACTTCCCTGTGCAATTGTCGTTACACTGGGATCTATAAGAACACAGCTGTGATGAAGCTAATTCAGCTACATCTACATGGTAGCTGCTGTTTGCTGTTGATGCAGCATAGCAAACATCCACTCACCCCAGCACTGCATTCAGAAACATTCTGTCACCACTGTGCCCTGTCTAATTTGTCATTTTCTATGAGAGTTTGTAAAAAAAATAAGCATTTAATGAACATGAATGCATCCCAGCTCTGACCTCCTCGAACAGCTCCAGGCTGTAAGTGTTGTCGTCATCTGCAAAGTAGACGATTCCAGCTTGGCTGCTGTTTGCGTTGAAGGTCTCCCTCAGCCACCGCAGGGCCAGATTCCTCTGCATGGTTCCCCTGGGGATTCTGGGGTCTCGAGTGTCACCCCGCAGCTTATAGTTCCTGGGCGTCTCTACATTGAGGTGGGTGTAGTTAAGCCCCGTTTCTCGGAGGAGCCGCGTGACGAGAGGCGTTCTCCTTTGGGAGTCCTCCACCAGGATCCAGTGCAGGTTGGGTACATGGAGGAAGGTGTTTGCCAGCCGCGTAAGCTCCGCCTTCTGCACCGGTCGACTATATGTGGGGGTGATGATGTGGATGGTAGGCAGCACATCGGACCAGGGTGGAGGCCGCGTATACACATACTCTGTCCTCACCACTTCCACAATGTCCTTATCTGAGGCGCAGTATTCCTTGGAGTCTTGTGCCTGGCCACCAGCCTCCCTCTTGCCCTCGACACCATCATCTGCAGATTTGGGGATGAGAAGACATGTAAGGCATTAGTGCAACCTTGGGCTGCCCTTTGTATGTTTGCCTCAGGTGACTTAAACCCAACGGGGGTAAAGTGTACCTGAGAGCCGGTGGTGGCGAACTGCAAGCCTCTCTGGAATGATAAAGATCTCTTTTACTAGGTGGTGACAGGCTGCAAAAAGTGAAAGCAGGCACCGTGAGAGGATAACACAGCTGATGGACAGAGAGACAGCGCAGGAAAGGGAGGGGAGGGAAGAGCCTTGCTATTCCCCCAGGGTTGCCTTTGGGCTTGTCTTTCAAAAGTAAGAAAAACGTGGGTGTGTGGATCTAGTAAACATTCCGGTCTTTTTATGTTCAGACTCCACCACAGACTCCCACATCCTCTGCCTGCGCCCTTCCATTTCCCTAACTGACTACCGCTATGTTACTTTCCTGCAATAAACAGGGAGTCATTTAGCTGAAATCAGTCCTAGTGTTCACATTTATATTTACGATAAATATAATTTCCCCTAGAAATCCCTAAACATTTCTGAAATTGCTGTGATTAACTGTGGTGGAATTACTTGGTCTGAACACAATTAAAACTCCACCACCAAAATATTTTGGCTAACAAATGACGTGACATTTTTTTACGTAATTATTTGGTTATTCTACTCTACTCAAACATACAGTACATGTTCGCATTGGGGGCTTTTACACTTTTATGCTCACTCGTTATCTGGAGTCTGAAAATTCATGTGACACCAAACACAAATTTATAAGTGTAAAACTGCACATTTTTCAATATTTCAGCTTGGATTGGTGAACTACTTTTGTGGTCATGTTGGGCGTTTGACAGTCACTACATGTAATAAATATTCAAAGCTCCCAGCAGCTGCAGCACTATAAAAAGTGAATGTTGTGCTGCCAACACACTGCTTTCTTCTGTCTTTCTATCTAAGTTTTATTGCATAAATGAGAAAAATGTGACCATTACTCAAGACTTACATGTCAAAAGTGGTGAATGAGTCCGCTGATGCATACTGAGTTGACTCCAGAGGTAAAGGCTGGGATATTTTGGTATTATAGTTTGTTAATGATGGATAGAATATGATTATAGAATCATTAAGGTTGTTAATTTTTGTTCATTGTGCCACAGCTAATGGCAGTCTTTGTCACTGTTCTGCCTGAGCTCCAGTCGCACCTCCAACATAAGGAGGATTTTTCTGCAGGACATAGATTAACTCAATCTGCTGATGGCCAGATGTTCAACAAAGGCTGCCAGCGAGCGCGCTGCCAAAAAAACCTCTAGCTTTTCTTTTAAGAGCACACAAAAAGGAAGTCTGTTGGCAGAGCTGGGTCAGATAGTACTGGCAACATTTTTATTTTTCTTCATAAACCTTATTGTGTCTTCGCTGTATTTAATTGTCGACACCTTTTTCACGAAACGTTCAAATGTGATGAGGCCAAAATGTTTCTGAGCGCAGGTTTTTTTTTTTTGCCATCCTTTTTCTATAATTGTCAAATAACCAGACACTATTTTAATTAGGCGTGAAGATGTACTGCACAAACTCAATTTGTTTTTGTTTGTGTATTTTGTTTGTTAACCCCTGTGTGTGCTCTCATGACATTATAAGAAGTGGGCAAAGAGCTTTATTGATTTGCTGTGGCTCTAATTTGGGTTTGTTTACTCTGAAGCGTACTTGACATTTTACACTGCTGGTTTGTGGTCTCTGGGGAATGATCGGGAGGCTCATGAGTGTGTGGCTTAATGACTCACACTGGTGTGCAAACCTGATATTACATGTGGATGCAAGATATTCTGGGAAGCTAACTGAGCAGACGTTTAGTATTTCAAATTGCTGAATAAACAAACTTTGAAATGAATTTCCATTGACTTTGAATGAGTGAAATTGGGGAATAGTTTAAGCCCAAAAATGTTGAATTAATGATGGACATGCTGGTGCATGCTGTGTGTGGTTGAGCAACACACCATGAGGAAAACACGGACTGATGGGCCAATGCATGCGTGTGGATAGGCTGCGAATGCTGTGAAAGGACGCTGTTTCGTAGCAAACTGTACTGGGAAAGTCATTGTCAACATAAGAATTCAGATTACACACGGCTGAACAATTAATTCTTCTGTGACTGAATATACAATATAAATAACTCTTAGATGTGTGAGAGCGTATATGTGATGGTAACTTCTCTGTCTTCATCATGCACTAAGCATTCCACAGTGATAAGGTTTACAATGACTGGACTGAAGTGTTATTGAGCTATGAGGAAGCTGATGGTCATGGTCGGTGAGTGCCTCTAAATGAACGGCCTGCTGTCTAAACCTGAAGTGCAGTGTTAGGTTCAAGGACCCACTCCTGGTGTGATATTGCCAGTGGAGTGCAGTGCACTGCGTACCCTTGCGGATGGCGAGGAGTGGAGCTATAGCACTTTGGTGCCAAACAGTGATGAGCAGAGTCCAGGGTAACACGATCAACACGATGGCAAGAATATCTCTTCTCTTCGGCATCTCCAGGATTGGTTATTTGGCTCGGCATTACCTGGAGAAAAAATAAACGATTGATGTATCATCATTATGCATTGTGTAACACATTCAGGTAAATCACTTTGAAAGCCTTGAAAAAAAAATCCATGAAATGTCAATGTTTGGGTCGATATGGGCACGTAAACATTTAGAGCCTACACAAAATTCAAGATTCAAGCAAACATATACGTTGCTGAATGTTATTTCCTTGGGAATGGGAAGGCACAGGAGGACACCCGTTCATACGGACTAAAGGTGCCATTGACAGAAATTGTGTAGGCCAAAGAGTCGGAGCTGTTAAAACAAAATAAAATATTATTCTGCAGCAGACTCGCCGCCATTACAGCCTGACCAAAAGACATTAAGAGTGAGATGGTGGAGCAGGTGATGTTCAACCTATGCGGAAAACTGCAAGAAGTTAAAAGAATAAAGGTTATAAGATAAACTATAAGAGTGTCACAGCCAAAAAAAAAAAAAAGCAGGGTCAAAGGCACTGGAGGAGGCCATGGTACAGGAGCGTGTGCCCTCTGCCAACACGATGAGGTCATTGGTGCCATCACTGAGGACGGGGCAGTGATTTCATGCCCAGTGCTGAAACTATTCCCCGGCCAAATGGCAGAAAACAATGTCAGCAGACTGCAGGTTGACTGTTTGGGAAATGTGCCCTTCCCTCTGGTCCAGATCATTTGGTTCAACTTTGTAATCCTTTGAAAAATCTAATTACAATACGAAAGACATTCACTGGAAATTAATTGAAATAACATCTACAAAATTAACCCGTGAAATGTCGTTTATATATGATTTGTCTCAATTTTCTAAAAAATTTGTAGTAAGTGTCTCTAAGTAGCTGATACACTTTTATTAAAAAAAAGTTTCAATGCAAGGGTTTTTTTCTAGGTCTAACAAACTCGCCCCTATAACCACAATTCAAAACAGAGGATTGGAACCAGCTATCACTCTCAACTGCATTGACGTTTTTTATTTGTATATTTCTATACTGTCTCCATACGTCCTCCACCCACTTCCAAACCAGGATGTACCATAATCTAGCAGGTATTCCAGGCCTACATGGACTAGGCTTTAGTAAATCTGTTTTTGTGAGTTCAAATGTTATCAAAGGTTTATTTATATATGCTGTAAATACAGTAATCCAGTACATTAGTAAAACATGTAAAACGCCATAGTTAGCCAATACCGTAGACTGTGCAGTCTATGGCCCATACTGTTGCTACGCCTGCCAAGCTTTCCGTTTTAGCTTGACACATGTAGCTAGTTTACGAATAAGCAAATAATTGGAAGTGATAGCCATGAACGGGGCTTTTAAAAAATAAATAAAATGATCACGTTCCCTGTCTGCCTACACACTAGTCTGTTAATGTAATAAGTTAAATACACGTCACTTACCCACTAACGCTGGGTAAAGTTGTTAGAGCAGACAAACATAACTGACAGACCTGCCAGGCCTGGTTACAGCTGCTAACATGCAACATCAATTCTAATCAAATCTATGGTAAAATACTTTTTTTTTTAGGTCCTGGCCTTTCAAGACCTGGAGTTAAAGAGGACTAGCATTTAAACACACGTCTTACTCTGTTAACATTTTATGCACAAATTGCATGGTTCATGAATGACACCCATTTTTTCCCCCCTCCTGCTGTATTTTTATGCAATCAGCCAAATGTTGTGAAAATGACAAATGAACATTACTCAGCTGACAGACGTTGATTCTACATTGTGTGATATTGAGGTATTAAATAAAAAAAGGCCACAATTACGTGAGCATGCACCATATAGTCTACGTGTGGAGTAGTTTCACCCAAACTTGAATAATAAGAATCCCTACCTCTGACACAAATTATTACACCATGTTTTACAAATGTTGTTGTGGTTTGTTTGTTTTGGACTGCGTCAGTATATTTCAGACTTATTTAATATCGTGTCCAGTCCACTCCCTGTGCTGTAGCCTACTTCATTGCCACGCAGCTCATTTACATTGAATTTAAGGATGACAAACCTCCCCGTCTCTCCCAGGGACTGTCTCTCCTCCTTCTTAATAGGCTACTGGCGTTCTGCCGAGCCCTAACTGGAAAAATGCAGTTATTAACTGCTCTGCTCAATTAAACAAAGGAGAAAACAGACATAAGGTGAGCACAGGTGTTTGGCGTATTCATTACAGCTTTTACACACGAGGAAGCAAGTCATCACATTTTCCACAGTGATCCTGTTCCCACAGCTGGGGAAGGTGACAGTATATTGAGGCTTAACATAATTGTACATGCCAATTATGTTTATTGAGCTCTGTAAATAAATACAACATTAATGCCCAAGCCATCAGGTGAGAATGGCATTAGTGTGAATAGTTCTGACACACCATATAAGTGTTTTTTGCTGATAAAGAAAGTCTCTTTAGTCCTTGTGTAAAATGTTATTATGCGTGGCTCTGCATACTTATAGAAAAGTACAGCAAGCGGTAGAGAAAATGACATTACATCCAAGTAAATGCTCCTTAAATCCTTGAATGATATGGGAAATTTACAGATAACAATAGAAAATGAGCCACGTTTCTGAAGAGTGACATTGGGAACAGACTTTTTTGCTTTATTAAGGAAAAGGTATGACCAAGTAATTGTTAGAGATCGGGAAAAAATAAACCCTTTAGACCTTTCCATCATAACCCAAAACCAGTTGTCTTACACCTGCTTACAAATGCTGGAAATGCAAGCAATCAATTTACAGCCTATAAATATGTAAAATCCCTTGTATACTCAATCAGAAATGGGTTGTTTTTTTTAGATAATTTTTTTGGACACTTCTGCTTCATTTGATTGTGAGAAAGAGGCAAGACAGGAAAGGACTAGACCTGGGCCGCGCTCTACCAGGGCGACCCCAATACAACACTTCAAACACTTCTTGTCAGCGATTCACAATGCAATCTAGATGGCATTGAAGAAGCACAAACCCCCACTAATGCTTAACATCCACCCATCACACATCATTGCTACTGCTTTCATTTTATGTGAAATTGATTCCTTGACCTTGTGAATATGTCCTTGGTGGAAGTATATGTCTCTGTTAGCTTTATAATGGTGGCTGAAAATGATAGCCTTTTTTTTTTTTATGGAAGAAAGCCTCAAACTACCCCATTTTCCATCTAATAAACTCCTTTCCCAAGTCTTTTTCTTTTTTTAATCCAAAAAGTCGGTAACATGAGGGGGGGGGGGGTTATTCAGCAAATAAAGGGCTGGCTTTACTGCTTTCCCTACATTTCCCATGAGGCAATTTGATAGCATCTTTTGTAAACCCTCCCTGCCTAGTAAATAAAATCCTTCAAACTCCACACCTCCAGATTGACACGTAAGCTTCCTGAAATTACTAGTTTCCAATCCAAAAATGAGATAGCCCTGATGACATCACTATGACATCATCAGGCTTATTTCTGCAGCACTCCCTGTGACCAGTAAACTGCATTTGATATGTAAAATCAGTGGAATAGCCCCTTTAATATTCGCGCTTGCATATAATTAATACATCTATTCTATATGACTGAAAAAAGGCTTTGGATGCTCACCCACAGTTATAACTGGATCATGGCACCACTGGTGATGCGCAACTGGGAAGGCCACACTGCATACTGGACGAAATACGTAGTGGTGACGTTCTCTATGACACTTCAGCCGACCATTTCCTCTTCCTCTGCTGTGTCTACTCACGCAGACGGGCAACACTGAGTCCAGAGCTGTGAAGGCAGAACATTTCAGTGAGTGTGATTCAGTGATGACAGATTGCGAGTGCTTCTCTCTTTGTGTTTTCACAGTATGTACCTTCATGTGTCCCCCGCCCCCCTTCTGCTTCTCTCGCTCACACCAGCATGAGACATTCAAGGACGGTCAGCCAGGTTTAAACATAGCCTTTTGAACGGGCTCTAAGAGTCAAATGCCTTACAGAGATTCTTGGCGAGACACCTTTGTGAGCGGTGAAGCTGTGTGATGTATATTCATTATTTAACATCAAAGAGCTTGTGTTGAAAATGCAGCTGAGGAAAAGTATGTCAGTATCAAGTAATGAACTCTAATTTGGATGCACGTTCAGATTCACAGCAGGAATTCCTCCCCCATTAGTATACCACTGCTGTGCTTTACAATGCTGCGTTTTCACTTATGGGTGAAATGGTTAATACCGTATATATTGATCGTTTTACTTCATTAACTCCAACCTGAACTGAACAGACACAGAGTCGGTATTTTTTAATTTTTTTATGCCTAATGTGGAAAATGGAAGAGGGTTAGTCACATCTCCATTGCTTGCCAACAGTCTGGGGTGGGGGATGTTACAAAAATAAACTGGCTGGCATCATGTCTTATTCAAATACATCTGACGGAATGCTGCCTCTATGGAGGCTTATGCTCCGCTCAGTCTGCACGCCGCATCAGCTCCAAAACTGGAAGGCTGAAGACGCAATAGAGAATCTTATAAACTGCAAATATGTAGGTTTTGGGGAATGAACAGCAGGAGTCCCAGTTTCATTTCACTGAGGCACACTGTTGTATAAATAGGCAAATTGCCTGTGACCCAGTAATGCAGGAGGGTGATTGTGCTTGATGTGAACACCATTTCAAAGCAATCTATTTTCAGATTGCCCTGACTCATTGTTCAATTTCTAAAACTGAAGAATCATGTATCTGAGGTTTGACGTCAGCTGTGTGGAAAAAGATATAAGACATGAATACGAGAGACGGTCTTCATGGATTAGTGCAGCTTCTGCAGTAGGCTATTCGCTTTTTATGACAGTGACAAGCAAGTACTGTGGTGACAAAAAAAACACAGCGACTAAACAGCGGCGATAGAAAGGCTTTTGCTGCCAGGTACCGTCATGCCTGCAAAGTCGCAATGACAGTGTTGTCGTTCTGATTTCTTTACAGCACTTCCCTCTTCTATGCATTGTGATGGAGCTAAACAGAAGGAAACACAGCATAGTACAACCACCTGCCAAAATCTCCGTGCTCAACTTTTTTGAAAGAAAATGTTTGGAAAAACAAACCAACGTGGCAAACCCTGCCAGCTGGAGGGAGCTGGAACTCATATTGCTGTTATGTACAGAATATGGAGAGCCATAAATCCTTGTGATATTATGAATGCATTCATTAAAAGTCTTGATCTCTTCTTTGGCACATAGTTGTTTACACATTTTAATTGGATTGGGCCATGAAAGATTAACTTTGTTTTTTAAGGAAGATTTAACTTAAAATGAATCAAATGTAATCGGTCAGATACCAAACACCTGCGAAATCTGACATTCAAGTTTGTACTTTGTGTTTCGTGCTATAATGCTAGCATCCTAACGCGCTAAAGTACCTGCTCAACGTCAGCATGTTAGCATTGTCATTGTGAGCATATCCTCACAGAGCCGCGAGCGTGGCTGTAGACTCTTGAGTTGAAGTAGATAGTAGATGTACGCACGTACACATAAACCAATACTGCAGCCTACATTTCTCACTGTTTCTAGAATATGTTCTTAGTCTAATGTCCCTTTGTCGTACGAATGTAGATCTTTCCTTCACATAGGCAACAACAGATATTACTATGTAAAGAGGCACCGGTAGGGAGGCCTCTGTGCCACACACACGCCCAGGTAGCCTTGTTTGTGTCTTTGGCACATGAATTATGTGATGTGGCAAGAATGCAGAAAGTCAATCCCACACCACAGACGGCAACAATGGCAGACAATGAAGCCTGACAGCCTTTCACATCAGCACGAGTTAACCAGCTGTGAAGGGAACACCTGCCACTGATTAATAAAGAATCACAGCAACAATGCCATGTGTGAAAATTGTTGTACTGATTGTTGAACTAACACCATTACCCCCAAAAGGTGAGGCGGGAAGGAGTGAAACAATGCGTTTCTCTGGTGGGTTTGAGTGCGTCAGAGAAATAGGTGCCACAAAAATGGGAGATGTGGACAACAGTCCATCTCAGAGCAATTAGACAATTCTACTGTTCTCACTTGTTTTAGGACTTTGTGTTGGACAACACACAGCAGACTGTCCTTTTTTATGATCCTTTACTGAATTATTTATATTATGATTTTATGCTTACATAGGAGGTTAGGAATTCCCATATTGTTACCGTATACGGCTTTAGCCTTTGGTTTATTTCTTCAGATCTCTCAATAATCTCTTAGCCTGCCTGTAACTGAGTTAACTATTGAACTATTTGCTTGTAAAACAGTATTCCTACAAATCCAAAGCACACAAACAACTTCAGTGATTTTAACATCTATATTCTTCCCTCTTGCTTATAAAGTGAATTCTAGGAATTGAGCACCCAATAATAACGTCATCTTTTCCGTTCTCGCTTTTCTGGCTTCATTTTGATTTACTCTCCAGCAGGGAAGAGAGACTCTCTGGAGACGGTGTGTATCGTGTATGTACAATCGTTCACTTTCGTTTATGAATTCATTGGTCTCTGACAAGCTTGATAAAGCCCGTTTTTCAGGGATAGCCTATCTGGGGAACCTTGGATCACAAGTTGCTGTAATAGATCATTATTGATGTTACTGTCACAGCCCCCCCCAAAAAAAAGCTACGCCTAGAGGTGTCATTAAAAGTGAATTTTGAATCATTGATTCAAAAAGGCTTAATTGCTTATGAAGTACAGTAAGCCAGGAGCAGGTGATCTGTCTCGGATTTCTCTGGCGTTTCATTCTCATATAGTCCTGGTTTTGTATTTTAAGGCCCAGAATCATCATAACATCATCACAAAGTTTGATACACGCACAAGCATTTGGCTTGATTAATTTGTTCAATTTTGATGTAAACTTACAATGTTAACTAGCCATGGATAGTAGGAACAATGCAAGGCACTATAAGTGGCACATTATACATGCCTTTATATATATATACATATCAACAATCCTTAAACAACATTTTCACAGTTGAGATTTGCCTTTCTTCCATACTTCCTATTTTCGGTAAGCGTGTGTATGTGTGTATGAATTCATGCATGAATCACCGGTGTAATACTTCTTATTCTCACAAATTAGGATGTCTCAACAACCTTTAAAGTCCATTTTTTCATTAGCGTATTAGATACAGTATATTCAATAACTCAGTTTCATTAAGAGGCTTAATCTCTTTCCACTCAGACAGAGAAACTGTAAAATATAATGAATGAAAAAACAATTAGAGGCTGGCACATTGGTGTAGTCGAGTACGATCTTGTGTTTTAAAGACCGGGGTGCACTGAGGCAGTTTGAATCTTTTTGACTGTCTTTTTCTCACAAACTAATTACATTCATTTGTTGGCAGAGGGGGAGCTGATGACATACTGTACAACGTTAATCTGAAATCACAAGCCGAGTTGGCAATTATTTTGCTTTTCAAAATGTTAAGAAAAGTGTTTAAAGTTCTTGGAATTAATACAATACATACAATCAAGGATCTTCACGTGACAAACAAAACAGCATGTGTCCCACCAAATGAGATGTTTGAATAAGATACTTTATTTATAGCTGCCGTGTTCGTGTTTGCTAGACTACTATTCATAATCTACGGGTTCAAAGAAAGGTCGCCTTCACGCTAGTTTTGTGTTACTTGTGCCATCAATCCAATTCACACCTGTCAAGGAGCTAGTCTCTTCAAAATGTGATCCTCTGCCCTAACTGGAATTATAACAACATAGTTGAATTGACAATGGGGATAATCAATGCAGTAATTAGTTGTCAAAGAGTGTCTGAAGTGTAACTAGATGTAAACCATTACAGAACATATCAAGTTTTTATCTGCCAGATTTTTCTCTATTTGCAGATCACAAGACCAGTTATCCTAATCACTGTAAATGCTGTTTGATAAAAAAAAAAAAAAATGTGCCAGAGAGTGTGACAGTAAGTGCTGTTTCACATGCTTGATTTAGATGATGAGAATGGCTGTTTCATTTTCAGCAAAACTTGAATAACCCATTAGCTGTGAGCATTGGCCCTGATTGATGGCAACAGTCCATGCCTGGATCTGGCTGCCTCAGCAATGATGAAAGATTTAAGAGCACCAACCTTCAGGCAGGTTCTCCTGCTGATAACCGTGGGGGATAGCCTAGCGCAGTCTGCCCTTAACGTATCCTGACTAATTTATAGTCCGGCTCACCCAAGGCACATTTCTAATGCTGGACCTGGAAGCACGATGGAGCCTCTCACAGCTGGCTGAGCAGACTGGAGGAGCTCCGCCAGGATTGCAGAGGCTGCCACTGAGAATTGGACGTGCCATGTCGGGTCAGCGCTGCTCAGCTCTGATCAGAATGGAGTGAAGGGAGATCTCATCTTAGGGAGACCACAGGGGGAGACTGGAGAACAGGACTGTCTCATAGTTTCTCCTCATTGTGATCGATAGAAACTCAAAGATATCAGTCATTAGTGTGCTAATCGGATGCGTTATAGACCGGGTGCGATTTGTGAAATAAATCACATAATAATAACATTCCTGAAACATTTTTATTCAGGAAAATTTATCACGAAGCACAGTGGACCTATATAGACTAAGGAGCCTGTGAGGCTATTTCTTGCAGCTGTTAAAGTAACATTCATAGAATAATTGTGGACTTTAATAAAACTATTTTTTAGAACTTAACCACTCTATTTACAGGAATATTTTAATTTAATTTAAAAAAAATGTATCATCAAATACCACAATATTTTCCTATTCCTTATGCGGATACAGGACAAGCCATCATATACAACAAAACAAAAGGTTAAATCCTCTTTCAGTACCATGGATAGCATCAGCCAGGCATGCAACACTTATTTATAATCTTCCTTATTTAGAAAGTAATCACAAAATGCAATAGCACAAAGTGCTGTCAACATAAAAATGAACTGACAATATTCCCACTCTCGTTGGAGAGCGCAGAAAGAAGAAAAGGGACTAAGGGCAGATATGGGATGTCGCGTTACTGCTCTTGGACAGGTTGGTATTTCTTAAAAACATTCAATACGTGCCCTTATTTGCATGGGAAGACTTGAAGAGAGTGCTCCTGGGAGCCGAGGAGATGTGGTGAGCTCACCTGCAGGCATACATCATAAGCATGCGTCACAAGTGTTTGTGTAATTACTCAGAGGGGGGAGACAAAAGTTCCGCACTGCTGGTTTAATTAGCTGTAGAGGTGCTGGTAGGCATATTCTGTCTTTATGCTAAGGTAAGCTAACTGGCTACTGGCGTTAGTTTTTGTATTTACTGTTGAGATATGAGATCTATCTTTTCGTCGAGCCATTCACCAGAAAGCAAATAAGCATATTTGGCAAAATGTCAGATGTATTCCTTTAAATACTGTATTTATAATGAATAAATGAGAATAAATGCTGCTCATTAACACATTTGACCATAATGTGATTCACAGGGGTAACTTGTATGCTAATACCTTTGTTTTTACATTTTCACTGGTCACCAAAGCCCATTTTTTATGATTCATTTGCCCTGTAGAAACAAGGAAATTAATAACATATTCATGGTTTAGATATGTTCTTACTGTTGCCATTAGAGGTTTGGTTATACTGTAAATTTGAAAATGTCATTAGATTATTTGTGTGCCATCAACAAGACAAACCAAATCAATCATTAAGCAGAGGCTTTTGTTTGAAAGGACACTAAATCAATAGATTACAATCTTTGGAGACTCTCCATGAAAGATTCATGATTGTGGACTTCAATAGTTCCAAACAATAAAAGGGAAAGCACAGCGTTTATCTCATTAAAATCTGGTTTTGTGTACATGGCATTGATTTCAACCACATTTGACATGTCTCGCACTGTGAACAGGCTTATTATGCCTCAGCATAAGGTCAAAGGTTGTCAGAGGGAGCTCCCAGATCCATTAACTAATTAAAGGCTGCTTCCTGAGTGGGAGTTTGATTCTCTAATGCACCTTTTCGCTCTCAGACTTCAACATGCTAGCTCTGCTGAGCTCCGAGTTCCTTAATGAGGGTTAGACCATGGATTTCTCAGATGAAAAATTTCCCAGCGTTAAAGTTCCCCAATTATATACTCTTGTGGAGGGAAAATATATATGATTATGAATCTGATCATTGTTAATTACACCTAGGGGATTTTTATCTCATACAATGATATTGTAGCCACATTTTGTTTGTGATGGGAAATCATTGGTGTAAATAAAGAAGAAAAAAAAAGACAAGACGACTTTCCTTCAGGAGAGTCTTGGTTAAGAAAATTCACTGCTTGTTTAACGTGGATCAGAATCGTTGGGCAGGAATTTTTTTCACAATCAAACAAACTGGATTTTATTAATAGGAAATATGTAATGAAAGGACAACTGAGATTTGAAAGTGAAGACTAATGGTATAAATGACATATAGGAACACCAGTAGCCTCAGGGTGGACAGACAATAGAGTGGAGCTCTGTGCTTGTGGACTGTATACAGTATAGATGGATAACGCGTCTGCACTTCCTCCCACTGTACAAAAGTAAAGCCAAAATATCCCGGATACGGGCACTGCCATCTAGAGATCTGGACGTCATTTGGAGCCAGAGTCTGTGCAGTAGTGATCGGGGGGGGGGCTGGAGCCGCTATATCAAGGTCCCGCACATACACCAACCTTTGACAATCGCAAGCCGAACACGGCCACAGCTTGTTAGCCTGAGCCCCCTCGCTGCTACATTAGCACAACGGTAGCTGTTTGGATGGAAGAACACAACAACTAATCATAATATTTCTATAAATACATTTATGATCAAATTGACAGATTTCATTCTACATTTGTGACGGTTATGGAAAGTTAAAGTTACATCTCTTGGCTTGTACAATTCCTGAGCCTCAAGCTCTGCAGCTACCTACCTCAGAGCAGCTGTCAATCATAGCTGTCAATCAAGCCGTCGCATCCGCTTTTTATAGTATCAAACATAATAATAATAAAAATAACACTTGAACATACATCAGCGCGATAAGAGCTATGTAAAATGACAGAAATTATCTTTGGGAAAAATGTATTTGACATGTATTTTGACTTTTTAGTTTGGCCCATGTCCCATTCGCTAACATTGAGGGACCTGTACCGCAGCCAGCCATCAGGGGGCAATCGAGATGGTTTGTTCACTTTGTCATGTCGAGCTGTCATGTCGTCCATCTTTATATACAGTGTATGTTCGTGACCAACATGAGAGAACTGGGTGGCTCTAAGGTGTCAAGAGTAGAGTAGCTGTGCTCAGCAAAACCTTCCCCAGGATAAGTACAGGTTTAGGATATGTCCGATGCAGAGGCAGATGAACTTACCACATAACAATTATGGACTCAACACAGCTGCCAGTTTGCTCATGTCCATCTCTGGTGTTTTCTTAATAACATAATTAGTGAGTGTTGGTATGTGTGATTTCCCTCTATGACATGCTGTCATTAGCTTTGAACCTGCCAGTAAAACACGACCCCCAGGAGACAGCTAATTTGTGGTGGAGACTCATTTAATAGCTTTGGTAATTAGTAGATGCAACATTATTATTATTATTTCCCATGCTTACTGCACGAGGCATTCCTTTTGCCTATGCCTTATGCGCCGTATGTCATGCATGAAGACAATGATTACCAAAAAGCCTTAAATACCTTACACATTTCCACTCATGTGTTGACACATTATGGGCTGTAGTCCAAACACTGAGAATGAAATAGACACGCAAAAGCAACTTAAAATCACATGTCAGTATCTGTTCCCTGCCATTACCAAGAGAAAAATACCTGATCTTACTAATGCAATCCTATCCCATTGTACTGTATATTAAAACAATTGCGCATTATTTTATTTATAATTATATATTAAAACCGTTTAGCACCTATGCACCATTTTCACACAAATGGTATTTCTTGAATACCACCATAAGAGCACTGACATTTAAAGATCTCTAGTGAAATGTCAAATAAGTGATGATGTTGAATGCAGGACTAATGAAGTAGCATGTCAGCAGTTTCCAGCTCAATGTTAAAACAAGGCACCTTTGACATTTTCGACCTGAGCCTTGATAATCCGCTCTTTGCTGGCCTTTAAAATCGTTGCTTATCACTTACTATTATTATTTGTCCTTTGCTTGTATGCACAGTCGCATTCAAAGTGCACCCGCGGGCACAGACAGATGACACCGACAGAACAGTGTTGACACAGCGACTGTGTGTCTGCTGATGCTACATTACAGAGGTGTCACTGACTCAACGGAGCAATGATTTTGCTGAGATAAAGAGCACGATGGTGACTGACGGCGACGCTGTCACTAAATCCATTGGCGATTTTCAGCTTCATGGATGCTGGGTAAGCGTCTGTGAAAACATAGGCTGCAGCACTGTGTCACAGTGATACTTATAAGAATGAGGAACACGATGACTTCAAATACACCAAAACTAAATGTCAAATGCAGGCCTAACCTTAAACACCTAAACTACCAAACCTCAATCGTTCTTGTCTAGCAAGAGTACGGTGAGGTTATACTTGAGCTAAATGCTAATGGCAGCATGCTAACACGCTCACAGTTACAATGCTAACATGTCAAAGGAATTAGTTTGACATGTTGGGAAATGTGCTTATTTGCGTTCAAGATTTAGATGTGAAGATCAATACCACTCTCACAACTGTACTGTGCAATTTTACAGTTAAAATTGCTCAAATGAGCTAATTTTATTTGCCAATGTTCACAGTATGTGACTCGGCTCTGTGCCGTGTGTTGCGGCCATATGTTCTATATTGTTATTTTCCAACAACAGTAATGATGTTCCCTTTAGTTTAGTTTTTGACCCATGAGAGGCGAGTTATTTCCGCAGTGCCCAGTCCTGTGCTCATAGTGACACACACACACACACACACACACACACACACACACACAGCAAAGCCAGCATGACTTTCCTCCCCCCTAATGATGATCAATAGCCTGCAGGCTGGGGGAAACCCTACTGTATCCGTCACTAGACTGAACCATAGAACCCTTAGATGTATAAGGGGCTGAAAAATAGCTGAGGTTGTGTGGACCCAGGATCTTTAATGAACCCCTTCAGGGCTCACACATTATATGTGGAAATGGTTCCAATTAGGCCCTTCTAGCTGCAAAGTCCAGGGAGGCTTGGACAATACCAAAGATAGAGGGGAAGGTTGTTGATAGGACTGAGCAACAATCAGGTATACTCAGAGCTGCATTCACACACTCTGCATCTGCCTTCTCGCAGTTCTCACTCTGAAGTCTGTTGATTGCACAAATCAAAGGCTTTTTATTTTAGTTTTTTTACTCCAGCTTAAATACCCATATCATTGCACAGTGACTCCCCCAAACAGCTTCTCATGTTAAAGCACAATGATACTAATTCTGTTTTTACGGTCACCGGCTATCAGATGCCATTGCCCGCATATTAAATTTGAATAACATCTCAATCTGCCTGCAGATTATCATAATTATGACAGCCTTAAGCAAAGCCTTATTCGTTCACAAAATCTCGTTCACTTCCAAATGCAGAACTTAAGTAGCTTTCTTGGTTTGTAACTAAAAAACTGACGTGTTTCTACGACCCCTTGGAGGAGAAACGTCATCATGAGTTTGATGAATGTATCACTGAAGTTTGACTGACCCCTCTGGCAATTTGACCTTTAACAGAGCACAGGGATTTCTAGTTAGATGGATGGAGTACAGACATTAGGCAAGAGGAAAGGTCATTGGCTTAACACAACCATTCGTCGAGCTGCAGCCATGTAATAATGTCAAATGTTTACTTGAATTATGTGCTTTATCATAGGCCTGGCAGTGTTTTATATGGGTTATATTTTCAATATGTTTCTGAACAGTTTGAAAGATAGTTTGAGCTTCACGCAAATGATTGAAAACTTTTTGTTTTACTTATGTTGTTATTTAGAACAAACCTGTTTTTAGCTGTTGTCAGTCGTTTTAACAAAATGTCCCAGAATTAATTTGTTGGATGAAGAAGATCTCAAATGTGATAAATCATTCAAGGAACAGAGCCAAAGTTGTGGCGACACCTTTCCAATGAACAGCGCCATGTCCTTTTTTGAAAATGTACGGAGCAGACCTTTAATGTCATTTTGAGTAGGATGTGTTTTCCTTGCCTGGCTCATGCTCAATTTTTCTTGAGCATTTAGAGATGCCAGTGGGCAGAGAAATGACCTTTCGCTCTCTGATGCTGTTGCATTATGGAATAAGCTCTGGTTGAATATCGCAGATGATTTTCACCGGCTTGCTATTGATTAGCCTCTTCGTCCAATTCAGACTGACACATTGTTTTTTATGAAGCTCTGAGTCAAGGAGGAACTGAGAACTCAAATGCACACTCACACATACATCCCTTCTTTCAGATTGTAATCCTACATGAGGAAGCAGCTTTGTACAGCTTCACCCTGCATAGTACTTCAGTTGTATGTGTGTGTGTGTGTGTGTGTGTGTGTGTGTGTGTGTGTGTGTGTTTGTCTGTGTCTATATCTTAACCACTCTACAAACTGGTGTGTGTGTGTGCAAGTTTGTTCTGTCACGGTTGGCAAACTCGGAACATTCAAGTGTCGCTGTTCATTATCACCCTATCCGCTTTGATCGTGTTCTTTGATAAAATCACAGAGCAACTATTAGTCTTCATCTATTGATTCGTTTCTTTTTTTCTTTGCGTGTGCGCAGTCTGCAGACATTGTCATTTGAATTTGACAAAACTCGATAATGATGTAAAGATGATATACACATTCTGAGCACGGCGCCCGTTTTAGCGAGGCAATACTTGTGGAGATCTACCCGAATGTCAACACTAGACGTGACCGCAGCAACAACCCCCCTGCAGCTCACATGTTCTGTTCTCGTCCTAAACTAAAGCACTTCTGGGCTACTGTTAAAGTTATTGGTCGGAGCAGGAGGGACCCAACCTTAACAGGCCAAAACAATGATTGGCACGGAAGCACTACACCCGTTGCCTGGAATAGAAATCAGGCAGCTATGTATGTTGCTATGGTTTAGCATCACAAACTCTGCCCACAACTTTTGCTTTACTTGTTGTTTGATAAGCTCAGACAATGTTCTTGTACAGTCACTGTTCTTTTGTGATTGAAGAAGTTCCCCCTCACTTGAGACATTAACATTCCTTTCCCGCTCCTGACTGATGCTGTCCTCACCAGAAGAAAAAACAAGTGTCATTAGCGGAGACCAGGCACAGATTTTTTACAAAGATAGACTTTGACTATGCCTTAGATCTAACTAATAGTCGGAATAGCCTTAATTATCTTAATTCATCTCTTGCACAAAGCTGTTTATTTCTTAAGTAGGACTAATTTGTCATGAATTCTGGGTAAATCAAGACTGTTTATTTTTTTTTTTTAAACTAAAAAACATGGCTGATCGAGCAACCTGCTTCACACCTCTAAGGTCCTTTCACTCCTTCAGAAAATGTTGATTTTCCAATAGGTTACTGCCCTCTAAAAACTCTTCCCTCTCTCAATGCTTGCTCCACATCATGCTCACAAACCACACATTATGAGCTAGGTTTTTATTCTTTTGCCATTTTGTGCCACAGTTCGACAGATGTCACTGATTGTTACCATGGAAACACAGGTCTTAATACTGAGTTAGCCTGGTAGGTGGTTTGGACTTTTACATGTGCAATGCTTCATTTAAATGCTTCGAGTTACAATGACCCCTGCTCATCTCAGTTTATTATTTTTAATTTTCCCCCCTAACAGATTCAGCGCTTTTCAGACAACGTGCTTTTAATTCTAACCTGGTGAGATTTGAACGGGCTGTGTGGGACTAACTATAATTCAATGCTCAAAGCTCTGATCGAATAAAAAAATACCTTGTTTCTTCCACCAAAAAACATCATACACAGTGGCCATATGCTGGGTTAGAGCAATAAGATTGCCTCGGGGGGTTTGTTGGTGCTGTGTAGCTGCAGGGCGAGACAATGTTGCTGCATCTCTTTTTTGCTTCCCAATGGAGATGGTGCAAGTCTAGGGGGCTGCGCTGTTAACTGCTGCTGGTTGGGCTAGCCTAGGGCTGTCTAATGACACACACATACACACACACTCACGCTGATGTGGTCTGATGGGCTTCAGGGTGATTTAACTTCTTTAAAAGCCTTCAGGATCTCTTGGTTTGTGTGAGCGGGCAACTGGGTGCGTTTATATATCTGCGCTTGTGTGTCTGTGTGTTCACTCATGGCTGCATGGAGTCTGTACGTGTGTGGGTTTCGTCAGACAACTCAAAGCCAACTTTCACAATTCCCCAGGACCTCGCTGAGTTTTAGAGTCCTAGTTATCTAATCTTGCAGGAGCTCACTGTGTGCAGGTACCACAAAGCGCTGCAGCCAGCTGGCTTGTGGATAAATCCCAACATGTTTTGGAGACAGAACCACTTATTTGGGTCATGTTGGTTTGGGTGGAATAGAGTTGTTCAAATGCTTTCGATGATCGTACTGTGCTCGAGATAGTTTGTGTGCAAAAAAAATACTTGTTTTCTCACCAACATTTGGCTTTCTGTTTTTATGCCTCCCGCATGTGGTGTGTTGGTTACAGTTACTGTGCCATACTACTCCTCTGCGAATGTTTCACTCTCCAAAACCAGGTTGCTGTGCACTGAATAATTCAATGTTCAAGAGGGAAATGTTAGGAGACATTTCTCATGATAACAATGAAATTGCAAACAGTTGCATCATGGCACAACACTTTTTTACTCATTCTAACCTTACAATACGACATTATCCTTGTCTGGGAAATCTGTGTCCATGTACACGTGCTCCATACGTTGCACCCCAATTCAGAGCTGTTGTAAGCTACTGTTGCACTTAATACTTTCAGCACTCCTTGTTTGAAGCATTCAAAACAACAACTTTTTCATACCATTTTTTATTTTAAATCTCTCAAAAGATGTCAAGGATTTCTTGGCAAGTTGGCAATTAGTGGGTGGTTTAATTAGAAGTCCAAAGGTTTGCCTTGGTTTTAAAAAGCATTTAGAATTGACTGGTGGAACACAAGATAAACTAAAAAGCACAACAACTGATTCACAAAGCCTTCTCATGGCAGCTGCTTTTTCACCACAAGTTTTTAGGTCAGCCATTTGTATGCTTGCTTGGCTTGTGAGAATTAATGATACAGAAAACTGCCAAGGGGACAAATGTAATTATGGTGTAGGTTGAAAAAAAACCCCAGAAATTTGAGGCATTTTAGCACTTCTTAAAACCACCAAATGTGTGCGTTATCATCTTTGAACTGCTCATTTCGTGTAAGTAATCACATACAATGATTGTGTGTCATGCTTGGAATTTCATCATTAATCTTGGAATAATTCAACAGCTAATGCCCTGGAATTGAAATGAGAAAATGTCGCCTGTAGGACTTCTGCATAGCAGGTTTGTGTCATTACAGAACAAAGAGACTGTGCAACAAAGGGCAGAAGAGATGCTGCGGAGAGCTCGCAGTAGAGATGTGGCGGAGCGACAATGATGAGCAGTGTCTTCCCTGTATTAAGAGCAACAAGCTCACCCCGTCACCGAGCTGAAATCTAGGCAAGAAGTTCAAGGATTTCTGACTGTACTTCGCAGGCATAAGGAGAAAGTACAATGGATGCTTTTTTGGAAGGCACATTCTTACTTAATAATTTATGTTCCAATTTCTTGTTTTACACAAAACTTTGTCTCTAGCATGGTAATCATCCAGGGCAAGGGAGGGACACAAGACGCTAGAACTGAATGGGAGATGCGTACTGTTAATAACAATGCCTGGAGGTGGGATATAGAAAATGATGGTCTATTCTAAATCTGTCTTAGGTTAGGACATACATTACTGTAATCTGTTCTAAATATACACTGCACCTTTCTGTATATGCTTAGCTTTTTAAACACTGGTACGATGTAGCGTGACTCGGTTTAGAAGATTATTCTGACTGCTTCAACTGTGATAAAGACTGAGGCAGATTAACACATAAAGTACATAAAGTACACAAAGTACACACAGTGTCGTTTTGTTTGCATCTAACATAGAGTACAACGTCTGAATTGTATTTCCGCTATATGCAGATGGTGCTGTATTACTTATAATCGGAATTCTTAAATCACATGGATTATGATCTTAAACAACCCAAGGTGATCAAAATGGAATAAACACATAAACAATAATAATATAAATGAATCCAAAGTAAATATTTACCTCTAAAATTGTGAAATATTACAGAACCTTTGTAACACTTCAATCAATATTATACAATTATATTTCACCCTGCTTCTTCACAATAACAGGGTTTGTTGCAGCTAATTTTTTAAATCTTATTCTTGTAGGGCTGCAACTAACAACTCCCATTTAAAAAAGCTGGGACCATCGAATGACTTAAATGATGAATTGATTATCAAAGTAATTGATCAGCTAATCATCATAGCAGCTTTACATTCCCATAAATAACTTTTTTATTTTATTACACTGAGCTAATGTTTCACTATCACATATATTTTGGCCTGTGTTCATTCGTATGGTTGTATAGTTTTTTTAATGTCTTGTTTATTTGATGCATTTTGAACATTTTGGTCGTCCATATTGTTGATTTCAGATTAACGAATCCGAACATCTTACTTTTCTTATAACATGAAGTCAGTATTTAAGTTTCACTTTTAACATGCAGCAATCATTTTGAATATATAGATTCAACCTTATCTGTTCGAATGTCAGCCAGTGTTGGCCAGAGCAGAGGGGAATGAGAATTTATATTGTAGGTGTGTCTGGTGGCCTTAGCTTCTCCGAGCTTTCTCTCTCATCCGCTCTCTGTCAAACTCTGTCACACACACACACACACACACACACACAAGTTTATCTTCCTTTCCTCCTTCTTATTCTAGTATCCCCGTCTTTCTCGACCTCATCTTCCATCCCTCTCTCTCACAGACAATTTCTCCCTCCTCCTCTCCACCTCATCTCCAACCTTCCTTCTTTGTTCTCTCATCCTACATTCATATTTCTCCCTCTCTCTCTCTCTCTCTCTCGCTCCATCTCCCTCTGTCTTTTTGACTGGCTCTCTCTGGGGGCGGATGTGTCTCTGTGGCCCTCCGAAGATCTGGAAAGGACATCCTCTCAGTTTAATTCAAGTCAACCCCGGTCTCCTGGTGCTCCAAGACGCAGCATGTGTGACAGCTCCACAGAGACAGCCAGAAGGAACAAGTCTCATCTGCATATACGTGTGTGTGTTGGAGGGACAGTGTGTTTGAGCCAGGCATCTTTCAACATTTCCCTGCAGACTGAAAGAGTTAATTTCACCCTGGCAGCAATCATAGCCGTCTATAAATCTATGATGAGAGGCTGCTACGTTGATTAGTCAGTGCTAATTCAGCTCACACCAATTAAAGAGGTCGAGTGTGCTATCTAAGTTATACCATAACATATGTCATCGTCTCTAAGCTTATTGGAGAGATTGTAAATAAAACTATAATCATGTACACGTGATGCAATCTTGCATTTTTATCACATATTGAAGCCACACATGATCAAACAGTGTGTGTGACAGCCACCTAAAGTGAGACATTGCATGCGAGAACATTCGATGTAATGCAATATGCATATGTAAAAACATTAATTAATAATTAATAAAATATACAAAACATTACAAACTGTGGCAGAGAGGTATTGATTTAACTCTGAGGTCATGTTTGAGGACACAGTCTCAGTAAAAATAGGCTTTACAAAACACTTTATTACAAGGCTGTTGTATTGGATTTCATTAGCCTGTGACTGGCATTGCTGTTACGTTTTCCACATGCTCACAATGACAATGCTAAGACATTAATGCTAAACCATGTTCCTCATCTTTGTTTAGCGTGTTAGTATGGCAACATTAGCTAATTAGCACTTAACACAAAGTACAGCTGAGGCTGATTGTTTGTCAGTTTGCAAGAATTCAGTCATTAATCAGATAATTAGGCAAATTAAAACATGTGACCCAATGATGGCGCGAGATGAAAAGTCAGGGGATCACAGTTTTTCAGATTCATCATCTGGGAAACATTGATACATGAGATTTTATGCCAATCCATTATGAAGATGTTGAGAAAGTTCACGGGATAAGTGACTCTGAACTACTGGTGGTGCTCGAGGGAAAGTTTGAGGGTTCCTTGAGTCATTCTGGATCCCCCAAACTTTCAACTTTCGATGCATCTTCTATGCATCGTAGACATCTGTACTACATTTCATGGCCGTTCATTCACTTGTTGTGGAGACATTCCACCAAAATAAATGTCATGAAAACGTCATGGTGGCAGTAGAGGAATCGTCGGGGATCATCAAAGTCAGGGAGATTCATCCTCTGGGGACCACGATTGTTGAAAATGCAGCTAGCATGGCTAAAAGATTACTGTTTTTTTTTTTTTTTTAAAGCACATCCAAGAACTATATCTATGTTCTGCCTTTTCAAAAGTATAATTTTTTTTTTCACGTTTTTCCTTTTTTTTTTTTTCCAGAGCAGTTGGTGTAATATACAAAAGTTTAATATTTAGTACAGTGTGAAGCATTGCTATCGACCGGTGGTGTGACCCTGGGGCGCTGTGGTTTTTGTAAGTCCTATAGATCTGTGTGCTAACCTGTCTTATTTCAGCCACGTTTGTTTGCACCAGGCAAAAGGCAATATGAGAGTATAAGATTTAGATCCAACTTACTCTGGGCTTGCCAATAAGATTTCATGATATTGTCTTTGGTAGAGAAGAGACAAAAGAGCCTACGAGCGATGCAAGAGCCGAGCCTCTCTCACTCTTTCTCTCTCCCTCACCTCGCTATCTCATCATTTGCTGCTTCCACACCTTAAGATTATTTTCTCGGCTTTGTCATCAGCAGCGTCGGCGTCTTGAGCTCTCACACCTTCCTGTTTTCCTCACTACCCAAACTTCTCCCCCATGCTCCTGTGCACCGTGCCCACATATACCATAGATATATATCAACCTCTAATAATATCGGAGGTCAGCGGGATCGTAGGCAGCAGAGGTAAATGGATCTGTCAGATCATTTTGCCCCTGTCCTCCACCTAATTCCTCTACTAAATTTTGCTAGTGAAAATGGAACATCTATTGGACAGGCAGCGAGACAGGAAGTAGAAAGACGGCCATGATAGAGTGAGACAGACAGTGAGACACAGAGTGGGAAAGACAGTATCACATGCATCCTCCTTTTACCTTTAACCACGGCATTTGACGCTCAAACTTTTAGCTGCCTTGCAGTAAAGTGGAGATAAATAAGGCATCTGTGTGTTTGTTAATGTGGGCTGTAAGTGACAGTGAAAAAAACCAACAACAAAGCAAAGCAAGTCAGCCTGGGTGGCTGTGCATGAGACAGTTAACTAATATATTTGAAAAACATCTCTGTGTAGAAACACACTGCCTACTATCAAATGAATCAATATCTTGCATTGACTCTTAGGTGGAATACTGGTTATGCACTTCTTATTTGTTGTACTGGAAAATATAATAAAAATGCATGGGAATGTGTAGCAGTTGTATTCCAATGTGTTTCTCCACAACAATGAGAACAATGGGATACTCACAAGCAGTCCTCTGCCCGTCTGCAGCAAGCACAGGCCCCTCCTCCAGTGTATTCCTTTGCTCCTTGTGCCGTCAGATACTGTCACCACTCTTTGTCTCAAGCCTGCATTAATTGGTGCCGCATGCAGAGCAGAGATGTGTGCAGTTGAAGGCGGTCAAATGCAGTAGCAAGCTGTGTCACCGGTGACATCCAAACTCTCGCAACAGTTTCACGTCCTCAGGGCTGGCCCCTGGAGAAACAAGAGCACGAGAGACGCGAGTAAGAATGGGCCTCCTCTTCCCAATACAATGACGGGCATTGACGGAAGGGAATGAGCACGATGGCAGCCGGGTGGAGACAATGCCATACGATAAGAGCCACTGGGTCATTCTCAATGCCTCGGTGACGGGATTTCTGTTTGCATCTGGACAGCTGTCAGGAGGGTTAATCATTGTGTGTGTCTATTCCTCGGAGGATGCGTTTACAGTAACAAGCTGCTTGTCAGACAGGAAATGAATGAGATTTTTGTTTTTGCCTCCGAGGGGTGTGCCTTTTAGGACTACATCCATGTAGCTGACTTCAGCTATAAAGTTATTTGGCTGTTTCACATTTCCGTCACACAGTATGAAAAACATCTGCATGGCCTTTAACTACAATTTGAAGGGAAAAAAAAAAGTATATATTTCTTTACTTTCCTGTGTTATTAATTAGTTTATTTGTCACGTGCCCTGGGGAAAAAAACAGAAAGAACAGCGAAGAAAAAATGTGCTAAAATATGGAGTGACGCATATATCAAAACACACATTTGACAATTTATTCAGCCAAGCTAATAATAGCCTCTCACACATGCCCTCTGGGGAGTGTCATCCCAAAATGTCCATTTGGTAGAAATAAGACTAACACACCAGCTACACTTCTCCCTCACGCCACCACAATTCCTCTCCCCCAGCTACCGTTCTCCATTATTGATGAGAATTTCTCTGTCGACCTCATCTGCCACAGTGCTGGTTGTACTCGCCTGTGGGCAGCCACTGTGGTTGCAGAGTGGGACCAGCTGATGCCATGCGAGGAGAAATGAGACAAGGGTCGGGCACATTAACAGCCTATCGACAAGATGCGAGGCAGAGGGCACGCAGTGTCGCAGGTTTGTTATTGGCCTAATCTAAATTCAATAGGGTTCTCATAAGGGAAGAAAGTAATTATCTGAAAACCATGGGAAATACCCCTTCTGTAGATCCAGCTTACTTGCAGATTGTAGACCTGAGCCCACAGGATTTAAAACATGCTGTGTGGAGGAGGAATGAAGCTTTCTGAAGCACTGAATGTGTTGAAGATGGTTCTGTTTCGGAGCATTCGATACAGTCAAAAATGGCAACATCTGCTGGCCAAACCCTTGGTATTGCTTTGGTATGGATGGATTAAATCTGAGACCATAATGAAACGGTTAGAATACAAGTGATCTTACTGCTTTCATTATTGACATTTTGGTCAATACAGCTTGAGATCAGATCCCCGGATCACTTTTAAACAGAGTCTACTGTGATGTTTAAATACTGAGGTATATCATCATACATCCTGCATTCAAAACCAGAAACATCTTACTGCGATACTTCTGCTATGACAAGTCTATAGTGTGTTGAGAAGTTTGAGCGTAACATCGCTACAAATTAAAACAACAAAAGAGCAAGATAGAAACAGCTTAGAGCTAAGTGAGAAAAAAGAAACTACCAGGGTCAACTCATATTTTCCCATACAAACAACATGTTTGTGCTTTGTTAGTATGTCTTTGCAATTAGTGAGCATGCATTTCACTGCAACTGCTCCCGACAGAGTAAAATCCTAAATGTTTTCTTTCTTTTCAAGTATAAAGAGAGACAACAGAGACGAGCATCACTGGCAATGTGTTCACGTCAGAGTGGTCGGCACAGTGTTTCCCACTCCGAAACTACCGGAAACAAATGGAGCGATCTTAGCTAATATTGCTAGCCGTTAAGTGCTGCATTTTAGAGACTCAAACTGGGTTTTCGTAAAACAAACCCAGTAGTAGTCAGTGTTAGCTGCGCCCAACTAGGCTTCAGTATGCTTATATCTTTAAACGACATACTGCATTTAAAAATATTTTTGAGCGACTGCATGACTTTTAGGTTCACATTTCTTCTTGGGTCCGTTCACAATCGCACGCAGAGCCATACACGCTCCACCTGCTTTGACATGATGGAGATTAAAGGCGCAGAGCCAACAACTGTAGCAAAAAAAAAAAAAGAAAAAAGTTAAATAAAAAAAATCATAGGTGTGTATTATGAATGAAACGGTAATCCGTGAATGAAAGTCAATGTAAAACAAAACAGTAACAATAGTCAACATGAAATGATTCAAATGACACACATTGGCACAGAATATAATGCAAACAGACCACATTTTAAGTCAATGAAACCCTTAGTGTTCGTCTAAATGTTTTGGGAAAACAAAATACTTTCTGAGTTATCCAGCAGGTCGTTTCAGAGCCGAGGGACTCTGATGAAAAAAGCTCAAACAGCAATAATTGTCAGCTTAGACTGTGGAGGGACCAAAGCAGGCCGAGGATCTCAAGCTGTGCCTCTGCTCATCGGGGGTTAAAAGCTCAGAGATAAAACCAGGCACAGGCACCAACTCCAAATGTGTCTTTTGTGCCATGTGTAGCTATGGTTACTACACTGAATATAAATTGGCTGCTGATAGGAGGTGTGAGGAAAGAAAGGATAGTGATAGTTCTCAATATGAGCTGATGTCATTTTTAAATGAGGAAGGATGTTAAGTCATTTATGCAGACTGATACATTTGCTCAGTTACTCCAAAACCGCTACACATGCCTAACTGCCTCAGGCTGTTTTGGGGCTCATTTATATAATAACATCATTATTCATGAGCTACAACTGTGAGTGGCCCCCTCTATTTACAAAGACAATGGCTGCTTAAAACAGAAATTCTATTGAGAAACCTAATTCAGACCCTGAAAGGGAAGAATTGGAATAATTGTCTCGCGTATATAAACACCAAATACACACATGTGACTAAAGTTGCATGTTCCGATAGCATATTTTTTTAATATAGCATGTATCTGTGTTTCAATTCTCTCCACGTAATTGTGTTAAGTTAGATATTTTTACCCAGCAACATAGTGATGCATTTGGTGTGTTATTAACATCTGCAATGCACTCAGAAACTCCTTGAGGACTTGAAGTAGTCACAGCACAAACCCTAGACTTAGGAGTGTGTGGACTGCAGCAGGCGGCTCCATTCTGTCATGTTCTGCTCTATGTTCAGACACCAAACACTTAAACACGTACACACAGGAGTGTATGTGCGTGGGAGCCCGCAGACATGCACACACACACACACACACACACACACACACACACACGTTCACACAGTTTCAGACACGCTCATACTGTGCGGCGAGCTGTGGCTCTAACGCGGGCTGACCACTGCGACCGCGATCAGTCTGTGCATCTGACAGTGACGGATAGAGGACAAAATGTGAAGACGCAGGATTGCATGGATGGAGCTGAGAGAGACAGGCCAGACAGGTTGGTGTTGGTATTGATTGACGTCAAACCTGCTAATGTAACCGATCAGAATCGAGAGGGACCGATACGCTGTACGTATACACACACAAATGCAGCATCAGGAATCAATGCTGACTAAATAAAGTGGTGAAATGTGAATATACACTTCTCTTCCTTTGATTGTGATTTATGTTTCTTTATGTATATGACTACTTCATGCTTTTTATATATATATATTTATACATATATATATATATATATGTATATATATATTATATTATATTAGTCAATATTTATATATCTACTAACTTAACAGAGACCCTGGAGGAGAAGCTGCGAGGGTCCTGTGGGCACAATCATGGTGGAGCCACCGGGAGCCTTCATCAGAATGAAACACACACACACACACACACACACACACACACACACACACACACTGTTAAAGTATATGGACACACAACAATGTATAGTCCAGCACACAAACAGACTCACTTAACCGAGGCAAGAAAGGCAACCACTGCACTATGGTAAGAGAGAAGCACATGCTTATTTCTGCATAATTCATTATAGAAACTGCTTTTATGTGTATATTTGCATCCTTGGAGAGTCTGACCTTTGCTGCATTTCGCTGCAGAAATTCCCAGGACATAATCCCATCACTGACAATCTCCTCTCATGCATCACTTTCACTCTGTGTGTGATAGTAATATTCTTCTTTTAAGGTATGTAGGAGGAATAATATCGGCGAGTGGAAAATGCCTGAGAAAGAAAAACAAAGCCTGTCCTCCGCTAAATCTCTGACGGTGTGTCAGATAATGCCAGAGATAATGACAGACCTGGTGGCCTTTTGTCATTCTGAAGACATCTGTCACTTAAGTGAAAATTGCCAGGTTTGTCATGAAAGAGAATTCATCGTGCCTTTGAGTATGACTCTATGATTAATTCAGGCATGTCAGTTGGTGAGTAAATGCCTCTTTATTCTCGTGTAAGTGGTCAATATTAATAATGCACACGCGGGTCTAAGTTCAGCATCCGTCTTGGCAAAGTTCAACATAGGGGTTTTCACCAGCTGCGCTCACTTGTCACCACATTCTTACTCTTTCTTTCTCTCTCGGCCTCTTTTTTTTTTCCACTGCAACCTCGCCACTCCATCCTTTCTCTTTCCTTCTGTCCCTGGCTCTGAAAGGCGGCATACTGCTCTGATGCCTATTCTGATAGAAAGATGTGGCCCATCAGCAGTAATTGGAGGAGCTGTGGTGGTTGGGTTTCTCTCGGAGGCGGCGGGATCGATCCCATGGATGGTTGAGGTGGGCAGGCAGGCTGACGGCGCTGCATCCCCCCACAGCTCCTGACAGCTCAATGAAGGCCAGGCTGCAGAGCACAGGATGTCCTTTTACAAGAACTATTATCAGGCTTGCAGGTCACTCTTGAGCCCCCAGAACTCACAGCCATCCAGTTAAATCATAATTACCCATTTAGTCGATTATCAGCTGGGTGGAATCAAGTTGAATTTAATGTTAGCCTGTCATTATACTCACATTAAAAAATAAAGGAAATGTCAGAGGCATAACAGCGATTATGTGATGTAATTATTTCCAAGGTGAATTATTGCAAGATTTTACAGCGATAATCTCCCGACACCCTCATACATTTTGTGATGTATACAGTTTAATTGCACACTGTGTGCGATGACACACTGAAATAGCACGGGATGAGGATGATGGATGCACCGGAGACTTCACACGAGCAAGATAATTTGCAAACACAGGCTGGTGTCAACAGCGCGCTGCGTTTTCTCATCAGAGCTTTTGGAGAGCATTCTTTGTTTGTCCTCCTGTTTATGATTTTTCTCAAGACCAACACTGTGCTGTGCTGAGCTCAGCCTGATCAGCCGTTGCCATGGCGACGCACGGCAGCTGGGACTGATGCCGTGTTAAGAAAAGCTTGTCACAGGTCAACTCAAAGGAACTATTTATTCACCTTGTTGTCTTTTCTCCTTACCACTGTCAGACGTCATGTTACCTATTGCTTTAAGAGAGACCTAGTGAATCTGTTTCCTGTCACTGTGGCTTTAAAGGATTATGTTGTCCAAATTGCATTTCATTGACTTTATTGAATAAATTAAGAAATATGCTACATAAAATCGTCCAAGATACTGTGTGTCCTACTTATTACTTATTGTTCTTGTGTTTTAGCCTCAACTCTTACTCTTAAAAGACGTCCAGTGTGGATTCCAACACTACATGCACCAGTCCAAGGTTAGTCCTATCCTTAGTTATCCTTCTCTAAATGTATGAAACATGGAGGGAATGTCACTTTAACTTGTTTATTGTCATCTATGACTCAAACATGTATTAGCTGTAATTGCATTCAAATCTTTTTTTAAATAATAACGCATTTTCTAAACTCCCGCTGGCAGCTTCATTGTTATACTATTGACTTAAGGATTATATTACTTGTTCAAGTGGACTTTTTTTTTTTTTTGCATTGCAGCAGGAATTAATAGCAACCCTCATCCCCTTCGAGCTGGCAAATACTTTGGAACAGCTTCCCCTCGACGCTACCTGCTGATCCCCCTCAGGGAGAACTTCAGACAGAGACAGAGGACAGCAGAAGGTTTGGGCTTTACAGGCAATCCCCCCTATAATATTACCTCTCTTCCTCCAGCCACACACACACGCACGCACGCACACACACACACACACACACACACACACACACACACACACACCAGCACCATTTCCAGCCTCAGCCAAAGCTGCAGAGCTGTACAGGAATAGCATCAGCAGCCTGAAGGTGCTACTGGGTGAAACAGGCAGAATCTCTGTTGGTCTTTGGGGTATAAATAGATAATAGCTGCAGGTTGTGTCCTGTTGGAACGCAGCACTGCTCTGAAACATCGTTTCCAAAGCTAACAAGACCTACTCCATGTATTTATTTACATTTGCAAAAGAAATATCGGTAACGCTTCCTATGACGCCCAAGTCTACAATTTATACAATACATAATGTACAATTATATTATATGTACAAGAGCTCACAAATATTAATAATGGTTTATAACAATAATCATAAACACATTCTAAAGCATTTTATAATGACTTATAATACTTCATAATTGTTTTTTAAACAACAACTTTATAACGTTTTTAAGGATCATAGTGTATTATAATAGTTGCAATACATTATAATCTTTTTATAACGCATTACCCATTTACTATCCTGAGGCAGGTATACATTACAAGCTGGTCACTATAAGTGGTCATTGTTTGCTGTAACGAAAACCTAAATGTCAGTGAGTGAACAGCAATTATGAAGACAGTTGACCCTGTAAGTCATAATAAAAGACTTTATAGTGTGTTATGATTATTGTTATAAAGCATTATTAATGTTTTCATGAGTGCCTTTGTGATTATACAGTGCTATAAGCTATCATAACGCATCATAAGTATGTGTATAATGCATTATAGACATGGGCCACATAGAAAGTGTTAGAGAAATATCTCTATATATATATATATTGCTTTAAAACATTAAGACCACCGCGCTGAACTTGTGTGCATCAAAACTCTCGGCTCGTAGCTGCTGTGTACTTCACTGCATCCCTATAGCACCTTTACCGAGTGTTGATGTTTTGAGTATCATTACACAAATAGTGCACTCTCTTCCAAAGTCAAGAAGCAATCGCGACCTTTCTAGATGCTTTTCAGCTTCGCAGCTGTCGCTCAACCTATCACGGTCAATTTTAGCTTCTGCAGGAGTTCAATTGATCCCAGGGAGATCATCAAAGGGGGTCATTTTTGCCCTTGGCTAGCGATGTAGGTAACTGCTGCTGTTGGTTTGAGGCATTACACTGGCGGAATGGTAAGAGCGTCCACCAGACACTTAGGGGGAACTTTGGAGGTGATGACATGCTCCAGGCTTGCACTTTCGTTGCTGTGCCTGTGATGAATGTTTATGAGCTGCTATTATCACCACTGTGGTAGTCGCTGTAGAAAGACAACAAGCCCGTGCTGCATGAAATATTTATTGCTTTATCTCACCTGGTTTGTGTTTTCATAGTGTCATACAGCGATAATTGTTCACAACACCTCTGCTGACCTCAGCACTTTAGTGAGCATCGTATTAAGGATTGAAACGGTGCGACTGCAGCTCACGTCGCGGCGTAAGATCTATGTTGTTAATGATGCATAGAAAAAAGAACGCAGTCATTATAAATTCATCACTCCTTATCCACAATCTTGACTATAACACTTGAGCTTGCACTTGAGTAAGATATTATGCATATGTCATATTTCAAAAAACGTGCCCTATGGCTGAAACGATTCTAGCAGCTAAATAGCTAAAGAGTAACATCAGCATGCTAACATGCTCACAGTGACAAGGGATTAGAGAGGTTTTCTGTACCCGAGTGACAACAAATGATACAGAGACGACAGATAACTCATTTCATCCCAAAAGATTTTTATTTTTAACCTTTTCCAAAGGTCAGTATACATAATTTAAAAGGTTAAAACTTATAACTGGCGAAAGTGGTGGTCAGTGCCGGCTAAAAATGAGAAGCCGCTATCTGAATGTTTTCCATACTGCTCATTGCTAAAGTATCTTGTCTTTCTGGAATTCAGAATTCAGAGTCACTCGCACCGAGATTTTTAATTTGCATATGTGGTGAAATGCACACACTATAGAGCCTGGCTGCCCTAAGGAGAGCTTTGCAAAACTAGGAGGCTGAGGTGGACAATACACGGTAAAGTACAGTATAGAAAAGATATATTGTGACAATGCTGATGTTTTGCAGGTGTAGTGTTGCAGGTTCCCTACCTTAGCTTGCCAACGTTTGCTCATTTGCGCAACATACAGCTTTTGTTGTTGGGAATTTCATTAGTTTTGCAGGTATCTGGTCAGAAACCAAAGTATTGGATCATTTAAAATGTTGACCTACTGATGGCGCGAGATTAGCCAGGGGATCAACACAATCATTACAACGTGTTCTCTTGAAAATCTGTAGAACATTTCTCAGCTATTCTTCCAACAATTATCAAGAAATGTCACTACGAACCACAAGTGTCAACCTCATGGTGGCACAGGAGGAAAAATCAAGGAATCACAAAGTTAGTATGTCTGTAAAAAATGTTTTCCTGCTACATATCAGTCTGGAAACGGTGGACCGACCAACCAACAGACCAACATTGCCAAACATACAGCCACGCTGCTACTGTGGCTAAAAACCTCTCTGAGACATTTGTCTGTCATGCCTCTTCTAAACATTTCACTTGCATTTTTTCCATGGATTTCTGTAAAATGCAACTCAAATTTTGCATGAATGAATGAATGCCTGTTATCTTGGCAAACATTTAAAGTGCCTACATACTGTATATTGGCTTCTGTTGGGAGAGTTACTGTGCTGGAGTGACCGCCTCTGCATTAGAGCTGACCTCTCATCATATATCATATTACCCTCATGTTTCACTCCACAACCGCACGCTAACAGCCTGAACACGACCGTGGCCACCGGTGCAGTCAAGCAAACAATAAGAAAATCCCTCTTACATGCTCTAACAATTGAATTCTGTGCCAGCTGCAATTATACGTTGCTCCCCGAGGTACTCTCCTTGACACCCTAAAAAGGTAATATACCTTCTGCCGTAGCACACAATCACATGGTTCATACTTCTAGACTGCATAATTACAGGGGCTTGGGGAAATTGAAGGGCTCCGCTACCCATAAAACAGGGGGCTTAAGTAATCTTAGTGAGAGGGGAGGCATTAAGAAGAACATGGATGTCCTTGTTGGATCAGTGCTACTGCATAGCTTGGACAATCTGCCAGGTTTGGATAAAGACGTTGTTAACAGTTCCCTCACGGCAGCGTCTGACAGCAGCGGTGTGAGCAGCATGACGACTCCTACACCAGATTTAAATATAACAATGGGCTTTATGTAATGCTCAGCTGCAGTTACATACAAGCTGCAGATGTAACACTTATTTCCAGTTTTAGATACTATCTATCTATCTATCTATCTATCT
>CALSCE010009526.1:1899536-1926908 GCA_943593645.1 Bovichtus variegatus | reverse complement strand
TCTCTCTCTCTCTCTCTCTCTCTCTCTCTCTCTCTCTCTCTCTATCTATCTATCTATCTATCATTATTAAGTCAAAGTTTCAAGATAGGAGGAGCACTTGTGACAGAAACTGCATGAGCGTATAGTGTCTTTTTTTACGAAAATGAATCTGTACTGACAGCTCGGATCAAAAGAGAGACAAATGACGAGGGATCCGCCCCCATCTGCCGTCAGCAGGCCTGACAGAGCACTGTCTGGTTCACTCAGAGCTCTTTCAGGCGCTACTTCACATTCAATCAGGGGATTTTTGACCTCTGTGTTTTCTATTACATGATGCTTCCTTCATAGTCACAACAGCACAGTGCCATCGCAGGTGACTGGTGAACGATTGTTGAGAGTTACAGAGGCATTTCATCTTGCTTTGATACAGTAGTGTGGTCACTTGGCGAAGCGCACATTTTCTATCCATTTACTGAGGAGCAGGGAAAATATACTTTGCAGAAAGGATGTGGTTGAATCCATACTGATAGATCTTGAAGGCACAGTACGAGTTCATTTATCTTATAGCTGATTCGACAGGACTGGGAGAGGCTACTGTGTCTATTTCACCCCGAAACTTTTAAAAATGCGGAGTCCAGCACATTTTATGCTCCGCTCAGTTCTCGATTTGCTAAAAGTCTTCTGCAAACCTTTCAAATGGACCTATCATTTCATAATGAGGCTTCTACTCTATATAATCTTTTCTTTAGACAAATCATTAAAAAAAAACACTCGGAGATTCACCTGTGATTTATTTCCACTCCTGTCGCTGCCAGTACAGAATCTTTGCTCTTTGATTTAACATAAAGGTTTTTGTCAGATGGGAGCAAAGCAATCAAATCCAGGAGACGCACCATCATTTGGGTCTAAAGACGCCTTTAGCAGCTCCCAGAGAGCCTGCATTGGACAATGATTTTGTATTGGCTTCTTTGTTCCTTCCACTTAATTGCTGCAGAGCTGCAATATGTCAGCTCGGTCCATGGGAAGAAGCATTCTCTGTCTCACTTGCAGGATGAGTTTTCTTGCCATTAAGAAGATCTTCATTCTAATTGCAAGTATTTTGTGAGACAGCCGCTCTAATGAAGGGAGGGATATGCCGACATAGCAAATCACATTACAAACATCGGAGGTAGAAGAGTGGTATAATTGCTGACTGGGATAAAAAAGAAAAGAGGAGCTTGTTGGATGTATTTCAGACGTATATAATCTATTTGCCAACCGTCGATGTTGGAAAGATAAATCCTGTGATCTGCATATTTCACTGAGTAGATTAATGGCAGGAGAGATTCCAATTTTGATTATCTCGCTGAATCCAATTATCCATTCACTGCGCACTTCACATGCATTTTTACACCATTTACCTTCATCCGAATGGCAAATGCTTCGGCACGTGGCACACAGTATGTGTGCATAATGCCCATGCATGTAAATGCAATACATATTTCTAAGGCTGTTGTGTTACTGTAGGTATATACAGGTATATCTTCAGTGGTTAAATGCTGTAGGAGTAACTTCAATTTGGAAACTGACCTGTCACACCAAGAGTGCATGTTCACTGAGGCTCCCTGTGGACACTCAACCATGCGTAACACTTGCTCAAGGCAAAAGAAAAAAAAAAAAGCGGCTTTATGAAGTGACTGATAGGATGCTCTGCAGCGGGCGGGTATGAGACCTAGAATTCTCCACAGTGTTACCACAGTAAAAACTGGCCTCAGTGTGAGTGACTGACATTGACATTGAAGGCTCGGAGGTCTGGAGCTTACTCTTTTATCTGATCTAAAACGGGGAACTGTGGTGTATGGCCGGCATTTCCGACATTTTTGTGCCTGCATCACACAGCTTAAACATTTATCACCAGGTCTGATGGACGCACTCCCTTAGGACGGCCTCTCTTCTTACACACACACACACACACACACACACACACACACACACGTAAGCTAAAGAAGCACCTGTACTTCAATTCTTGAAACAGAAGTACTGTTCTATCAAATTCACACTTTCAAAGTTTTGGGAAAGTATTTTTACTTTAAATACTTTGCCTTGAACAATTTGAAAACAACTGACAGGAAAGTGTAGTGATTAGTTTTGATTTCAAGCCTGTCACTGCAAAGTGTCTCCAGACTGAAGTGGAAATTAGAAACAACGTTTTTGTCAAGATGCGGAAAACAACAGCAAAAAATTAGAGGGTCTGCCGGAATAATAAGCACAACTACTGGAGTTTTAGGCAATCTCAAAATCCCTGAGCTGTAGCACATATACACAGGCACGCTTCACAATCCAAACAGGCAGTGCGTGTTGTTAGCTAAGTACAAATAATCTACAGTCTTGTCCATTGGCTGTTTGTGGCTGCACTCCAGTGAACAAAATTAAGCAAATAAACCAGGATCACAATGTGCTTGGTATTCAGTTTCAAGACACTTTAAAGGTTCAATGTATAAGATATGCCAGAATTAAAACATCATTTTTTTTACTAAAATGATCGGAAGAATGTGAAGAGGTAATAGCGTTGGCGTTGTGTCAAAGACGTCTACGTGTCGTGTTGCAGAGATATCTACTGAGATTAGCATGCTAACTGACTAGCGCCGCATCGTCCAGTCTCGTAATACCACTTGTTCCTCTAGAGGCGATAGTGAGTCACTGTGGCGGCAGTCTGCCCTCAGGCCAGAGAGAGAAGAAGTACAGCTCCCTGACTCGGGCAGACTCAGGGCTCGTCAACTTCACATCCATGATCCCTGCACGTTTTGAGAGTTTGTTTTGATTCGGTCTAAAGTGTCAAAAACGAGAAAAGGTTTTGCACTCTGTAAAAGTACTACGAGTACAGTACTATGTCGGCGCGCAGGACGAAAGAAAAACACGAGTCGCTTCCTCGTCTCTGCCACCCGGACATATTGCAACATACAAAATATCAAAACGTAACATTACAGGGACCTTACAGCCTCCAGTGCCACAGTAAACACATGACAGCTAAGCCCCACATGAAGATTATGAGACAGCAGTGTTATTTTTTCTCAGAGTTTCAGCAGACTGGTCTAATGAACTGACTGACAGACAGGCTTACACAGGAGTACACCAACAAAACTGTCTTTAAGTCTTTAAAAAGTTAAGTATCCATACAGGATATAGGGTCTTAGGTTGACTAAGAGGGGAATCGAAAATATAGATGGTTTAAATTTGCTGAGATACCAAAGTGCATCATTTATGGTCAGAGAGTTTGTATAATGTAAATGAAGTCCAATGCATTGCTAATAATATTGCAGTTTCTTAATAATCTTCTTCAAACAAAAGCCAAGCCATGAATTCAATTAAACTCAACACATTTCTCAAATTCAATCGATTTCTATATGCATCTGCACGGCTTTGAGCACTAAGTGCAATTAAACAGCCCCTCTTTGGTAAACAAAGCTAAACTTGCATTGAAAGCAATATATCCGCTGTGGTTATTTACCACCATGAGCACTCAGCAACAATCAATAACATGTGCAAACATCAAACTAAACAAGATTTGCGAATCAGTCTTCATAAAACGCATACAGAGGGCAACAATAAATCAATCTTCTAAACTACATTGAGACACATCACAGAGCCACTGGTGATAAGAATTATCCTGGGAAGTTTTTTGGATTCCTTTGCATTTGGGACATGGATGGTTTAAGCTGCAAAATGAAAGTCACAGTCAAAGTCAGTTCATAATTAAGCCAACACAAAGTGTGTATGGGTGTGTATGTCCTTGTGTGTGTGTGAGAGACAGAGAGAGAGAGTGTGTGTGTAATTGAGTGCCTGCACAGTTCCTCTCTCTTTTTGTGAAAGTGGAAAAACTGTCTTACCACATATTTAAATTTAAACCTGCGTTAACCGATGACTTTAATACTGGCATTAAATACAATTACTTTGTAATGTGAAAGAGTCACTCATAGTGCCAACATGACATAGAATTAAAAGCAAGCAGCTCTATTGAGCCTCTCACGTCTCATTATTTAGGTTTTAAACTCATTGTATGGCTCATTAGAACTCTTGAGTTATGTCTGTTTTGTGAGGCCACAGTGACCTTGACCTTTGACCACCAAAATCGAATCAGTTAATCCTTGAGTGCATATTGAGATTTCTGCCAAATTTGAAGAAATTCCCTCCTCGGCTGTCACCGGTGTGGAGGCATAACAGTAATGATGTTTGAGCACCGCTTAGCTTATTTTGACGTTTTTCTACACCCTAGTAGCCACATGATGCCGCACTTTAATTAATGCAGCTTTTCTAACATAACAAATATCAACAAAAGCCACAAAAAAAAGAACAGATAGCCTTTTGAGTTATAAAATAAAATAGTCAGATGAGCAATTAGCTGTCAAGGAGCATCATGGAGATGCTATCACAAGATACTAGGCACGACTGCCAAGCAGCACAACTGCACATTCAGTTTTGCCTCAGCAATGGAAAGCATTACTTTAAATGTTTCAATGTAAAGCATGAAGGATGGGAAATGTGACTGAAACATGACTGATGAGAATCCTTACAGTAGCTGCAATAATAATGATGAGGAAGACAAATAAACAGACGCTGCTCCCTCATCAATCACAGCCAAGGTGCCCTTGAATACGTTACCCAAAGGGATAATGAAGTGTTGCACTGCTCCGTTCTCCCGGTAAAATCCCAATACTGATGGAGCAACATGTTTCAAACGACGTAGCCTCCAGTGAACACGAGATACTCTCTCCGACAGCAACAAGGAGTCTCGATCTCACTCTAAGCTTCTCGCCAGGAAAACTGAAATGGACATCACACTATTCTTCATAGTCTCACTCTCCCTGTGTCGACTAGTAATGAGCAGGAACTCGGCAGATTGCACTAAGACAGGCCTTGACTGCTCTGCCGCTGTTTCACACTACACTCTGGTGGTAAAGAAAGCCATAAAGTCCCCTCAATGATTTCCAAAACATATTTATGGGCCCTGTGAAGCTGCTACATAAATGTTAAGAATAGACTGCTTTACTAGGTTTAGCAACTAATCCGATACAGTAAAATATCTTCTAAAGGATATTATATATACAGTGAATTGTTATTTTTGAGTGAAGGTAAGAGCAGCTCCACCACACTTTAAATCTGGTGCTCAGTATATGCATACATAAAGGGTGAATTAGGATGTTTAGAAAAGCAGAGGACTTTTCAGGGCTTTAAAAGGAACATGCACTCTTCCTGTTTCTTGGCCGAGACATTCAAGCTAATGCGTCTTTTCTCCTCTCCGACCAGTGCACTCTCCTCCCATTTCAACAGGCTTCTAACAATATGCACTGAAGCCTCCAGTTGATACAGGGCTTCAAATAGAATCACTTCTCCCTGCTGCCTGACTCTTCGCAGTCTCAAATGCAAAATGTGATTTACGTCGACACAAATATCCACAGCCTCCTTCAGCCGCATCTGTCTCATTCTCGCTGCACAATTTTAAGTACCAATTTAGGGCCTTATTGAACCCAGCTTAAAGTGCAAAGAGCGATTTGTCATGCAATTCATTGCTCGAGACAAAAAAGTTCAGAGGCATTTTATAATCTCTGGAAATATAATAATAAGCAGCCAAGGGAGCACATATGGATCAAATATAAGTGGTCTCCGTCCTTTTTGACCAAGCTGGGACTTCTTCCAAAGCTTCTACTCGTTTCACCCCCCAGCAGGAGCTTCGGCCCTCATTTGTCACCTGTGCCACCAGGCCCGAAGAGGGTTGTCTGGTTTTGATGAATGGAGCGAGGGCTTCTGTCCTTACTCTGCCATCCATCAACTTATGTGGATGTACAGCATTAAATACAAACAACATTTGCTGGGCATCTAGTACGAGACTGGAGAGACCTGATTCTTGAAGGATTCAGGTTGTTTTTTGGCTAGAGTGGGGTTTGTATTTCTGGTGGATTAAACTTTAGGCTATGTATTGTATTTTTGACCACATCTACATACGTTGCACAGTGTTCTCACAAGCGACTTTTCCCACTGTTTTCTTTCGGTGCACTTCGACAAGGAGAGCATGTTAGTCCCAAGCGATGCATTTATCAGTGCTCATCTGCTTGAATGTCCATGTGTTTGTCTGAGAAAAAAGTTTAAAAAACATGCTGTACTTCCCTGTGTCACTGAGGACACATGCTCTGGTGATATTTATGGGACAGGCACCACAAACGCAGATGAATCCAATGCGGACCAATGAATTAGGATTAATATCATGTAAAAAGTAAATCTCGACACCTACTCAGGAAAAATATTGTCGGTCAGCATTCAAATCGTCTCAGATACTTTTTTGAAGGAGCATAGCATTTTTCACCTACAGCGTAGCAGGTTTTGAGAGCATCCCACTTGTATAAATACTCTGGAGGAGGTAATAAAATCATTTTTAAATCAATAAAATCATTTAAAAATCAATATGTTGTGCCAAATGATTGATTTCTTTGGTAAGTAGCCATCTAATAAGCGGGATGACGCACAGCGAGCTGGTTATTAGTGCGATACATAATGTACATCATCCCTTACTTAGCCTGTTTCAGTTCTAAACATATGTTAGTTGTTGAGTAAAACTGATTTTCTCTGGGGAATGTTTCTCAAACAAAACTACGAAGGCAATACAAGCTTGTTCCTCGTAAACCTTGGATGGAACTTTGTGACAGCCCAGGCTTGGGTATTGCAAATGTGTGCAAACTTCTAGTCTCTTGGTCTTTGATCATTCAACCCGTCTTTAGGTGTCACAGATGAGTCAACACTACATTCTGTAGGTGCACAGCGTTGACAGAGCACTTTCAACTTAAAAAAAAAAGAAAGATTTTTTGCCGAAATCCTCACACATCATAAATCTATTCTCTCAGGAACAAGAGGAACCTAAATGAGGCTTTTCTCTCCCTCCTCCTTGCTTGTGTCTCACACTTTTGGGAAATGAATGCCCCGTACTGTAAATGTAATTTGGATTAATGCATCATAATCTATATGCTTTGCAATCCCGTAATAAAAAAAGATGGGGAAAAAAAATAAATTATATACATTTTTGTGAGCTTGTTATTCTGAAACTTCTGAAAACAGAGGATTACCGTGGATGGCACTTAATTTTCAAGTTGAAATGCATAAGCTTCCTTGGGGATTTCATGCATCTACAATTAGCTATAAATCCTCAGACAAACTGCCTCCCCCCCCAGATAGGGACAGATACCATGTCTCCTCCTCTATCTCCCTGATGAGACAGTAGAATGGACCCTGTACATCTCCTTGGCATGACATTGCATTAACCTCTCACTACCTGCAAAGGTTCATCTGGAGATAAGGTTACTGTTACAGCAGGCTCTTTACCTCCCTCCCTCTGCCCTATCTCTATATCTACTCATCTCCCCCTCTTCCCTCTCTGTCGTCCCCTTCTTTCTTTCTCCACTTTAATTAATAGTAATAGAGTCTGGGCGTATTGCCTCTTGTCCGTTCATCCCGCCTCTTGCTTCAGCTCCGTCTCCCTAACACCAGGCTATGTTGCAATTACATTACGGTCCAGTCGTATCAGGGGGCACCCTTTGTCAAGGTGATACCATGTGAGAAAGCACCTGTGTGTTCACAAGAACCTCCAACCGGTAGCGGTACGAGCTGACACTGAATCGACCTCAGTGCCTTCAGGCAGAACGGAGGCCCATGGAGACGGGTTCAGGCTGCTGGTTGCATTGGAAGGCTGGATGGAGATGTAGGTTGGTGCCCTTAAGGAGTCACAGAATAAAGACATCATGCATGGCTTCTCTTAACCTTGAGATATTACCTTGGGCAAATAGATTTGAGTTAACATTTCCTGTCATAATTCAACTGTGAGAAAACTCAGTGTTTGTATCTCTGTGGGCTACGTGCAGCGTGTGCTAATCTGAGCCAGAGGAAAATGTTCCGTCTTTTCTTCTTCCTTCGTACCATCAGGGATTTTTGATAAAGGGATATTCTCTCCTGCCTTGCTCGCACAATGTGTTTGTATTCAGTCAATGCGGGCAGAATAAATACCACTTTACAGGGTTTGTTCGTTTTTATTGTCTTGATTATGATGTAGGCACATATTTCACAGCCTACTTCAGTTTTATCATTAGTTATTTTTGATCACTTTTATGAGCAAGTCACTCATGATTGCACAACTATAAAGTAAAGAGAGTACACACACTTGATCACTCCAAATAGAAACAACTATAGGAACAGGGTGGGACCCTAAAGTTACTAGTCAATGATTTGACTTTCTAATTTTAAAAAGCCACAAAAAAAAAGTTTTTTTGTGGCTTTTGTAAAACATAAACAGGTATTTGATGAGTCCTTTTGACACAAAGGCCACACACATAACTCTATATACGGTATAGCAAAATAATGTATAATATATATATCATGTTTGCATCGTATTTTATGATATACACATGACATTTCGGAGACACTCGTAACCTTTTGATTGGAAAGTCACCTCAGCTACAATCTTGCTAAAAAACATTCTGTCGTTGGATCCCAGTGAGATCTCAACAATATCTCTGCCTGTTGCGAACAATGACCAGTGTAAATGGGATGTTATTGATTGGGTGGTTAGTGAAGCTGCTGTTGCATGTCTCCAGCGATGACAGGGTGTCTTTAAAATGAGTTCTGTAGTATTGTACTGACTTTATGATCAATACTGTATTTGAATTTCAACGTATTACGTTAATAAGATGTAGGAGCAGTTCACATCATGCCTGCCTGTTGCTATGAGATCAGTTTATGCAAAACTACTTTGGGCACAGTGCACTTATCAGATTGGTGTGAAGCTTAACACCGTCCACACTCTTTATTTAAATGGCTTAAAGCTTCTTAGATTTAGCCCTTTGTCTGACGTAATGCGCCACTATCGCTGGGTGCAGCTTCACTAACCTCTCATTACACAGCTTTCAGGACCAAGCAAAGCACAAAACATTAACTTTGCGTCATTGAATCAGATGCAACCTCGTGTCTCATACACTTAAATCTGGCCATACACTGTCTCATATGAACAATGTCTACTCTTTGCTTGTTTCAGCAGTAGCACATGGCGTTTTTTTTTTTTTGTTTTCTTTTTTTTACTTGCAGGGATGTAACAGAAGAGATTGACAGTGAAATCATTAGACTATTTGCAAGACGAGACAATACTTTTGAAAGTGTTTCCTCAGTTCCCCTTTTCCTGCACAGAGTTTTATTAAATCATGGTTCTTATTACTTCATGTATCATGACGTTATTATATGCTTACTTCAGCTGTTTGCTTGCGATGTAATACTTGCAGGTGTTGATTGATCGTCTATTGTTTTTCTGCTGTTGCGTTGACCAGCTGCTCTGATAGGGATGGCTGCTGTGAATCTGAAAGTAGCCTCTGTTTTACTTACCTTAACATACACTACAAACACACATAGTGCATTTTAGTTTGAACTAGGTCAAAATGGAAAATGTATGAAGTAATGGATTGTGAAAGTGTACCTTACAGAAAGTGACTATGACAGCTCATTTTCAACAAGCACGCATGAGTCTTTTCACTGTAACCAAAGTGGGGGACAAAGCCCAAAAGCAAATTCTTCCATTTAGTTCATATTTCTAAAGAGCTTAACAAAGGCGAGAGAAATGTACTTGCAGTGAAGTGAAGGGAGATGATATTTTGAAAGTGGAACTTCTCAGGCTTACATTTCAGAAGAACTAAGGGAGAAATGTGGTGTGAAAAAAAGTACTCTTCTTTGTGATAGCATTCTCCTAAAAGCTAAGGTTTTAAAAGTCTTTCTGGAAAGCAGAGTGAAGGGGAATGTGACTCTTGAATCAGCTGGTGGACCGTGATTCAACCAATTTAGTTTGGCGCAACAAAACTGATGGCACATTTTTATCTTTCACCACCGAAGTGAGAATTTCGAGAGCAGGTGTTAGAACATATTCAACCTTGGTAATGTAAACAAACCAAGTTATCTTGTCCCGGATAAAAGGACAAGAAAAAATAAATACATTTCAATTATCTGGAAACTATAGTAACGCAGTTATAGAGACATCATTTCTTGACATTAGGACATTTATGTCGGGAAGCTTCAGGCCTCTGAGTGAGCGTTTCCCATGCCATTGGTTGACATCTGATTTCGGTGTTGCTAGGAGACGTGCTGTCAACTTCCGTGGCGTGCGACTGACTGGAGCCTACCATAGGCCTGTACAGCCGGTGATAAACAAGCCCAGCTTTGACTGTTGGTAGCTACCTTTTCAACATTTGACATAAACTATCGTGCCGTTAAGTTTTCCATTCAGAAAGTAGAAGCTAATGTTAGCTTAAATCCTACGAACCTAGATGTCAGTTTTTGACAACAAACATTGGCCCCAACGCTGGTTAACTGTGCGGCCACTGAATAAGTACACAAGTCAAAACACACACAAAGGACATACACTATGTTTCTGTTTCCTTTAAAAAAAAAAAAATAGTCTTGATTTCAGTTTGAATAACATTCAAACTTACCGTACATGTTAACTCAGAATGACATGAGGCTATAGAAAAAAAGTGTGCACTCAGCACACACCGGCAATGACAACACCCGTGTTTATACCACATAAATAAGAGCAGGTATAATCCATTTTTATAGCCAGCCAGGCCAAATAAATAACACACAATAAATATACTCAGATCAGTATGATATGTATCCCGGCTGTCGAACACTCGAGCCTTTGGCAATGCAAAGAAAACAATGATAAAATGTATCGAGATGATCAACAGAGCCACCGTAAAATATAAGAAAAAAATTTGAATTTGTCATAATACTAGTTGCCACCTTCTCTATCTGACCTGATTCACTGTCATTGTACAATAGATTGGATGACAACCACAGGCTATCATCCTCGTAACTGCATACTAGATAGCCACAAATATCACACAACGTATTCACCAAAACAAATATATCAGGAATAAAACAGTGTGACCCTCATAACAAACACACTGCTATGAAAGGCTGACACACACAAAGGCCCACCAGGAAGCTCGATGCAGAGCGGGTGTCTTACTGATTTCAATGTGAGACATCTCAAGGCTGCTATCCTGCTTCTCTCAGCATGGTAAATATTGTTATGTTGCTCTTTCTCCCTTTATTCCTCGATGCATTTTTCCACCCAGTGTTTGGCTTTCTCACTATGTCTCACCCACCATTTAAACACAAGTCTAAAGTTCATCTATAGTCTGTCTAAGCCTCTGACAGCTACTAATTATACAAGAGTAGCAGCAGGCAGCTCTGGCAGCGGTCTTTTAAACTTCCGAAAAACTACGTTTACAGTATTGTTGTTGTAATAAAGCATCTAAAACATACAAAGTGGTTATTTCTCTGTATTTCACACAGTGATCTAACACTTTTTAATGGAAGAAGTATGTAGAAATACGCTGCCTGTCCCGTTTAGTCATCAATCAATTTTTTCAGCACTATATATAAAGATTTTTGCACTGCATGGGAATAAAACATGAGCCACACACCCAGAAATCCATATCCATTATCGTGGCATGCATGCTTTTCATTTGCAGTATGGCGTGGCTGGAGCCATATTGATTTTCATCCCTTTCCCCGCTTTGTACGTTGTGTAAAAGCTTGTTTTCCCTCTGTATTTGAATTCAGCATGTTAGAAACCACATTTGAACAGCATCTATCAATCATAGGCGATTATCACCGACGTTGTCGGTGAAGTGAACTTAGTGTACAGCCAATGATCTGTACATTCCACAACTTTTGGTTTATTTGAAAGTCATTTTCACCAAAGGGTGCTTAATCATTGTCATTTTTTTTTTTTTTTTTTTACTCATTACTGAGAACATGCTAGTCCTTTTGTCTGAAAATTTAGCAAAGAGAGTATTATTGCAATGTTTATTACATGTGCATATGGAATAATTGTGTTTCTTATTCATACTGTAGATTTCATTTTACAAACGTATTATTTCATATAAAATCCCTCATTTAAATGATGAGAGCAGTAAAAGAAAAAATGTTATTCACAAATAACATAATACATAACAAGCAAATGAATAACTTTGAGATCTGCTGTGAGACTCAACTTGACCTCATTTATTAAATGTAAGGCCGAAGAAATGAAAAGCAGCAGAGTTACATTGTTGTGGTGTTTTTACTGTTTCACAAAATTACAGTCAGAGATCCCCTCTTGTATATTAAATAAGATCTTCTCAAGTTAATTTTACAAATGGTGTAAATAGCATGTGAAATATGGGCACATGCACTCATGCACAGACACACTCACATACTAAACCCTTTGCAGCAAAAGGAAATGTCAACCTCATAGGACAAATCTGGAATCATATGAAAAAGAGGCCGGCCTCCTTCCTCAAAATGCTCGCCTGTGGAGTAACTGCGACGACCCATTCGCTCCCTTGCTGCATTTCTGCCGAAAGGCTTATGATCAAACACTACAGCAAATGAATTTTCATGCAATTGGACACTGATGAAATGTTGTAGTTGCCCTCTTAGTCTTTAGTAGCACATAAACAACACAGACACGCTTGTCCCTTTGTCCTCTGTGTAAAAAAACAAACAGTCAATGCTGCCAGATGCATCTCTCCCCTTCCCTCCATGACTGATGACTCGCCCCTCGTGTCTTTTGGTGTGCAGACAAGACTTGAGTGACACAATCATAAAACAATCAATTAAGCACACCACCTCTGAGTGTCCTTCTGGGAGCCTGGTCGTATTTCCCTGCTGTCATTTTTATAAGAGAGCATCAAAAGGCTTCAAATTCCTAGTTAAAAAAATGTCAGTGCTTGTAAAAATGAAGCTACAACATAAAATTGTTTTGTATTCTTGTGTTATTATTTGGTTAAAGTGTAAGAAGCTATAACACAAAGCCTGAAACTAGCATTTTAGTTGCTTTTGAAAGTTTAAGTGGTTATAGACTTCACAGCGAGATGAGCCTAACACATACGAACGCAAATATTATGCAGAACCTGAGCACAAAATTATTGTGTAATACCCGAAAGAAATTGCATCTTATACTGCAATTAAGTAGCAAAACAGCAATATTTACAGTAAGGTGACGAGAAGAAGACCATGTAGGTATTTACTTTCTCTGCTCTCCGTTTATTCTGAGACACCGCATACAGCTCAGACATGCTCAACATCACACATGATGTCCAGTTCTGCTTATCCTCTTAAAGTCATCCTTGTGAAGCATGAAGGTTTTAATTGGTTAACCACCACACTTGGATTATCAGCGAGTCTGTCATCAGCCAATGAGCCAAGGACTGCAGCAGATTCAGCAGTTAGTCCCTAAATTGGGCTGACGGTCATCCATGCTCGTACTGTAATTTGCTTTTTCGCTAACTACAGTTGCTGAAGGTGCTTTCAGCCCATCTGTTAATGCAAGAATGCCTGCTACACAGCGCATGTCTTGTTTGTCTTAGACTAGGAAAAGGTTTTCTTAGCCGTGATTGTTAAGCGGTAAGTACCCAACTTGTCAGATCCCATTGCTAGCATTTGATTTGAGCAGCATTGACCCTGATTGCAGTGGTGGGCGAAGCAGCTCCATGCGGCGGAAGAGGACACATCTCCGTTCTCAGCCAAAAGCGCAGCTTGGTCTCCTATTCACTGGCTCTTTCAATATGACCGTGTCAATATAGCCATTGCACACGGCTGCATATGCCCCTCTGGCTTGATTCCTCCCCGACTGAATCGATTCAAGCTCTGTTTATCTCATTAGCTTGTAGCGTGTAATCAATCACACAAGGGCATTTGTTTCGGGCCTCCAACCCACTGCGTATTATAACTCAACTCCTATCCTCAGTGTGAACATTGTTCTGTCTACAGTTATCTTTAGCGGTGACGCTACACTAAGCTGCATGTAGCTGAGCACAGCCTTTTGGCATTCAATCAAATTATCCTTTTTCAATAATGCTTATCGATAGGGTGTCCATGCAGGCAAAAGGACAAGACACATATGCATGAAACATGTGCATGCACGCACGCATACACATCGCAAAGGATTTTCCTTTCCATTTCCCCACATTTTTTGAGATCCCTACGTTTGTAACTGAAAGCAAAAGGAGGTAATAATGCGGTAAAAACAGGAAAATGAATCACTGCACTTCAGGCTAAATTGAAATGTATTTGTGTCAGAGTTGACTGAAGTTGTTGTGTACATGAATCATATCGTGAAGACAGATGTGAGAGTACTGGACACCATCTACAGTACCTGTGGTGGGCTGCACCTCAGGCCAAGCAGAAAATGCTGCCTTTGCTTGATACAGTACTTTTTAAAAACCATTCCATCACATACATGCGTCACCAGGCTGCACAAACAATTATTATGTCGTAGATACCTAGATGGCATTTTTAATGGAACTACCACTTTATCTACTCAACAGCGGTTCGCAGTAGTAATTTGCAACAAGTCCTATACTTGTGCTCCATTCCCTCTGTACTTTATAAAAATGAGGCAGAAAAAAACAAGACAGTCAATTGAGTCGCTCATGGGAACAAAATAACTACAATAGGGAATTATTCTCATTGAAAACCTCTCAAACTGTACTCGACTTTTGAGAGGAGACCATGTAATCGGTCCCTCGGTTACAAAGTTCTGTTGATCTCTTCAAATTCATCCAATCGGAAATCACTGAAGCACTCAGGGACAATAGCTGACAATTATGTCATTGTGTTTAGATGGTCATTTAACGGTCAGCCAGAAGCAGACAAAGCTTCAAGAAGCGATCCCGTACATTTCAATGATTGTTCTTAATGTGAACACGAAGGACACGTTGACTCAAAGTACAGCTTGCATACCATCACTGCACAAGCCATTGCTCAACTTCTGCTCTAATAATTCCCTCATATTCAGAGAATGATAATATTCAGAGCCATCATATCTGTAGTCAGATGGTACGGACAGGCTCAGTAGATATCGCCTGAGGGGCATCATGCTGCAGCCCTCAGGACTGCATATGTTAACTGCATATACAACCTGCTGGTTAGCATTAGGCATAGAGGAACGAGGGTGGGCATCTGTCAGTGTTTTCCCATTTTGTGAAATCAAAATGTATATATAAATACACTTAAATCATGAAAAGTCCACCTTGATCATAACTTGCCAGTCCTCTTTGGTACACAAAGACGTCGCTTATAAAATGATTATGAAAGGGATTGTGAGCATGAACAATATATGCTCTTTATTGTGTATCTGTATTTTACAGCTTGTTCACGGTAATTAATTATTATAGCCAAGAAGCTCAACAAATGAATGGTGCTAGCAAGGCAGGTCAGACTTGCTGCTCATTGCTTTTATAAAACTATTAATTAAAGCTCAAAGAAGAAAGCCGATAAATGCGCACGGTCGATGCTCCGACAGGTCACCTTGTTCTTTAAAACTTTTGGAATTAAATCCAATTTTTGGAAATTAGTTGGATTTCTGACAGCCGCATTGAAGAAGATTCCCCTCCTCAGGTGGAGGGATCAAGATATTCCATGTAAATAGAAGTCCAAGAAAGTCCTAATACACCGGACTGGTTTGAACCCACATTTTAATGGTATATTAGGGACAACTTCTCAGCGTTCATGCAGTACAAAGGGACACTTTGCCTTCATTACCCGTGTGCCAACGTAGTTTAGAGATGCAACACTGTGAGATTGAGAGGTAATTGGCACCCACTGCACACGAAATGTCATGCGAGCAACGTCAGGAACAACAACAGGCCAGCTAAGGCCTGTCATCTCTCGCTCCTCAGCATGACACTGTTTGGCAGCTCTGAGCCGCAGGAACGCTGACTTCTTCTACCTCACACACACCTTGAAGTGGTTAAACTTCCACACAATTCATTTCACTAATTTCTGGCCTTGACAGGGGTTGGGTGTTTGGAAATACTAAACCTAACATAACAGTGAAGCGGAATTGAAAAAAGAAAAATTCCTCTCCTCGCACCGACACATTTCCGTCTGTATTTACTCTGACTTGAGCTTTTCTGCTGTGTTGGTATTGGTCTGGAAATATAAATATACCACACAAGGAAAAAACAATCATCAATATTTAATCTAGAGTAATTCCCTGCTGCAAATGAGTGTTTATCCATCTCACTCAGTCAAAACAGTCCCAACTGCTGCCTACATTACCTCTATAACTCCGAATGGCAAAACCAGACAGCTCCCTCTGTGCCAATCCTATTTCATACTGTGTAACAAGGATGATTGCACCATGGCAGAAAATGAGTTCAGCACATTCAGCATCGATGGATAAAAAAAACAAAAAAAAAAACGGTCATGGCTTTAATAGTGTTTTCATGGGGTAGATTAGTAAATCAGATTGGTCTCAGATCTACAAAATCATTTAGAAAGTGGAAGCCCTAGTGCACTAACTCTGGCATTTCTTCTTATGTTGCACTCATCAGCTGTTTGCAGAGGTCCAGAGCAGCATCTTACACAACACCACCGGACTGAGCTGCAGGTGTGCAGTTGTATTTGGATGTGTCACGTAATTATGATCTGCTTTACATCTCACGAGCACCCCCATGAAGGCACGCAGTCAATTAATTAGATCTAAAAATCATGTCAGAAAGTGGAAAAGGACGCCAATGGAAAGAATCCTTTTGGTCACACCTATGTGTGCTTGAACCCATATTGATGAAATTAGAGGACTTTATACGTAATGCAATGAGAGAAATACTGTTCCTCCAGCTACCTTCCAATTTATTACCTCACTTGTTCCTCTTACAATTGACTGGGTCAGAAGCAAATATGGTGAACCCCATTTCAAAATCTGACTGAATACAATGTATACAACAAGTAGTCATGCAAGCGTTCCCATCCAGCCCAGAGACATAATGTATCTCTGACTGACAAAGGTCCTATTTGTTAGAACAATTCCTCTTATCAAGATCAACAGAAATTAGTCAGTTGATGAATTCTGTTCCTTGGTAGCATCATTAGCACTCAAAATGGATTCCCATCCAGACCCTGTTAATTAACAATCGAGTCTTTTTTAGATTGCATCTGCATTTGCATAATACTCTATACAGCAATGGCAAGCCTGTGCCGCTGTAAGGTGAAATGTCAAAAGTTGACACCTCCCATATAGAAAATATCTCCACAAGGTCTTTGTCTTTTGGGCCATATAAGATTTCTAGCATGAGATACACCAACAGGCAGCACAGCTTGGACACGGTATGGAGTCGTCCTACAGTAGATAAGGAGGCGAGTATGACCAAAGATGACCTGGAGCAAGATGTCGGCTGACATGCTGTTGTTTTCCGAACACACTGCATCAGTCTTATTTTGCATTACAGAGAGAAAAGAAAAACAAATGTTCACCCTGAATCTACTTCACTCAAGCCTACTTCGGTCAAGAAGATTTGCGCTAGAAAAAGTAGAACGATCTTGTTATTTTTCTGTATTTTACAGGGTTCAAAAGGGGAGCAAGGTTGACCGCAAAAGAAACAAATATTATTGTTCCCTTGTTCCTCTGCTATCCACTTCACTTCTATTACTGGTTTTACTAATCCATTTTGTCAATCACTATATGGTTTATTAGATGCTAGAGAGTTGTTAATCTATAAATGCCACTCACTTTGTGTTTATAGTTTGTGTATTACTTTCTGTAACAGGACAACCTCTATAGGATATGATCTCTTTATTCAGAGGTGGGTGTCTGCTGTAATTTGTTGATTTTCGTGCAGGTGCAGGTGTAGAGCTATGATTGGACGCAAATCTGCATAGTTTCTGCGCAAGCTCCACCCGAGCCCAATCCATGGCAGCAGTTTTGAGCCTGAGCCCAGTTAAAAACCCAAATATCCACTGCAACAAAAGAAAAAACATAGCTGAAGTCAACTAAAGTCTTTTCAGTGGGGAAACATATCATTACAGGATCTCCGACATGCACCTTATCCTACTGATTGTTCGGCACAGATCAAAAACTCAAGTCATAGGTCATTGCCATACTGTATATATCAAATAGAGATTGTATAACATTTGTCCTCATTAATGAGAGGTGGGAGTCGGGGCCCGATTAGATCCAAGCCTGGGGGAATTTTGAGAAATTAAAGCCCAACCCGGCGTGTTCCAATCGGGTTAGAGCAGAGAATCAAAGCTCTGCTAGGGTTTTTGTCATTGATTCATTTATCAGATTTCACATTAGATACGCTGAACACTCAACTGCCGTTGCAACTAGGTGATGTTACTGAAAGAATCGCCCCGCGTGTTCATAAGGTGATCCTTTCTCCCTCCAGAGGTAGAGGGACACTTAGTTCTCGTTAAAGCTGAGGGATTTACGACAAAGCCTAAAGGATTTTCTCAAGAGGGTAATTGAGAGAGCTTGTTTGCGCCTCAAAACCAGGTCTTTTTGTTGTGCCGTGTGTTTGCCATTGCAGTTGCCTAATCTGTGAGTAATTACAGCAGCTATCCCTTGAAGGAACTGGATGTTTATCAAACAGACAAAAAAAAAAAAGCAGAAAATGGATTTACTGCCAAAATCATTCATATTTGATGGTATTAGGTGTGAATAGACTCTACTTTGGTAACTGTAGCGCATCAATGCTGAACTTCAGGTTGAGAATAACAATTTTCATCACTTTTGTACACGTTTCCCTCACATCGGATTCCAGCCCAAGCAAATATGAATTCAAGAAAGATTTGGTCGTGTTTCTTGAGTTTTGATGTCAGCATAGATTTGACACATCATTTAATTATGAACAGCACAGAGCTCACCCACAGTGTTCACCGCCACTGTCAGGTCACATCGCCATTGCGTTGACAGAGTGAGGAGAGGGGAAGACCTCTGTCATTATGTGAAATGATCATCTCAGCCTCCTGACTTCAGAAACCTACTGCTAGGCACAACTGTAGCCTCACATTTAGCACCGTGCAACTCCCCCTCCCTCGGAGCAGAACACTTGGCTGTAGACACTAGCTGTGCTATCTCCACCACGCTGATTATAGGTTAAGCTCATTTTGCCATGAAGGACAGAGTTGGGACTTTCTGTTCACTCTCTTATGTTATGTAATTGTGACACTCAAAGAAAATGTCTGAAGATAGCAGGGAATGAGTGTTTTCCTCTCTATCCTCGGTCACTGTGTGTGGCAGGATATGGTTTGACAGTGGGGGAGGGTAAAGCTCGAGGGCTGGGTCAGGGGCTTTTCTTTGTGTTCGTGCGTTAGTGTATAATGTGTGCGTCTTTGTGTCTATACAGTACGCTGTGCACGCACTATACGCCTCCAGTAGCATCTCTGCTCCGTCTTTTAATCTCCAGCAGGCCTGATGAATGTGAACACAACTGATACCACACTGCCAGCTGTCCCTAATACCTTCTTTTTTTTTTTTTTTCTAACACAGCAGTACTGCCCCCAGGGATCATGGGTAACCACAAATACACATAATGAGATTATACCAAAAAAATTCATTAAGAAAAAGGGGGAAACTTATTCGGATCGTGCAGCATTACTGATTGAACCAGTAAACAGCATTACAAGCCTGAGCAGCAAATCCCTGTGAAACAGAAATAATGCTGTTCATTTTATTGACACTCAGACCAATATGCTCAGCAGATGCGAAAGCAGTCATTTGGTAACATGTTACAGGTTTTCATTTGCAATAAAATTCCTCCCCAAGATTTTAAACACAAAAGATTTAAACCCGCTCTCTTAGTGTAGCTGTTTGAACCGGCACAATGGTTTATTTGTCGCATTAAAAAAAACAAAAAAGATATTTGACGATGATATGAAAGTGAACTCGGGGTCTGCTGACTGAATTGAACTGAAACAGCACCAACAAAAGAACAATCAACACCCATGGGTCTCTTGGCATGAGCAATACTGTAATATTGAGAGGTGCCCTGGTTTTTTACCTGGTTTTCCATTGAAAGGAATGATGATCTCCATCTTTATCGTTTTCAGGAGTACCTCATACAGTTTGACTAGTATTATAAAAGGTGCATTGGTCAGTGTCGCAAGCAATTGAAAATAGCTACCGATGTCAACAAACAGCCCCTTATATTCTCAAATTCAAACATATTTCGCAGAAAAAAAAGAAGAATCAAAACAGCACAGCATTCGGTCCTTTTCTGGAATACAGCACAATGTCGGACGAAATGGCAAACACAAAATCCAGCTTTTATCCCACTTCAAGCACTCCGTTGCTTAGATTTTAATGCACTTGATTGCTACTTGTATAATCCACGGTTTTCAAACCCGATTTCCCATTTAAGTGAGTGGCGATGTCCCACATAGTGATTATCTTTGGCAACCTCTACTGAAATTGCTGAAACAAGTCAGGATGAATCCAACAGCTACAGCAGTTTGGAGAAATTGAACATTTAATTATTCTGTGCTGCTGGTCACTCCAAGCTACTCTGATGTACCTCGGGCAAACAACTGCTGTCCCTGGAAGAAGAAAAGCTGCTGGAGAGAAGGCAGAGAGCCTCTGCCAACACAAGTCTGTGGAGCACAGTTTATTCTAATTCCTCTGCAGGACGGTAATGAGCCAGGATAGTGGCTGTTTTAATGGGCAGCCAGACAGATTTTAAGTGCCCGATGGAGTGTAATCCGCTGAGGTACGACAGCACTGCTGCAAGGCCCGACAGATTGATCTTAGTTCATTTTGCTATAACTTTGCTTCTAAGCTGTTCATTAAAAAGGGCATGTATTTTAAGCTATTACTTTTGGGACCACCATGGGCCATAGTCAAATCATGCCATAACATATTTTAATACAATTTAGACTTCAGTTTTAGACAGTGTTAACCAGACTGACTTGTATTATTGAGCACACACCATTGTTACAAGCAACCTTTACTTATTAATGTAGATCTTGCTTCCCTCTAATTTGGATTCTCTTACCATCTGAACAAAATCAAATAACAAGACAAAAGGGATAATAGTTCATCATGAACATCCTGGGATGCAAGGGAATTTACAGACAGTGGTGGAAGACAACTATTACCTTCAACAAAATTATAGTATTTTAAGGGCCAATTATTTCCGCTTTAGCTTTTTCAAAAGAACGTTGCTCTTAACGTTCTATTTCCGAAAGCGTTCTCGAAGTTGCTTTTGTTACAGGAGGACTTTTTGCTATAAACTGCAAGATCTGCATATTGATGCTGTAGGAAATGCGACAACTTTTTTTTGACGCAGGAGGGCATAACATTTGGGTAAAAAAATATTTTGTGAGTGAAATTTTCCAGTAACAATTGGTAAAACTGAAGCTTTACTATTATTGTCATCAACTTGGAGTAAGCGTTTTGAAATCAACATCCTGGTCCTTGTAGGAGTCAGCCATTCTACACTCGATCATGCATAAGTAATAATCATTGCTCGCTCATGTAGAAGAGTACTGGTATTTTTCAAGGTACAAGAATGCAAATTATAAAAGTGTGTGTATGTTTGCAGCAGGAAGGTGTAAAACATGCAACGGGATAACACTTACAGCCTACATTTCTCTGCTGTCACCATACAAAGGCTGCCGTGGCATCACTCTGGGAAATAGTCGCAGTGGTTAATATTTATGATCATGAAGACTTACCAGTTCCTCCTTAGTAATCACTGCACTTGTTTGAGTATGCTTTTCCAATGCCTAAATTTAAAATATCAATATGTGAGAGCCCATGGAGCCATCTGTGCGAGTGTGTCTATGAACTACTCAAGTTATATGTAGCCACATGTACAAGAACATACTGCACACACGCAATACTGGGGGTTGTTGAGTCATATGGAGCCTTTATTGTATGTGATAAAGGTGATGTTTTATTCTCATGTCGGCTGCTTCGCCCCTCTGTTGCCTAAGGCTGGACTGCTCCATGACTGAATTTGTGTAGAAGTTCAGCTACCTTCAAAGAGAAACCTACAGCTTGGACATCAAACATGAATTTTGCCCAGTGGAGCGGGGTTCAAAAACCTGCATCCGTGAGCTCGCAGTGTCGCTAGACTTGCTTTACATGCACCCACACACTGCCCTCTGTTTCTAAACCGCCGCAGCCTTGTCAATAGCTTTTTTAAACATTTACATTCGTGCAAAGTCTAATCCATCTTGTCGCATCTCAAGCACATTGTTACACTATGTGCGACCATGTGTGAAGTGCTGCTGAGCTATCGGTGATAAACACATGTCCTCCACATATTGACATGCAACACATTTCTACTAGATGACGTACAAGCATACACCTGTGTTGTATAATTATGATGACCTTTATTGTACAGTGTTCCCTATCTTTCACTCTAGGTAGGGAAACGGTCAAATGTAGCGCCGCGTTAGATTAAAGCATTAAAAGAAAGTATTTATTAAGACTTAATAATATGCTTTTATAATGCATTTTAGTGTGGAAATGGCAATGTGTGGCGATGCAGCTTGCTCCTCATTTCAATGATTATTATAAAGTGAAAAGAGTTGTGGGTTCTTCCACTTCACAATAACCATTCAGCTCTTCCTAATTGATTAAAGAGATATCATACTTTAATGGCTCTATTTAAGCTAGTACAGTATAAGACAACCAGAAGTATATATACATATATATATATACATATATATATATACAGTATATATGAGTTATAATGATTATAACCCATAAGTAAAGCTTTAATGAAAGAAAAAAAAACTTATCTTGTTAGTATGTGCGAAGAAGTGCCAATAGATTTATTCTATTCTATTCTATTTCATACTGTAAATCATGAGTTACAGTGGCAGAACTGCAGTCACATCATGTGTGTGTATTTCTGGCCCCTCAGCACTTTGTGTATTGTATGGCCAAGGCAAGGGGGCAACCATGAACACAGAATGAAATGACAAGCCGTCCGCTTCCATAAATGAGATCTGGCTGCTATTTGCTGACATTGCTAGACTGAGCAGAAACTAAATATATACATGGTCAGAGAGTGCAGCGCTAGAAGCATGCTAACACCCATGTGAAGAGCAGCTGGGAACACGCACAGCTTCATTGCATGTGAGCATAACACAGGCTGAGAAACAGGCGCCAGGTGTTGCTGCCGTCATGTATGTATACTGTGGAACAGATGAGGAGAAGTTTAAAAAAAGGGGAGGAGCACAATTAGTTTATTCAGTTGTATGTGGAGGAATCTGTGTTTTATCGTGTTTCCCAGTGTTCATTTATAGACACACGGCCGTGCAGTGACTGGAGGTTTGTCTTAATTTACCCATAACATGTCCCAAATACACACACTCGCAGCACTATAAAGCTCACTGGATAAAAGCATCAATCAAATAGCTATTAAATGGTATTCTAACATTAACAACTTAAAAAAAAAAAAAAAATGATGGCAAGAATGTTCTTCTGTCTTTTTGAAAGCCCCTTTTTCTTAGACACAGTGGCTTAATTGTGAAAATATGAGCTTGAGAGACAGCGTATTTGCCCAATATGTCTGATGTCATGATGGGTGTCAGCGTGCTGTGACTGGACCAGTCAGAACTTCCAGGGAAAGTCAGGTTGATGTTTCCTGACACATGAGTAAGGGCTTAGGACAGGAGCCCAGACCTTTGGCGCTGTCACCGCACTGTGCAAGATTTTCCACTGAGACAACTGAGTCCCTGCTAACTACAAACATACAGACATACATTTAAGCGCTGAACCCTGTAATATTGATATTGTCAACACACATTTCACACATGCACAAGGCTGCTACCCCACTAATACTGGAGCATTACTTCCTGCTTTTTTTTCTAGTTCATGATCACAACAGACGAAACATGCCGTCAGTGTCTCATTCGTGGACAGAGGTGGAACATGGGTGGAAACAACGTATTATTGTTTCAACCAGGGAGTTGCTCGTGCACCTGTGCTGGTCAAAAGTAACAACCGCTGCACTGCATTTCTTCACAAACAGCCAGGGCTTCCTAGGTAGGTGTCAGAAATGAGAACGTACAGCCCACTTAACTTCGACTCAAGTTTTCCTTTTCTCAAGCCAATGCCCCTTTTTTTGTTTGCTCCTGTGGACAAGTTGTTATTTTCTGTCTGGAAGGTAGTGTATGCTCCCCGGGGTCACCAGTCAAAATGCTCTGTCAGACTTTGCTTTAGAAAGCACATACTCAATATTGTGTGCTATCCCTAAACTCCCCACCGTCTTCTTGTGTTTAAATTCTTTCACATGATTTTTAATGTGTACCTCGGAGGATGAAATTCACTTTTTATTAATTCATTTTGCATTATCAACTGGACTCACTGAACTCTAATTGGACCTTGTGAGGCAGCAGCTCTGCTCTTCAGAGAGAATCCCTCCACCATCCTCTGAAATCTCAACACCCAAATGCTCATCATGAGGATTATCAGCAATTCTTCTCATTAGGCCGACACTGACTCTTCTCTCTACCCCGCAGCTCACACTGCCTCTCTGCAGCATGCAACATGCATAGATTTTCCCTCTCACTTCCACCGTGCTGCTGCACACGCAGCGACCCAGGGACAAAGATGGTAATCTCCCCGCTGCTCTTCCAAACCTGATCAGCACAGAAATCGGTTCATCTCTATCAAGCTTATTGTGCATGCTTCCAACTGGCTCTCAGATGTAACGTTACATCGGACCCTGTCGCCTAATCAACCACAGAGAAAATAGGAAAATAAAGTGGCACCATTATGTTTACCTCATTCGGAGACTTCAGCGTGAGACTGCTATTCCCAGCGCATGCGGCAGAAGGACTCCAATTCATTCTAGAAATCCTGTTTTTGTCCCTGCTGTGTGTTGTCCCCCCCTTCCTCTTCCTTGTCTGTTGAAAGAGAGGCAGCAGTCAAAGCATCCCTTTCTTTTATTCTGCCGTGCCAGCTGACACCCGCCTTCATGCCTTGGATGATGGAGATGAGAAAAAAGAAGGGAACAGAAAAAGAAAAAAAAGAAAAAGGAGAGGACACACGCTCCCAGGATTTTCCTTCCTTCCTTCTCTCGCTCCTCTTTTTGCGCTCAAACAAGCCGAAACAGGCGCATGAGGGGAGACGTCAGAGTGGCAGCGATGTATGTGTGTTTGCTCCGCGGCTCTTCACCTCTTCTCTCTCGCGCTCTGCCTCCCTCCCTTATCCCCTCTGCCTCTCTTTGTATCTCTCTGTCCCTCTCTGTTTCTCTCTGTCCGCGGCGCGTCGGTTCTCGCAGAAGCCGAGCTGCTCGGTCGTGACGGGTGACACGGCTCTACGCGTGCAGAGACATCTGTGAATGTGCTTATGTTGGGGGACTAAAGTAGCCTCTTAGCTGAGATCGAGACCACCCTCCCCTCCTCCCTTCCAGAGATGGGCTTTCTAATGGCATGTACCATTAACGCTCGGAGCAGGGTGGGCTGCAGCATTGAAAGCAGAGAGAGGGGGAGAGAGAGAGGGAGAGAGAGAGAGAAAGGGAGAGGGGGAGTTGCTCAGAGAGAGGAAGAGGGGAGCATAAAGAGAGAGAGGAGGGAGATAGAGAAGAGGTGTTAAAGAAGATGTGGTCAAAGACGGAAAGAGAGAGTGTCATTAATGGTTTGTTTTTTTATTGTGTAATAATAATTAACTATGCATAAGTAAGTGACAAACTGTACACGCTCTACCCTTCTGTGTCAATTTTCAAATGCACACATGACCTCACTGTATAGATCCTTCATTCCTGATGAAGCCACTGAAAGTCAACAGCTTGGGCATATGCAGAATCACTGTATAAGACAAGAGCATATGTTAGTTTTGGCAGCGGTGAATTCATTCTGGAAGAGTTGCAATTGTGTCACAGATAAAGCATTCCCTCAAGCATGACTGACTGCACAATAGCACAAATGCAGAAACATATTGCGGAAATTGTGTGGAATTAAGTAAATTTTGCATGCACATACAAATGTAATTTTGTTCTGGATGATTGGAAGACCACATCGTATATATCTCCAGATGATAATTACAGTGATTGGAAGGGACTACCCCACTGCCAATTCCAGCACAACATTTCCATCCCACTAAAAAGTGCACCATCTAATTTCAGCCGTTACTGAATAAAGAGCCTTTCTGCTGTGGAGGTGAGACAGCGTCTGGTGTGAGGATCAAAAGCCATCGCCTCGGCCAGCTCACCTCCTCTGAGCCTGGAACCCAGACCTGGCTTTCCGAGGGCCGGACCACAGAGGTGGCCCTGCCCGAGGGAGCCACAGTGCTCGACGCTTACGCTGCGAAAAACAAGACCTCAGGGAGAGGGACAGAGAAAGAGACATCACTTTCCCCGAGTGTATCCCATGCATCGAAATGAACAAATCATGCACAGGCATCTCTACACGTTTGTGTTTTTTTTAATTACATCTGATATATGAAACCTCACAGGCTATTTTTCATTTTGCCCCTACAGTAGGATGAAAAAAAAAAAAGCAGGCAGCAGCCAAGAGGGAATTGAAATGCGCTGTTAAGAGTGCAGTCACTAATGTGATAGTGGGCGTGTGCGTGTCTGTAAGCCAGGACAACCTGAGGAAAAGCCGTCAGATGATCTTGCGACTGCGTGCCACAATTCTCTGCAAAGTGTCATGTGGTATTTTCAGCTTCAGTCCAGCAGTCAGCTTGGACTCTCATGACCTGAGTTACTGAATCAAAAATCATGAGAGTGTGACATGGGCGTTTGACAGAACCATTTACTGGAAGGGATGAGTGTTCCAGGGTGGCTTCATTAAGTGGAGAAAAGAAGAAAAAGGGGGCTGTTTGAGGGAGCATTAAGAATCACATCTGATCATGGTGCTGTATTTGAAGAGTAGAGTATTGTGTGTGTATTCGGTTTTTTTTTGTCAGCTGCTTGTGTGTTTTGATGATGAAATCAATGCAAAATGGAAGAAAATTGAGTTTGAATTATTGTTATTATGAAACTGTAGTGAGGCACCTAAAGAGAATTCTGTTTTGATTTCTAAGGCAAAGGATTTTCAGATTTTTTTATATGTGGCTTCAGCACATCATCAGCGTACATGCCTAGTTTCCTGGATTCTGGATGAAACAATGTAGATGTGAAAAAGCCGCCCTGTTTCCATTTTTCTGTGCTAACCTGTGCTATTTCCCAAAAAGTCAAACTACTTGTAAATTGTAAAGTCAATCCATGCTGTGTGGAGTTTTCTTGCTCTCAAATGCAGGTCAGGTGTACTGGAGATTCCCGAACAGACCAGTGTGAACGTGAGCTTGAGTGTGTTTGATGTATGAATCCTTTGAAACATGCTTGTGTAGGACCATAAATAAACTTGACTTGACTATTCATTTTGCGAACATTTACACACACAGTGCCTGTTCTGACGTTCCGTGCAGCCATCGAGTCAAGGTCAGCTGTTGGGTCAATATATCCAGAATCCATCTTGATCGTCTGATTTATCTGCTGCCAACAATCCTTTCTTGGGCCATAATGCTGTTTGTAAAAGTCAAGCATGAACCAATGAGGTTTTTATATACGTATTAGTGTGTGTGTGTGTGTGTGTGTGTGTGTGTGTGTGTGTGTGTGTGTG
>CALSCE010009526.1:1711281-1899526 GCA_943593645.1 Bovichtus variegatus | reverse complement strand
TGTGTGTGTGTGTGTGTGTGTGTGTGTGTGTGTGTGTGTGTGTGTGTTTTTAAAGTATGCCATGCATGTCTTACATTTTTCAGGGCTTCATCACCATGGCTGTGGGTGGTGTCTCCTTCCCTTTTGGAAGAGTACGACTTTTTTTTTTTTCCCATAAGCCATCTGGTGCATCTTTTCAGGCCTAATAAGAGGGAAACAGAAAAGCATTGGAGTTCAGCAGATGATAGAGATGGGAGTTGAGTAGGCCAGCACGCAAACAAACACGCGCACACACACACACACACACACACACACACACACACACAGGACAAGGGCAACAGATGGAAGGGGCCCCGATACGCTGCCGGTGCTGGAGCCAGGCCTGGTGGGCAGGCCCCACTGGCCTCACTGGGAGTCCATTGATATCAAATGTTCTTCTGACAGACTTTGAAGTCGGGAGTTGCGTCCAGAGAATGTAATTTTTCTTTGCCTGGCAAACTAGATTCACTTTGGGAATTGTTGCACAAATGCATTTCTTTGTTGGATGATAAGTGAAGTTATCATCTCTTAAAATCAATGTTGAAATAAAAGTATTCATCAGTCAGTACCACTAAAATAGAGTGTGCTGCATCTAAAAAGTGTTGTCAGTGTGCTAGTCTGATGTTACCTACCATTTCAGCCACAACAATTTATTTGAGGAATGTGGTCTGAATGATTTATTTAGAGGCAAATTTGACTTCTGCTCCTGCCTTCCACCCTGTTCGGGTTTGTTGTAGTTAGTTTATCATCACGCTCGTTCACATTTCAGTTAAGTAAAATCAACTTCTTTTTAGTTAGAACTCTTGTTTGGTCTACTCTCCTTTGTGAAGCCTTGAGCTGTGCTGTCACACACATACAGTACATTTCATTAAATATACTGACTAAATGTTTAACTGCAGCAAGCGATCAGTGACTAAATGCTAAAAAAAAAAACAGCTTTTATTTACACCAATGTCTCTCCTTTTAACTTCTGCTTAACAAAGACTCCCAACATACATGTCAGTTTGGAAGGAAACAGCTTTCGAAATTTAGTCTGAACACTTTCGCACAATTGTGTTTTTCATGTCCTGCAGGATGGCCTAGAGGCACACACTTACCAGGGAAGAGGAACGACAGTGTGAGAACAGACAGGGGTAGTGTCAGGACGGTGTCAGACACAGTTATGCTGTTTCTCCGAGCAGGACACAAGTGTGCAAATATGACCAATAAAACAGTGAGTGTACACAGACTGTGGCAGCTTGTCACTGTTTTTCCAAAATGTCTGACTCATATGTGTCTCTGAACCAGACACCTCTACTATAAACTCTCCCTGGTGTGGATGCATGACACTAGCTAGTAGGCAATGTGATGGTTATAAAGAACATTAAACTGATACATGGGCAGGTGGCCGGCCCAATAACAGCCTGTGTTATAGCTCCACTGCGTCTATAGCCTTGGGCTGTATCATTACTTGGAGGTGAGTGTGATGCCAGGTGACCCCCTCACACTGTCCCCAAGACTGATAGATGGTGAAGGTGCGCAGGCCCTGTTTCCTGATAACAAATGAGTGGCCTTCCTGGAGCCACAATTAGACAGCAGCTGTGGCAATTAGAGTAAACCTTATCATTTGACTAAAATATTAAAAGAAATAGCTGCTCTGACCTCCACATTGTGAAAGGTTCATTAGTAGCGGTGAGTGAGCAGATGATTAAAAGTTTAATTTCGAAGTGTTCTACTTTTGTCCTGGGCGGGGGATGGTTGCGTCGTCACAGTGTTTGTCCAGACGGGTGTAGTGCCTCTGCGGACAGCTGGATGATAGTCGTCATATTTACTTCACCGTTGTGGAAATGATGTCAAATGGGTGTGTGATTTTGAGATTGTCCCTTGGCAGCATTAGCTTTGGGTGCACACATGATACTTTGCGTGTTGACACAAATTCCCCAAACATTGTATGTCATAGAGACGTTAAAACAACAGGTTTTTGTAAAAATGAAAGCGATTCTAGCGTGCTTTGTTGACATTTAAATTCGGTTTGAAATCAAGTGAATCACCTACGTGTTCTATTTATTTATTTTTTTATATAAACAACCATTTATATGTCACACTTTTTTTTCACATGCTCCAATCCAGAGGAATGATTTACGATAAGTTTAAACAAGATAATAATTACCTGCATCACTGAAAAGCAACTAATACAGCTTCAGTAGTACAAACCGTTGAAGAATCAGAATGCAGGGCAAGGAAATAAGACAAAGTTAGACATATTGTTGATATTCATTGATTATATCATATTATCCATTAAAACAGAAATTCATTATACATCCTGCATGTATGTCTTACATACACTGTCCGTACACATACACACAAGTGTAAGACATGGGTGTGTTTCTGTATGTAGTATTCCCCTACTTTGTGGAAGCCAGTCCTGGATGCTCCTTTATCACAGTTTATGCTAACTTCTGCGGCTATGTCCTGCTTTTCATTGGATTTGGGTTCACACTCTAGAAACTGCAGCCAAACTTGTTATCAGAGACCAAGTCATGGAGCAAGTGCCAGCTTAATTAGCTAGCTAGAGGATAAAACCTGCTGGTGACAGTTGTCATTTCAGCCAACACAATTTATGCTCCCTGCCTAGAAATGTTCCTAGTTTTGGCCATCATTATTAATTGTGTCAAATTCAATGGATAAAAGCAAGAACAATAGAACACCAAAAGAGACTAAAACACACCCTCCAGCACAACTACTTATGAATTATCATATTACACCAAGCTACATATTAATACGACATGGGAGGTTTTATTAGCAGTCTATTTGTTGACCAGTTCTCACAATGGCAGATGGAACTGAAGGTTAGCGAACTATCAACAAGTCATAGACTGTTGAACACAATCAAATGAATGGAGAAAAATAGAAAAACAGGATTAAAAAATAGCCTGAACCATATCCTTTAATGCCTTCATTCATTGGAGAAATATAGTCTACAGTGTTTTCAAAAGCTCAGAGGGGAGTGGTAGGAGGCCAAGTCTGCCCGACGAACAGCTGTCTTTGGCAACAGCAGGGAGGCTGAGGAGGGACTGTATTTACATTGAATTAGGCCATCAGTTGGACAGGGTCCTCGGCATACAAGCAACTCAGATGGATCAACAAACAGCTGTCTGTGATTCAAGGGCAAACCCTTAGACACCCACAAATCACAGATTGACACTCCTGCATCTGTAATAGGGCTGCCCTCCTGACACACAAGCCCAGATACTCGTGGATCCGATATGCCTTTTACTCACCTGCAGAAGGCTATTTCCTGAGGGAGACAGCTAGTCTGGAAAATGCGACAGCAATTTTGGATGTTTCTAACAATTTTTTTACCAGACAAAATGACATCAGTAGAAGTCAAGGAAGCTGGAATATTTTAGCTCTTGATGACAAATTAATGAGCTGTGGCCAAGTTTTCTTGACCAATACATTTGTCAATGCAGAGTTTCTATGGTGTTGAGATTTGTGTGTAACAGTAGGTGCATTATGGCATTTAAAAAAAAATTGTAATAGAAAATATATAATATATATTTTGCAGCTGAATTTTCAGATTTTGTTTTGTGACTGGATTTTGTAACCCCATCTATTATCCTCTTCATCTGACAGGCTCCCAAGCAGGTGTCCTCATTGGTACCTGAGGAATCATTTAGATTGTGTGATGCTCTTTTCATAGAAAGTGAACATGTATTTTAATGTAGCCAACAACTCTCACTCGGTAATAAGGATGTTTCTTCAGTTCTGAATGCAGCAACGCATGTCCATGCAAACAAATGAAAGTTTTAACATATGTGCAGTTGTGTCTTTGTTAACGACAGTTGAGCATATCAGGAAAATAATTCCATATTTAGAGCTTACATTTTAAATATTTATTTTTAAGAACTTCAAGCCTTTGAATAATTCAAATCCACCTCTTGTCCATTTTGTGCAACAACTTTCAAATGCACAAAACGGCATTAGCAGAGAAAAAGAAACCAAATGAGAACTAATTACAATTGTGGACAAATTTTCTTGACCTACTAAATAATGAGCTAATACACTTCTAATGGGTATTAGTAGATGCAGTGGGCAGATTAAGTTAAAGTATAATTCAAATAATATATATGTCATCGGGATTTCTCTCCATACTATGAGTTAGATGTTTTAGGAAAATGTGTCACATGCCACCACTTTGCTTTCTTGTTTTAGAGGTTTGAGCCCGGGGAGCATTGTTTGTGGATGTTTAGTTGCAACAATCTCCTGTACTTCATGTTGAAAGGTGGTCTGCATGTTAGCATTTACTATTTAGCTGCTCAATAGGTTTTGAAGAGGCTCATTTGTTTAAGTTCATATCACCATCTCCAGTACGAGAACATACAGAAAGTCACGAATACATAAGCAGGCACATGTTAAAAACTGCAGGTTTATGACCCAGAAAAGCTGATAAATGTCAGGTTCTCAATTCCCAGTATTCAATCTGTTAGCAGGTAAGAGAAAACTTTCCATAGTGACTGGATGTTCCATTAGCCCGAAACACAATAAAACACAAGGAAATGTGACAGGAAGTACATTTCTAATCCCGCTGACATCTTACATTGACAGCTGGTTTAACCCTTCCCCTTTCTCAGACAGGTTTCTGTGCAGGTGTTCACACTGCTTTCAAATTACCTTTGATAAACCAGACCCCATGAATCATTCACCGTGTGTGTGTAACCCCGTGTCCTTCCTAAAGAATGCATTTGGTGTTGCATAAAACTCAAACTCTTTTTCTTCTCACTGGGAAACCATTTAAAAGTTTCATTTTTACTCACCACCGCTGGTTTCATTGCTGCTTTTGGTGAAGCGGTGAACTGCCATTTGCCTATAAATCACAAAGTTTAAACTTAAAGTGGAAGACGCTTTAGCAAAATGAGGCTCTCATTGCTATAGCGCAACTGTGTGTAAGGGAAGTATGGCTAGAAAGGTTTTGTGAATTGTGGTGGATCAATACTGTTTCGATCGGCACAAACTTTTTGAGAGTTCTGAGAAAGATCATCTAATGTATGCAACAATATTTTTCTGTGGGACTTTGTTTTATTTGCATAACAAATCAAATCAATAAAAAGCTAAATTAGCCGTATATTAACACTGCAATCTTAAAAATGCACCATCTGTTTTACCCTTCTGTATGCATTTGTGTATATGGATATGGTTAGAAGAGAATCAAAAATGTTTCCTTGACTAATACCCTAATGTTGTATGTGCTATTACCCCGATATTGTGAACTGCATGCGTCAGTTCTTTGTTTCTTTACACTGCATCATACAACAAATAAAAACAGTGTATGTCTAATCTCAGATTCAAACACTACACTTCCTGGAATTATGCATCACTACACAAATAGGTGTTTACTTTGCAACTGTGCTCACCCAGTGCTATATTTTGATGCTGTAGTCCATGTTAATTTTTCTAAGAAAATACTGCTTTAGGTGTAATAGCTCAGAGGTGGTGAAGGTGTGATGTCAGGTGGGGATATGGGACACGATCACATTATTTATATCCGCTGAATAGTAGGTGCTGTTTCATCAGTATGCATTGGCAAATGGTTAGAGTCCAAGAAAATCATCTGAGGCTGGCAGTTTGGAAGTAGAGCTGTAAACAGGCAAAATGATTCAAAACTGAACTCAACAACAGCTGCATATATTAGATGATCCATCCAATGACCCCAGCTCTGCTTTCCAAATCTGAAAAATCCAGCACACATCACTCTGTTTTGAGAAAAGCAATATCTCTCTGTCGATTTTTCCCAGCATAACAACCTCCCTCGCTAATAGATGAAATCCAAAGGCAGCACTTTTTCTTCTGAGTTTGTCAGCAAAAGCCATGCTTTGATTTTTCTTTCATACATAAGTGTGATACGCCCGTCTCCTCTTTGGGAGCTCTAGGTTTTTTTTTTTTTTTTTTTACAGGTGTGGAGAAAACAGATGGGGTGGAATTAATCATCCCTATCCATCCAAACAAATTACAGCAAAATGTTGTGTCGCCATGTGAGTGCCTCTGATAGCTGATCTTATTATGACAATAATTTAAGCCTGATTTGAATAATTTTTCATTGTTCATAATAAAGGTATTTTCCATGAAGATATATAAATTCTTGTTCTGCCATTATGGATTTATACAGTGCATTATACAATAAGCTTCAGGAGATCAATGTCTAATTAAGACAGTTATTCTCTTTATTAGATTGTTGGATGATGTGAACATTTAGGTTTTTAGAGTTTGAGAAATAATGTCAACGACTCAGTTGAATTGAAGACATTTCAGTTTAGTTGCATAGCCGAGCCTCTTTATGTAACAACACATTGTACGTACACTATGTATTATTGTGTAATACTGTTTATTGTATTGGCTACTGCTAAGAGCAAAAGCAGCATAAATACAACATTCAGCCTCTGCATTTGAATGGAGTTTGCAGTTTTGCCTAGTGAGCCCTCGATTTGCTTGCAAGGCAGGTTTGTTTCAAATTTATGGATGAGGTTACTGGAGTGCACTCAGAGACCTGAAGAAAGCACTGTGAGAAAATGCAGGAAAAGGAAAATTCTCAACCACCTTGAAAGCGGTGAGGTAATCAATGAAGCACTGGCTTCAAACAAACAAAGACACTTTTTTTTGTTTTTTTTGTTATCCTTCTCTCTCTTTCTACCAGCTTTTCATATGCACACACAAATAGATGCACAAAGAAAATTGAATTTGGCCAACATTTTTCTGTTTCATCAAGAGATCAAAGCTCAACTCACTTTAGATCTTTAATAAATGCAGTGGACAGAAATGTACTGTGCACAAATGATGAATTATGTTAATCGCCAGAGTCTGATTAAAGGACTCTAGCTGACATATTTTATATATTCTCATCCAAAATATCTACACTAATCCTCCCCTGTCCCTGAATAGTTTGGGATTTGTGCAATACTATTCCATAATAAAGAAAAATAAAGAAGCCAGCCTAACAAATAGAGAACTCTATCTTTTATGTTGCTTTGTCGAACATGTGGACTAACTGGGGATATTATTGTGAGGAACACTTCCTCAGCATGCATTGCCAAGCACTAAAGTAAGGCATTTAAACCCCAACGTCTGCTGAGTGACAACCCTGTAAGATAGTGGTTGAATGAATGCAGCTCCCAGACGTAAAGAAGTGAATGTGTGTTAACTGCAAATGCGGCTCAGTGGGTTGCCGAGCGCCTTTGTCTGTAGGTTTTCTGATAGCATGAATGACAAGGTTAAAAAGGCAATTCAATCCACTTTATTGACGTTGAGATCAATTGTTCAGTGGAAGATATTCATGTTTCAGCGCTTAAATAAATGATGCTTCACACAAAGTAGCCTCGCTCAAAACAAGAGCCGTTTTTTGTTTAAAAACACAGTACACAATGTAGAGCACGCTGAAAGATATTCCACATCAAGGAGCATTTCCAACATGCATGACACAGTCATGAATAAGTCAATTATTTGTTAACCTCTTTTTGGACCTTTATCCAAGTTATGTGACCGTGCATGCTCTTTGCCTGCCGTTCCTTGCTTTATATTCACAGCGTTACATACCTGTATTCAAGCAAACAACATGTCTGGGGGTTGCCCAGTGCAACCACAGTCGGACACTCAGCAGCTCCACTGGAGAGAGGGCAACTCAGCAGTACATGATGGAGGCTGTATTATCTACATTCTTGAACTGTTGCTTTCTCAACTCGACCTCGAACTATAATGTAATTCAAGTCCCAATTCTCCCTGCTTTTAGATGACTTGCTTATTATTTCAGGTTTTATGGAACCAATCAATTGTACATTCACTTCTGCAGTTTGATGTCAATGGCGCTGAAGGTAAACACTTAAGCTGCAGCATCCCCCGAGAGGCCAACATGTACACAAAGCTCTCTTACATTTTCTTTTAATAATACAGTATTGAACAACTATCTGCGTATTAGTTAAGTAATTCTGCTGTGCAGTATGTTTTTATTGCGGGCTTTTCGCAGGTGATACGTCCACGCTGGATGCACAAACGTTCAACAGTGCTGCCAGTTTACCCACCGTGCTGTATTCAGTACAACATTTGTTATGGAGACATGATACCGTCACTGCCTCAACACTAATTTTGCTCAATGATTGTGGTACTTTTGGATTGAAAGTTATGATATTATAAAATGTTAAGTGCCCTTCTGGCAATCAAATATTAACAGTGGTTGTAAAGTAACACCAAACACGACTCCACTGATTTAGCATTGCACTTCTGTATCATGGTCAGACTTACGATGCACTGCTTAAAAAAAAGAAATCATCAAATTTGATGCAACAGAACCAGAGATATCGTCTTTTTTATTACATGCATTCTTCTCCCTTGTCAAAAAACTCAAGCGGCGACAATTCAGTGTGAGATTAGGGTTGTGTTATGCTGTTAGCGGCTAATGTAACCTCGAGCATTTTTTGGTCTGTGATCTCTAAGTAAAAGCAGTGTGTAATTGGGACCTCTTTTCATGTTTCAGGTGTCTGAGTTGTTAGCAGTTCCATCAAAGAGACATTTCCCCTCTAAACGTATCACATGGTTTCATTTAAATAACAGTTTGAGATCCAAAGAGGTACAAAAAGAAGGATCTAATGTAACAAAAAAACAAAGCAACGATCTGAGAGAATGTAGGGTTTCCACACCTTATTAAACATCAAATTCAACTTTCAAAGGCCCAATTCTCAACACACTCAGCAATACGTACGTCACTTCAGTCAGAAAAAAAAACAGGTTCAGCTGCTTTATATCCACAAATATACAGTATTTGTTCCCAAACACTTCACTCGTGTATTTACTCTATGAATCTGCCCTGAAAATAATTTTGTTTATGAGCAAAATAATGTTTATGTGTGTGCGTGTTTGTTAGAGCGTACATCTAAAACCTCAGTGGTGCCAAGTCAGCACTGAAGAGCTGTGCTGTCCAGGAAAACAAATCAACATGCAGCTGTGCCCAACTTTTTTTATGTATTCATACTACACAGATGTTCGGAGCATTCTTTGTGTAACATTTAACACACAAGGGTTTCAGTGACAGACGCATGAGCAATAAGAAGAGAACGTTAAACACAATAATGCTCCCGGTATATGGTGCAGCGTATGCTTTGGTCCACGGCGAAGTAAAACTGACTTTTGATGAAGTGATCTCCAGTTCAAATTGTCAAACCAGGAAAGGAATGAGCATTGCTTTCCAATGCCTCAAGAATGCTGTGAAGATAATACAGCTACAGTAGCTCCGCTGGGGCGAGCTCATCATATTCTTGGTATGTAAAGGCTAAAAGAATATACAATAAACGAGTGCCGTGGGGATTCTGTGGGTTTGACATACAGGCGAAGAGGTATGGAGCCATGAAGAGTGCCTACAAGGCCAGCATAAGGACAAATCACATTTCCTCACTCGTGTAATCGTGGAAAGAAAAAACACATCAGACTAACATTGATTTGGTCAAGGAGTGAAGCGGGTGTTGATGTAGCATTGATTTCTCTGCTTCTTTCTTTGCCACTGATCAAATCCTAAGGAAGAGCCTCGCCTTGAAGGTGTAAAGGTGTAAAGTGTCAAAGCTTTCACTTTCACTGAAGTAACCGTTGTTATGTACAGGGAAGTACACTTCCACGACACTAAATAAGTCCACTCATCTATCCATCCATCTGTCATCTCTTATCCGGGTCCAGGTCATTGTGGTCCAGACATTGTTCCCTTCTTCCCAGCCACTTACTCCAGCTGTTTGTGGATGATCCCGAGGCACTGCAGGACCAGATGGGATATACAGTACAATCCCTCCAGCAAGTTCTGGATCTACCCGAGGGTATATATTGAAAGTTGTAGTTTTCACAGTTTTTTGATGGTAATAGTCCAATTCCTGTCAGGAAAAAAAGCTGCCTCGTAAATTAGACACTGGCCAAACAACGCGAGAGGACCATACAGGATGGCGTATCAAAAAGAAAGTAACAAATCCCCTGTCACATGTTCCCTTGGAAAGAGATCATTATATCTGGTTTTTTTTAGCAACCTCACCTCTCTGTTGAAGTAAACTCTGATTTTCTGAATGTGGTGCTTTTTCTGTCTGTCTGTTGCTCCATTGTGGATACCTGGATTTTCCAAGGAAAACACATGGCATCCGGTGTTTGAAACCGAAAGGGATTGCAATGTTTTCACATATACAGTAGCTGCAGCACAGGGTAACAATTTATCATGCGTGGTACAAAGAAGTGTTGCTTCCATGGATTTTTTTGCCCGGGGTTCATTATGCTTTATGGCACGGTATGCTTATTACTGTGCCATGTCTTTTATGGTTGGGGATTCATTTGTTTCCCACCATATACACTGTATATTCTACCAAGCTAAGTAAAACATTCTGCTTTATTTTAGGGAAATAGTGCAATAAATTCAAATGTACCATATGCTGTAATAAAGATCACATTGTGCAGGCCTGCAGCCCTCAGAAGATGCTGCTGGGTGAAGATGTTTACATAAATACATGTGTAGGAAATACGGCAAATATTGCAGGGTATCTTTACGGGGCTTGAGGGACATTGCTGGATTGACAGAGGAGGCAAAGGGATTGTAAGATTTCTTTATCAGTTGATTTCAGCATGCAGTCACATGTGTCACCGGTTTTGCTCTCTACGAAGCTCTCCTCTCTCGTCCTATATCTATTTTTAAACAGAGAATACTACCGTTGTTCATGCACTTCACTCTTGTTTACTTTACACCCCACTCATCCTATGAATTGTTTATGGACTTGTTACCTGCAGATATTACCGAATGGGTGTCTTACAAGAGAATGAGCTGGTTAGAAGAGACAAACAAAGTGGAAGGCTTGTTGTGGCACTCGTTTGAGTGATTGCTGGTACTTGCAATTAGTCTGTCTTCCAAGTAGAATGTCATCACCTCAAACCTATAACAAAGATAAAGAATACTTGCCATCAGCTCTTTAAGTGATACGACTGGTAAAGGGCAGTTTTGCTGCTGAATCCGAACATATCAGCCCAAGGGATGTTTTCATAGACTCTCATTTCTCCTCTCTGCTGCATTTCTCCCCAGCAGTGTGTGCCTTTTCAGTCATTTTTTCCCCCTGTGGAACCAATTTCCAAAGCAGGCTTTTGGAAGGATCGCCTGTTAAACCTCCAAGGACCCCTTTACCTCACCTTTGTTCAAAGCCTCAAAGTTATACAGTGTGTGAGTGTATATACAATATTCAATATTCATGAGCTTGTATGTGGGAAATGTTATACTGCACACAGTGGATGAGTGAAAAGAAAGCCTGTCTGTTTATTTGTCAAGAGTATCTTATAATAAGCTTCCGTTTTTATTGTCATATTTAGACTTCCGGCTGGTGTTAGTGTTTTTCTGTTTATGAGTTAGTCATAATATACATAACTTGTCAGATTTTTTGGTTTGTTTTTGATGTAACGCTGCTTTCTTTGTCACATCTGTCTTTGGGCATTTCTATCTCTAAACATAATATCTTTTAAAAACGACTAGTTTGACATTTTGTTTAAATATGATTATTCACTTCACCAAGAGTTAGATGAGAAGATTGATACCACTTTTAGCGTGTAAGAAGTATTTGTTAAATTCTCCCCAGGGACAGAAGCATTAGACTGATTAACGGAATTGTTCATCACAAAGAGAGGTGCCGATGTTCATCTGTGATTTTTTTAAAGGGTTTTATCTGCTGCAGTAAACATTCAGACATCTTTTGTTTATCTCTACATTCTGTTATTGTGACTCGTTGCAAAGTCGTGCCCTTATCCAAAGCAACAAAAAGTAAAGTGCTGAAACATTTCAAATGCTACTTTAAAAAAAGGACAATTTCATACAAATAAGGATTAAGTCATCCAACGGCCTACACAAAGTAACATACTTTACTTTCAGTAAATGTGGAGCTTTAACATACTGCACTGCACAATTACTTTAAAAAAAAAAAAAAAAGTGTATATGCACAAAGCTGCTCATTATTAATGCACATCTTGTGTTTAAAGTGTGCTTACAGCGTGATAATTTCACACGCCGCCTGCCTCAAGGCCCAACACTCCAGTCCAGCTTTAAAGGAAAGTGCTGCAGAGCTGACACAGCTAACCTGGGCTTCTCCTATCTCACTTTCCTCAATCTTCAAAGAGGTCAGTCTTTCCTGCCCTCTCCTCCCCCCCCCCCCCACACACACACACACACACACACACACGCACACATTCATTAGTCTAATGAGTTCAGCTACCGTCCATGTATCCAATGTCAGCTGGCAGTCACACTTATCAGGCCAGCAGCCCTTATCCAAACAACCACTCCTTCAAAATGTGATCTGCATCTCTGACCAGATCGATAACGCAGCAACAAATCCTCAGAATCACTTTCAAGGTGAAAAAGAGAGATAAAAAGTTTGTTACTGCGGATGCGAACGATAGCTCATATTATAATCTAAATTAAGTTAAAAATATGAGGTTAATGTTTGTCACGACCTCACACACAGGGTCGGAGGACTGAAATGCACAACACCAGAGACAGATGTAAAGTGTAAAATCAAATACTTCACTTGCAAAATGTAGCACAAACTGAAAAACTCTGAGATACTGCTGGTACGCTGGATCATGACGCAGCGACATAACAAGACGAGCTGACACCAGACAAGGGGAGACAGGACTATTTATACATGAGGTGAGTGGCCACGGGTGGAAACAATCAGGGGCGGGGCAGACGCTGACGAAAGGCGGGAAACCACACAAGGGCAGGAAGTAAAGAGATCTGAAAGGAGGGACAAGAGGTAAGTACAACATAAAACAGGAAGTGCAATGACAGACAGTGACAGACGAGACGTGACTAAAACCAACGAAGCATAAACATGAACTGTACTAAACATGAACCGGACTAACAAACTAAATAAAATACAATATATACATGAACATTTTTAACAAATTCGACGAGACATGACAAATGTTGGCTAAATGAAAACAGACTCACATGCAGTATTATAAACCAACTTTCTCAATCTTTAATTTAGCACCATATCAAGTGGCGCGATTAGCTAAAGCTAATTTTAGGCTTTAATTCTTTTTCCTGGTTCTCGCTGTGCTTTCAAGGACTTTGGTGGGTGGATTTCAGCAGAGAGCACAGTTTGGTTATGATCTGTCTGGGGAGGGGGGAGAGCTGATTGTGGGTCGCCTCTATTGGGACTCTGCTTTGACAGATAAGATAGCCCTCGGAGACATGCTGCCTGGAAGCGCATTGTCTTCTATTTCCAAATCCAGTCGATCATATCTGGGTCAGAATATTTGGGTAATTAGAGGGTAAAACAGTTTTTCTTAATTCCTCAACAAGGGGATGCGCCACACTGAACAAATTTTTCAAAGACAATAAGACTGTGACTGCAGTCCCCAATGGGCTTTTATACCTCCATTTATAACGACATATCTCCTGCTCATCAGCACTATAATTTCCTGCAGAAATTGCGTTTAGGCACTTGGTATTCAATAGAGGATGTTTATCAGATTATGTGAGCCTGTGCAGTCTAATTTGCATGTTTCTGAGGGGCTAGCGTCATGACTTCAGTGCCCGCATTTGAAAGCAGGAAAGAGCAGGCAAAGATTTGATTTTTGTCTTTGAGTTCTCAGAGCATCCCATTCAAAAGAGCCTGAGTTCAAGATGTTTAATTTCTGCACCACCATCAGATATGCCCCTTGTGCAAATGAGATTTACACACATCCCACAAAAAGACGTCGAGATAGCACTAATAGAGCACAGCGCTTCTCCCTCCTCTTCCCCAACAGCTCATCTGTATTCTGTGAGAGAAAACAGTAGAAACAAGCTTGAGGGTATTTTGTCTAATTTAGCAGAGCAGGTTGTTATATAATAAAATTATTCTATAATAACAAAACAGATATAACTGTAAAAAGTCAGTCTACTGTAACTTACCCAATCGCTCAAATAAATAGCATCCATACATGATGTCCATAAAAACAGGACTGCTTTATGCAGGAACTGTAAAGTTCTGTTGTCAAAAGATGTCAGTGTTATACTCACGAACCAAGTGCGTGTGACTGGAGGGGGATTTAGCTCCTCTTACCTCCTTCTTCACCATCTCTTTGCTTCCCAGCTCCAGTCTTTTTTCCTAATTACAGCAGACGTCATGTGCCAGACCTCAGCACTACAGAGATGTAATCAATACAAAGCAAAGTGTCGCATCCCCCCGTGGTACCTCCGTGTCATGTCTATCCTCCTTTTTATTGTTTTTTTGTTGTTGCCCCCCCCCCCCCCCATGACGCCATGGTCATGTAATTTCATAAAGAGAAAGCAGTCACAAGCATTTGGTGTTAGAGGAGCTTTGCTTCAAGCGTTTCCGTCTGCTCTTAAAGATGGAGTGAATCACTTCTGTGTGAGCACCCTGATGATCCCGGATGACTGCTGTTACAGACTGGACACCTTCAGTTACAACACAGCTGTGGAAGGCTGATTAAAATGAGGAAGACAAACATTACAAGAAACAAGATGGTTGCAAAAATAAGGGACGTTCAGCCAGAATGCAAAAATGTGTGTCTGAACACCGTAAGAATTAGGATACAAATGGCTTTGTACAGTACAAAGTAGTTTTGTTTGGAATGGCTAAAGAATTTGGGAAAGGCTGGGTAAGGGTCGTATTCGTGGGACGATAGGGGTCGAGGAGAGGGATGGCGAGGGGTCGATCGGAGAGGGGAGAACGAGGCCAAGCGGGGTTGTGGTGTGGCTGTAGCATCTGGAAGGCTCAGATCATCTTGTTGTGAGGCAATTGTGGCATCTCTGAGCCATGGGGGGGGGGGGGGGGGGGGGGGTCGTGAGAATTGAGACAAACGGGGAGAAGAGGGTTAGACGCACGGGCGGTTGAATCAGTGAGGCGCAGGTTGTAGAACTAACAAGACGCAGGTGATTGAATTAGTGAGGGAGAGAAGCGTGGTCGTATCCCTGAACTTTAGTTTTTAATAACTTTATTAATGCCAGCGGCTCTGTGAGGCTGCTGGCATTAATGAGCGCATATACAGCACGGACAGCTAGCGGAACATGAGGAGATATTCACTGAATTTGACAAAAAGTGTGTAGGATTATATTCAATATATGCTCCTTTAACTGACAAAGCACTTGCCTCCCATTCGCACGCTCGCACACACACACACACACACACACACAAAGACACACGCACACACATACAAGAACACACACACGATACAAGTAATGTCTTGCCCAAGGACACTGAGCGTAATCGAGAATTAACCTTTTGCTACATCACTGCATAAAGTATTTACTGACTGATCAAATATGTGTGAATCGTCGAACAATGATGGATGACACAAATATCTTTGGCCCTTCACTCTGCCCTGTCCATGACTTCCCAGCTATCTTTGCTCTCACCAAATGACTGAGATTCCTCCATACAGTATATTGAAGGGATTTAAAAAGAAAAAAAAAAGATTAAAATCCAACTCATTTGCTGCTCACTCACCCCTCTACCCTTGCATCCGTGGAGAATGAATGTTTTCCAAGCTACTACACTCTGAAAGGACTGGATGCTGGAGGAGCTGCACTCTTCCATCAAAGTTCATGAGATAGAAAAGAGACAAGCGGACTCATCGTTCAGCAAATCAAATGATGGAATAGCCTTCGCAAATGTGTATGCGGTTTACAGTTGTGTCGCTGGTTATGTGTGTTGAATGCAAAACCTTCTGTGAGGCTGTGGCAGCCATGCTCTATTGAAAATGTTTTTTTCTTACAATTTTGTGGGAACCAGGAACATGACACGCTCCACACATACAAACTCAGGATTACTTTTTAAGTAATTAATGTAAAAATGTTGTTGTTTCTGTTGATTTCATTTTCAAAATAAGTAGGAAAATCAAAATGTCACAACCCTGTGTTGAGTGAAGGACATATGAAGGACTTTTCCTTTTTCGAGCTCACAACCATTGCTTCTCTTAGCATAGTACCAGACAGGGAATCTGAGAGAACAGGATGAATATTTGATCAGCGGTACCTCGTTGGCATCCACTATGCCTTGTTTTTGCAAAGTTGCAAGTTGGGATTTTATTTTTACTTGCACAGCAGAATGAAAGTTGAGCCATTTCTTTGGATTTTATTAAATATTGCTTGTCATTTTGGGGATGTTGTGCAGAACAGAATCTTAAAATATTACTGTCCTCAAAACAATGTGAGTTAGAAGACTAACTGTAAAGGTTAAAATAACATCCTTTTACAGTATACAGTACACTTGTACATGTCAGGACTTCTGGAATCTGCCAGTGTTTAGAGTAAAGTTATTTAAAATTGCACAGAATAGTCTCATAATAAACCAGGCAGATCTTCTTGGCCGAGATCACACATTGAATGAAACGATACAAACACAGTTATTGTGGGGAGATATAATTAAAGCGGAGTAAGGTACATGCACACACATGCATCTCATACTACGCTGGTGCTTTCATTGCTTCCAACACTGAACTATAAACAGTGTAGAGATCTACAGGACCCCCGCTAACCCCTTGCATGAAATGAAAACTGACAATATGGTACTGTTGGTAAATTCCCAGTAGCAATTGGGGCAACAAATAATTTTTTTTTCAATTGCAGCAATATTATTACAGTAATCTATTCTAAAACATCATCATTTTTTTTTTGCCTTTTAATCACACCATGTCATCTATCAAACTGAAAGAATTACATTCAATTGGCATTCATTTTTACAATTAGAAGTCTAATTCCATCCGAGGAAGAGGTAAGTGAGTGATCCCCCATCGGAAACATTCAACACTGAGTGTGTGCAGTCTACTGTGGCAGCCACAGACCAGTTGTGGCCCTTAGATTTCCAATGACATAATGTGTATCTAAACTACTTGCCCGGTTTTCATGATCTGAAAATCTTTTTCATTTTTGTTACATTGAGAGATGGAGCATTTGGCCTTGGCGGAGGTCTGCGCTCTCAGAGTGCCCTTCTAGCCAACCAATGCATCCATTACAGCAGAATGGCGTTAGAATTGCATTATGGTTCCCCCACCTTCAGTATGGTATTATTTTTATTAACTGTTGTCATAGTTGCATTGAAGTTACCTAAATTGTCACATGATGTCTGGCCGGCTGCTGTTCACCCCCTCCCCCCAGATGTTGAGCCATATGTGTGTTATCACCAGAGCAGGGATAAAACCTTGGGATTTTACAGTATTAAACTTGTTTTATCTCAGCTTTGCTGGGAGATTATGCTTCCCAGAAGAAACCCACCATCTGTCTGCTGTTGCCAGAAAAAATAGAGGACATTTCCCTTCCCCTTTATGGATGAAAGGATATGTGTTGCACAACAACTGCAGAGCTAACACTAGCTATGCTTCAAGGGTCAGAAGGAGCAGTATGGTCAGAAATAGCGTCTTAAGACCTTTATGTGCAGGGGCAATTTAGACAAATTGAAGCTATGTAATGCACAATCGGCTTTTCATAACTGGTTTAAAGATTCCATGTGGAGTTTTTAATGAGTGGGTCCCAGTTTTGTTTTTCTCGTGCACAAGGGCTCACATGCACACGCATGTGCGAACGGGGGACGAGTCACACAATGGTTTCAACAAATGCAAATAAGGGCAACTTGAGGAGTCTGGTGTAACAATCTCTGGCTGTCTCTAATCAAGTGATTATTGTATGATTTTACATTATTTATATATCTGTAGTTATATAGCTTTTTCCTCAGGGAGCCCTGTCAGTGTCACATTAGCAACAATATGTGTTGTTGTTTACCAAAGAGCCAACCACACTTTCTGATTCACCGACCCTTAAGAAAATCTTATGGGATAATGGGCTCTTAAAAAGAACTCGAACCTTGAATGTTAGGGTATGAAGTGCATTCAGTGGAAATACTGAATTGAACATTTCTCTCTGTTGGGACACTTTCAGAGCTGTTGCTGATGCTGTTTGTTTGTCCACCTTCACTCTCGTCTAAGGTTTCTAAAGCCTTATAGCTTTATTTATTATTTCTGTATTTTATTACCAACATAAGGTCAGGGTTGCTTCAAAACCTTTTGGGTATAGTGTGCGAGTGTGTGCCAATGATTTAGCTTTATACTTTGCATTGTGCCTACAATTCCCCTACAGTAAACATAGTGGAGAAATGTTGCAATATAGCTTTACCTAGAGACATGTCTTTTTAAAATGTATTTTCTTTTACAAGTTTACCATATTACTTTTTAAAAGCCTCTGTGTTTCCCGATTTGCTGTTGTTTCTGTTCCTACATATTTACCTGTGGTGCTGACAAATTCAGGACAATGTACATGTCCACTGCACTAATTCCATTAATACAGCAACATTCTCAATCTCATCTACTTTCTGCTTTGTGATTAACCCACTTTCAAATGAAACTTTACACTTCCTACAATATGCTTCATATTAAAAGGGTATTATTCCTCTCTTTACTGGTAGGCTTTTGATAAGAATTATATGCAGAAGGATTTTTAATTTCTGTGACAATAGCCTAACAGCAATCACAAAAAAAGGAAAATAATTAAGGAATAACAACAGACAAATCTGCCAAAAAGAGAAACTCAGAGCAACAGACCGGGGAGCATGACATGACTATTGCTGTAGTGATGGAAACAGTGCTGTGGAAAAGTACATTGTTCTGAATTGAACATGAACTGAACACCGTAATAGTACAGGTAATACTACCCACCTCAATGTTTTTACCCAGCCAATATTTGTTTATGCCATTTTCTTTCTTTTTTTTTTGAGAATTTGCTGTATTTAATGTTTTTTTGTTTTTTTACTGGCCAGCTTTTCATTAAACTTGGTGGGAGGGTGACGTCACAGGCAAACATGGAGGTAGCTTAGCCAAATTAGCGGTGGTGCTAACAGCACTTACAGTGCTAACAACGGCAATAGTGCTGAACTGACAGTGTTTACCTTTGGGTAACATGTTTTTGGCCAATGCTCCTGTAACGATAGCATGAAGTGAGGGAGGAAATGCGTCACTGAGCACCATCCAGAGTCACAACGGAGAGTGAGGTCAATGACGTTCATCCAAACTGACCATGATGCATTGCATGCATGTACATGTCAGAGGTGACGATCATACGGAAGCATGTAACAGCAAACATCCACAGATGAGAGCTGAATTATGGGAAGGAGGCTCCAGAGTTGGAAATGAGAAGACATTTATAGCTCTATCATGGAAATGGATTTCACTATTCATTACCCCGAGGACTGATGACATGACTTTTAATGCTGAATCATTGTACCATGACTTATCCTATCCATCTTGCCTCTCAATACTGTACAGCAATGAGACGTCCTGCATTAGAGCATCTTTGTCATACTTAGTGTACACATTAACAGTATGATAACTTATTAGCGTTAGCTGTTATCTGACAGCTTAACTTGCAGACAGCAGCATTGGCCTGCCACAAAAATCTGCTCTAAAAATTGATCAGCAAATCACTTCATGATCTTCTCGGTTTTAGTAGTCACGGTTACATTTGTCAGCTGTGGATCTTCCAAGCAAGTCATTCCAGTCAACCCTCCCTCTTGTTAGCCTCCACAGCAACTGAGACCCTTATCCTGAATGTGCTTTGTAAGTGAAAGGATGTTGTGGCTGAAATACCCAGAAAGGCTGGTGTGGATGCAACGGATGGATCTGACAGTGAATCACACCTGGCGGCGGTGGAGAAGAGGAGGGTAGGCGCAACATCACACAGAGGGACACAGAGAGGATGCCGAGGAGAAGAAAAAGGGAGACATGAGAAACGGAAAAGGGTGAGAGGAAGATATGTGGGCGTCAAGTGCGGCGACATGAGACAGATTATTCACATGGAAAAAGGGCATGTTAAATGAAAGTCGGGTCTGTGACAGCTCCGTGGGCTTGGATCGCACTCATATCAAACCCAGCTGTACCCATCTCTTCTCAAAGGCAACACACACACACACAGACACACACATCCATGCATGAGGCAGCAGTACTTCCCCTCTCTGCTCCTTTCGGAAGTTGTTAGCTTGTTTACAAAGAGTATTTTTTCCTGTTTGCGGCTATAAACTTAGTCTCCAGCTGAGGCGATTAAATGTTTTTCTACTGTGTTGTGAGTTGACTTTGTACTCCTGCATGTCCACAGTCTCGCTAACAGTTCCACAGGTAACTAAGAAGTGGCATAGCAAAATGTTGTTTGGGCATTTTTTTTGTGCCATATACAGATGAATCCCCTATTTCAAAACTGATTCATTACTTGGATGTTATCAGTGGCCTGTGTTGACTCTTTACAAGCACAGAGTTCGTGTTCAACGTTCAAGGTGTGTGACGAACGTGCATACTTTCATACGGAGTGACCCGTTTGATGCTTTTAATGTCTATTTCAAAACTTTTAATTGGGCAAAAATATATTGATGACAAAAGAACATTTTATTCAACTCTCATTTCTCGTGTTCGAAACATCATTTATCAAACGAAACATGTAGCAGCTGGCAAATTATGCACCAATTACACTGTAAATCACAGATGACTCTGCAGCATGACAGTGACTGCACACCCCTGTTAAACTCTTCCCAAATCACTGCACCCCAGGAGTGAGCGAGTATCCTTTCACACAACGACCAACTTGATTTAAACTTGAAACACACACGCCTCCATCTGCAGAGCCACATAGCAAGCAATAGTACCCCAGAGCCCAGGCGTCCCTATTCCCAAACCTACGCTTTACTCTGCTTGGCTGGGTTTTATTAATGCAACTCTTCCACATTATCCATCATTTCTCTCTGGCAAAGTCATGACAGTTAATTAGATGCCAAATTTGCGAGAACTATATTAGGCATTAAAAGCTAAAAAAAAAAAGAAAAACCTTAAGAAAAAGCCAGCAATCATGACCTATGATGGCAACAAAACAGACACATATTCAAGTAGAAAGTGAGATACAGCACAGCTAAATGTTATAAGCTTTTAAATCTAAAAGGGGAGGAACATCAGATGGGCTCCATACATCATTGTGTCTGGCTGTGTCCAGAGTCACGGAGGTCAGACATTGATGAATGTTTCTGTTTCAAAACCCACTGCTTTAGGTGAGTTAGTGCAAGAACTACACTGTAGCATGTACACTAATACTGCACTACAGGAGCCAATTTTAAAGGGTAATTTTCACCCAAGTTACATACTTCTTATTTTTGCTGAGACTTCATTGTGTATAGATGTGATGATGAGGTGAATGGAAATGTGTCTGTCGTAGTCACCGCTTTAAACACTTACAATTTAACTCAATAGTCAATAGCAACATGTGTTTTTCCAGAAAAAGAGATAGTAAATTAAGAATAATTGCAATATTTGGAGGGGAAAGGGTGTAGTTGTTGTAGGTTTATTTGAGAGAAAACCTTATATATTATGCTTAGATTAGGTTAAATGTTCCTTTTCATGTGGATGTTCAAGCATTTTAACTATATGTACTCGTATAAGACGTGTGTTTGGACTGCACTGTCACTTTCTGATGAGCCCTAGAAACGCTCCGGTCTGTGTTGCCCATGCTCAATGACATATTTGTCATACATTTTTAACTTTATTTGCAAAATCTTGCCTTATTTTTTTCTGTGTCCGTGGCTCTAATACTTTGTCCTACGAGAAGCTTAAAAAAAAAAAATCTCCAAAGACAGATGAGCCCTACATACATAGCAAACATATGTCCATGACGTCCTTTGGGGAATGAAGCCCAAGAGGAGACTTGCTTCTCATGTGTGATAGATGGAGCGCTAAATGTGTCATCCATCCCTGATTCATCCTGCTTTTTACATCACACTTTGATATGATAATGTAAAGATATTGTACATGTTCACCGTGTAATACTATAGTTTGGTAAGGTAAATGTATTAGGTACCATAATATATCTTTTCTCTGCCAACAGTGAGGCAAAGTGAGAACATGACATGTGGCATATCTTCCCAGAGAAGTATAAATAGTGGCCCACATAGCTCGGGATTTTAATGTGATTGGCTGTATAGGTTTTGAGTTATACTGTCTGATCAACAAAACACTGCTGATGAATGTAAATAGGAGGAGTAATACATGCACAAATCAAAAAGTCAGTGTTAGGAGGTATCTTCTAGGGCTTTACTTTCATTAGCAAGTCACTTGAGGAAGTCACACTCATTTCTTAAATGTTAGAAAACAGTGAAAATTGTTCCTCAGAATTTGCCAGGAGCCTAAAGTGGAATCTTCAAGTAGCTTGGTCCAAAACCCAAAGATATGTAATCAATAATTAAATAAATCAGAGAAAAGCAGCTGATGTTCACATTTGAGTCTGGAACCAGTGAATGTTGTGGCATTTTCAATAATCAATTATTAAAACTGTCCAGTAAGTGCTCAATCATGTCTGTTACTCTCACTTTTTTCCCTGTTTACCAAACATTTATTGACAGTTGTATTTGCTCACCTTTGAGGAGTTGTAAAGTCTTGCGTTGGTATTTGTCCAGGACATATTTGCAGAGTTGTCGGGTACAAACACAGTTTACAAGTGTTTGCTACTGAGACATAGAACAGATTAATAAAGAAGCTTAACTCAAACCTAATTATGAGTAAATTGCTAATAATGATACAGTATCATAATCTCCATCTCTATTAATGCCCTTCAATAATCTAAATCCAACAAATTTGTTTTTGCTCCCAGAAGCCTTCAGCTCCAACTGTTGACAGCCAACATAAAACCTCTTACAGAACCATTTACTGACTTTCCTCCTTGTGTAATCTTTTAATGCACTGCCTGATGTTTTACACCAGGTATTTCATTTCTGTTTATTGTCTAGATGTAAATGTAATTGAAGCACAAATCCAAATAATGAATCAAATACAACATGATGACACTGTAGGCAAGGGTGGCCTACAATTTCAGAAAAATTTACATTTTCCTTAAAGCTGCAGGACTGAAGGTCCTCGCTGTACCGTGTTCGTTATGCGGAGGCTCTGAGCAGAGTGGAGTAACCGTGGCCTCCGTATAGTGAAGTTTCACACAGGGCGTAGCCGTGTGCCTCTAAAGAACATTCATTTCAACACATTGGGTTTGATTTGCATGAAACTTTATTCAACTCTGCACTTATTATGCCTCGAATTAACCCTGATACGGAAAGAAGGCTGTGTAAGACTCCCGCCGCTGTCTTAGTTTCTGCAGCACTCTTGTCAGAATGTAAATTCATATGTGTGTACATTGTGTCTATGTACACACACACACACACACACACACACACACACACACACACAGTGTGTTTGCATCATGGCATTTGATTTAGATGTTCCCTGTGAAACGCGGTGACGTGCGATGCAGCTTTATGACATGAATAGTTAAGAAATAAACATCTCGTGGCCTAAGCTGAGATTTTAAAATCCAGTTGAACCTTGGCTTTCTCAAAAGTACAGACGGCTGCTTCATAGATCTCAAATTAGCATCCCACATTTGCATATCTGCTTGCATATTCATGTTCATATCCGGAACGGTTTAAATTCTCATGCCAGTCATGCAGCTCACCTGAGATGACAATAAGACCCAGCTTCCTGGCTTTTTCTTTTCAGGCTATTACAAATTTAAAATTATTTCCTGTATGTGCTAACTTTTTATATTTTATTACTTTTTTTCAAAGCAACTCTTCTACCTCCTTATGTAAGATGTGCACTGAGGGGCTGAATCCATCTTATTTTATCCACTCCCTGAACAAGTCTTCTTAAACATTACAGGAAATGAAGGGGACACACACACACACACACACACACACACACACACACACACACAGGGGGAGTCAGATTTCAAATCTCTTTAAATTATTATTTTTGCAAATAAATCGCTGGTCCAAGAGTAGATATGAGTGTAATAAGCAACCATGTGTGTTGGAACAGAAAGGGAAGGGATTCTGTTAAATTGCGTACTTTTGTGCAGAGTGCATATTTTTATTGTCTTTCATGTCTCTGTTTTCTGTGGAGTCTTGTGTCTTATTAAGAGAGCAAGCAAACAACGTTTTTATCCTTCCACTGTTATGAAAATGCAATCAGTTCAGTTTTGTGAGCCACACAAGGACACTCTGAAATGCAAATGCTTAGCAACTCAGCCTTAATCAAAGTGAATAATTATCCACGGCCTATCAAGATTCATTGATCTGATTTCAGCGTGGATCTGCCCACATTTTTTGGCTGAGAAGTGATGCACTTTGGACATAGTTTTTAATTACGGAGACTCATTACGCTTACACTGTAAAATGTAAGGTGGTATTATACTGTATATCATATTATAATATAGCCTACTGTTGAGCATAATTTTACTCGAAATTTCAAAGGGGCTTTAAATGAACATCTCTAAATAGCATTACTGCTAACAAAAAAGATGTATAGGTTACCTGAAAAAAAAAAAAAAAAATGCCGTACACTGTTTGGAAACACACACACACACACACACACACACACACACACACACACACACGCACACTCTCACTCTCTGGGGTGAAAGTTGCACATGTGTGTCCACATCGTCTGTCCTTACAGAAACATTCAATATCTTAACATGCCTTTCATGCCTGTCATCAAATTGAAAAAGGTGTTACCATGGCAACAGTGTCTCAGGCACATCCTCTGGTGACAGCCTAGCTCACACTCACACACACACACACACACACACACGCGCACACACACACGAGCAGGTGAAATATCTGCACATGAAAGAGAGCAAGACTGACCTGCCTACTGCTGTTTTAAAGCACCAATATATTTCCCACTGATCGCTGACTACAGGTGGGGGAACAGGGAGCGACTTCAAATGCTTTTTTCAAAGCAGCAAAAGGTGAAAACATCTGAGGCCTGCCATATTGCCATTTTCTGGAAAACAGCAGCAGACAATGAATGATTAGAATGGAATTCCTGAAAAGTGGCATCATATGCCATCTAAAGGTGGTTCCCTTCACATTTATCTAAATACATGTCCACTTTGCAGTCTCACCATTGTCGTCTTCTTTTGTTATCATTTTCTACAGAACAGAAACCTGTCACCTAAACAGATGTTCATACAGCCTACAACTCATTTGCATCACACAATAGAAAAATGTGATGTTGCCTTGAATACGTTTATATTGAACGGCTCATGGAATTTTTCAATACAACCCAATTCCACTGAATTTGGTATAAACATAATCTTTATGCTTTGAAGTCCTCTGGGTGTGCCCTATTAGTCTCACATTGACATAGCTCTGAGATTTGGTGTGTAATTACATTAGATGACATGATGTCCACTCTGAGTGATCCTCCAAACTTTGATGCATCTCAAACATTTGACTGAGCCATAACTCAGGAGTCATGACTCACTTGAAATGTTGCACCTTTGTACAGAGCTGTAACTTTCCGAGGAGCAATCAGTGAGATGATCTATTTCCAAGAGTATTTGCTCCTGATTCCTCATTCAGATGCAGGCTTAAAACTTTGAAATATTTTCTATTATTCAGAGGATTGCACAGCGTTGTCGGAGTCTGAGTGCTTCCTAGGTTCTTACGCTTTTTACATTTCACACTTCACTGTAAGGCACTCTGCTTTCTAGAGTAACTTCTCTTTTGAAGACTGCATTGGCTGAATTGGCAACTTGCAACAAATTACGAGGTCAACAGAGCAATAGTCCCTCAGATGTCGGTTTCACCATTGACAGACTTCAGAAAGATTCTTCTTTAATGAGCTAACAGCATTATCTTCAGTTTTACGGACAAAAGACATTTTTCCTCTTGCGCATTCTGTGTAGCATAGCCTATCAGGCAGTTACGATGAACTTTTTAGCTGTTAAATCTTGTTTTTCCCATTTATATGCTAAGTCGGCCAACATCATCTTCAATGATCGTAATCTTTTTGACACAAAATGGAAATGCGGCGTGCGTTGCCCTGAACTGCCTGTGCTGCTCAGATCCCAGCCACTGCATGTAGGCGAGGGGTCAAGACCTGTCAGTGTGGCACCAAGCCCCGTATCATGTGACTGCTGCAGAGAGTGTGTGGAACTCTGTGGCAGGAATGCGCCGTGGAGTTTGAAGGAGGATTGTTCCCGACAAGGTCCACACGGCCCGGAATATTATTACAGTCCTGAGGGTTGCAGAGAGAAAAATAACAGAAGGACAAATGAGAATGTAGAAACTTGGAGCGGATGTGAATGCCCAAGAGCCCTGGGACAAAACAGTCATACAAGACAAGACCCAAGTGTCTGAGGACAAACTACAGTTCCATCACTTCTTGTAGAAAAAAAGGCCCAAGGCTGGTAAACTTGACAGATGGTGGCTGTTGTTTGAAGATTGTTCCCCTTTATCTCTTTTGTCTGAATTTTCAACCTTGTGAAATCATGTAGAATATAAAACTTAAAGCTTTTATTCACCCAAAATGAATGCATTTTATGACAAATCAGAAATGTCAAGGTATTGTCCAACTGTCTATCTAAAGGCTTTTTTCTTTTTTCTTTTTTTAAGGATTTAAGCTTTTTAGTGATGCTTTTATAAGTGTTTTAAAATGAATGTAAAAAATGATGTTTCATGTTATAAACATGCTCCCGCAACCACTGATGATGCACCAACCTGCAAACATGTTGATCACATTGCATTGATAAGCAAGCAGTGAAGGGATGTTGGCGCTGGAGCTTATTGTCTTATTAACTATGCTCTATTATTCCCTGGATGCCCAGAGAAACTGCAGTGGAAGTATTTTTTAGGGATGGAAGACGCTATTAAGCGAGGCTTGGTTCATGATTAGCTGCTGCATGCTAACACTGAAAACCTTAATGAAATATTCAGTGATGTGCTACAATGTCTGAAGCTTTCTTCTGCTTCAACAAGATTACTTTCATTTATTAAGACATAACAATGGGCGAGGCAGAGGGAAAGCTTGTACGAGCTTACGATTCCTCATGAGGACTCACATGTACCAAAGTAGGCAGGGTTTTTTTTTTTTTCTTTTTTTTAAAGACAAAAAAAAACATGTAGATGTGTCCTTTCTTGATTCATATTTCATATGCTGCACTTGGGCGCTGGCATCACAAGCTGTATGTTCAGTCCACTGAACTTCTTGTTCTGTGCGGTGAAGATGGTTTTGATAATGCACCGATGAACATTGCTAAAAGGAAAGTTTTTAGTTCATTTGTAGCAGGAGAGAAAAGCAGGGGCGTGCTGCGGTTCTCTCTCTCTCATGATCGACTGCTGCTGCATTTCTGAACAATTCATTGAATATTCTTAGATTTGGTAAGTCCCTTACGTTCAGTGATAACAGGCAAGAATACTCACACCTCACTGACTAAGTCGGTTGCTGAATGAGCATCTTGTCATGTAGCGATGATTTTGGCAAACCATACACTTCAGTGCATTTCATCCTATGAATAAAACAATCAACTTGCTGTTGTTTGAAAGGGCCAATCGTGGCACAATGTGGATAATGTGCTTGATTTCTTCCCATTCTATTCCCAGAAACACATTAAATCTGTGAGAATCATCTTTGTTATGTTGGCAAGCAGAGTGCAAATAATGAATACCAGCGCTAAAAGTATATATTGTGGATAGCTAGAGGCTTAATATAGCGCCCATCTTTAATGTCAGAAAAATGCAATAGAGAGAACAAACAATTGTTCTGGAAGAGTCACTCAATATGTTTTTGATGATCTTCCCATGTGAATGCAGGCACACTGCTAATATTATCCTGATTGTATTATCTTGGCACAGCGTCTTTATTTGATACACATTTTTAAGACTGAATGTTCCAGTGTGGCCCACTCTACAAAAGCTTTAGTACACAAATCCATGTTCTTATTAGGTCTCATAATGAAAGAAGATATAGATCTGCAGAACTGAATGTTGATAATTATCTCAGCAGCAGTCTTAGAAGGACTAAACTTCAGAGTCAAACTGAGGGTCTTGTATATCAAACAAAAACAGACAGTTATTTTAATCAATTCCAGGCCTGTATCAGTCAATTTGAAAGTTAAAAAACAATATTTTTGCCCTTCTCAAGGACCTCGCCAGCTCAGTCGAGCCTTGTGGCTGTGATTGAGTGTCTGTGACTGAAAGGACGATGTGGAATAATAAGAACATAAATTTGAGAAAACACTTGGGAAAAGAAAAAGTGTGTTTATTTTACTTTTAGCTTCCCTCTAAGCTGAGCCATTGAACCATTTTGGTTTTACCCCCTCAATAACCCTGCACTGTGAAAGCCGCTTTTAGCTGCGAACTTAATGGAAGTTGTGTACTTTTTGTTGTGTTTTGAGGTTCCCAGGGTGAAAGGTCACATTTGTGTTCTGAAGAAAATTATACCCTGTGCTGTGTAAAAACTAAACACTTTTATGTAGATTTTAACACCAATGTAGCAATCTAAATCTGAATCACATACATTAGAAAGTATACATTTGTGATTGCCTTTGCATTTGTGTCCCAGCTGCCTGAAGGAAGCACATAAGCTACGTTTTCAAAGAGGATTTGCAACCGTAAAACTTTCAGCTGAAAGTCTAAAAGTTAATTATTTTGCAGACTATTTAAGGCTTGAATATGTCTTTTATTATTTTATTTTAAGCATATCAAAAGGGTCAAAAGATGGAAACAAGGCCCCTGGACATGTTGCCCTCCTCCTGTGCTCACTGTGAGCAAATGAAATGTCAGAAGCTCAAACACTTCAACAATGTAACTATTTAAAGATCAGATTTTCACAATATCCAGTGCGCTACATTTCAGTGTGGGCCATTGCACGCGTCTGGGTTTAGTTACTGAACTGAATAGTTTTTGAGACTTTTCATCCGATGTGGAAGCATAAACAAAAGTAAATAGGCATGTTCTTATCATACAGCGTATTGCATTTTATTTCATACTGTGACTCTATATTTCTGACTAGATTTTGTATCACATCGTGGACATTGGGATTACTGTTAAGTTGTATTTTCTCACTCGAAAGGCTGCACTGTACAAAACTTATAAGATATTCGTTTGTAAAAGTCGATTTCTGAAGAATTCTCCACAGAAAGCCTCTTTCTATGGAAGTGCCCTTTTAAAACGCATTCAACAGTTGTCAGGGAGAAACGGGCTCACGGACACAGGAACATGAATCCAGCTGTGTCAGAAGGACATCTAAGAAACAGATTTTTGACAGAAATGTGCCCCTGATCCTTTCAGAGTCTGCGGAAATCATGTATTACAAAGGTTCACAGTGTGGTTCTGGTCATCAGCTGTACTCATTGCTTATTCAAAGTATAATCACTGTATGTATTTCAACATTGTTCAGAATGGAAAAAACAAAAATTCTGACGTCAACTTCTGGTAGATAAAACCTTTTCCTCATTAAAGACTATGTGACACATTAGCTGTCAGCCTGCATGTTCCCAAAACACCACCAGCTGCCTGCGGTGGAGCACACAGAGGTTTTAGATTCCTGCTCATCATAGCTGCAAGAGGTTGAGTCTGGCAGAGGATCGCACAATTATATCTCTAAAAGTGTGAAAACACCCCGGGCCAGTTGGCATCAGTTATTTTAGTAATATCCTTTAGATTGACTAAACCTATCAATCTTCAAAATGACCACATTTCTTTGTATTTGTAACCAAAGTAAATGGGACTAATGTTGTGAACAAGCTTGTATTGATTTCCAAATATTTAGAAATAAGATATTGAATCTGTTGGTACTTTAATTAAGGAGGACATTGTGCTCATACTGCAAGTCACAATAACATGTATGTATTACCTTCTAAACAGTAGCAAAAAGCCCTATAAATCATGTATGAAAACAACAAGTGTACGATGTCTTTTCTGGTATAATTAAACACAAAACTGAGAGTATTTGTGATTTATTATCCAATATAATGAAGTAATGTGTGTACCTTTAATATTCCTTTCTATAAATCACTGCCATTCTTAATCTGATATGGTTTTAGTGTAATTTTACATATTACATTGACCATTTTTTCTAATCAGTCCGTTGTATATTTCATTACTGTACATGTAATCCACGTCTGTGTTTGGTAAACACTGACATCCCTCAGGGCGTGCTTCTTTTCTCTCTTGACTGCTTTGCCTTTTTAGGAATTAGTGGGAGAATAAGGTGGTTCACTCCCTTAATTATCATGAAACGGCAACTTTGAACAACCTAAAATGATATTTACCAGACAGTTTATTTGGCTTCGGCCATGGGAGACTAACATCCATACTAATGTTCCCTCCTCAGGTGGGAGGAAGGTTGCTGATTTAAATGAGACTTCATCCTTGCTAATCGATGAGCCTCAGCCCCTCCCAACAGCAGAAAGCCAGCACAGTGACCCGAAATGCATCATGGTTTAAATTCCTGGTATATGAGTCAATAAGCAATTTGAGATCAGGCTCCATTGTTGTCCTCACTGGATAAAAGAGGCAATAGACAGACTGGAAGGCAATGTCAGCTCACTTGCAGTTTTTCACAAATAAAATGTTTCAAAGAAGCTGATAAGATGAACTACAGACTTTGTTTTCCACCACTGCTGGAAGTAAATTGAAGATATTTAAATTCCCACTCTGACAAACAAAAGAGTGATGGCAGCGACTCCCTTCACCACAATATTATTTTGATATAAATATATAATATCTAAACAATATTTCTCAGAAAGAGGACAATCTGGCCTGATGACCGTTGAAATATCATCCCTGTGTTAATAAAGAGCCTCCCTAATCTGCACCATAAAGCTGATTTAGCAGATTATATAAATGATTATCTTTAGCAGCCAGAATGTGATGAACCTTTAAAGCCCATTTTACTCTTTAGTAGATTTTATTATGACAATTTACCACAAAAGTACAGCCTAAAATATACCTTTTACATTTCACAAAAGCACGAATTCCTTTGTTAAAATGTTTTAATGAATATATTATATTTTACAACAGGTTTGACAGATATTCCTTTTGTTTTTTTAATGACTAAATCAACAGAGGCTAAACAAAACTAATTAATAATAAACAAAAAATGACGGAACGATACCGCCAGCATGACAAAAGTGAAATAAAGCAAATGCAATGGTGTTGTTTACTTTTTGTCTCTGGCATCAATAGTTCTCACCCTTCGGGATCGGGGTCAAACATTTGCATGTCCACGGCCGTCAACATTTTATCAGCCAACATACAGTCATTGTTTGTTTTTTGCACTACTATTGCAAAATGAATGGATATTCGATGTCTTTCAATAATAAGCAAAGAAGTACGCCCGCTGCTTATAGGAGAGATCCATGTTGTCTTCTTTAGCAAGGAGTCTGTAATTTGAGCAAATACTGAACCACAATCAAAATCAGTGGGGTGTTTAAACCAAGAAAATCTAAGGATGTTAATTTGGTGGAATGGCCCTGAATGTTAAAAATAAACACTGAACAAAGCCAATAAAAGTAAAAAGAACACAAACACTAATGTCTAGCACTTTGTACTTATGCTCTTTTCTTGTTGTCCTTGGTAAACATCAAAAATAATATATATTCAGGTGTTTATGAGGTAACATTCTCTTCAGGCGTTTCGGTTAGTGGGCAAATACAGAAACAAGTGATTTATTACATCTTTTATCTTTTTTATTTCTACCTGGAAACCATTTCTGTGTTTGTGTGTTTTGGATCAACTTAACAATAAATAAAAAATGGCAGACAAGATCATTGATATATGATGATATTTCAAAAGCCTGTATTACTTTCATTGACAAAAAAAAACTCTTGCTTTCCACTTAACTACACAAAGAGCCACTAGTTTCTGCGTTGGCCTTGAATATTGACATTAGACATAATTTATTTTCTTTAAATAGTTGTTCTTTAGTGTTTTGTATTTTGCCTACTATTCTTGAGTTCTTGTCTTTTAGAGTCACTGGACAATTTGCAGTAACAGTAAGTATGGATGAAATGGGATAATTTCCAGCCGGATTCAAAGCCAAGTTTTCAAGGGTACACACATTTCAAAAAAACAAAAAAAAAACAAGGCTGCTTATTTCATCTGACTGTCTGTAACTCACACACACGCCCTTCAAAATTGTACATGTACGGGTGAATTTGTGTGTGCTTGTGTTTTATTCAAACACTTCCCACACAGCATGCCATCTGTAGTCGCACAACATGTACAAATGTGAAACTCTACCGGACCAATTTGGCCTGTAAGTAGAAGCTGTACTCCATTTGCAGGTTCCATTCCATTAGTTCGATCACCCATACTGAAAAACTCTTTCTCACATCAGCCCTCTATGTATAATTTAATCACTGTTGTTGTCATTTCACGCATTTGTGTACTCGTAATAAGAAATACAATTAGAGAATCATTGTCATCAGCTTTGCATGTGATGCCAGTGCACACGACAGCTGGCTCTTTATTGGCCTTTTCCATTAGCAGCAGTGGAAGGAAACACAATAGCATTTGAGTTTGTAGTAATGTTTAGTTTTAATCATTTAGAAAATGACAATTAAAAGGTTTGGTTTTCAGGATAATACTTGCATAGTTTTAGTCATCATTCCTGTCAGTTACCGCTGTAAACAAAGGTTGACTACATCTGAAATGCAGTGGACTATTTTATGTCAGGGAATTTCCATTTTTTTGCTTTTTAAATAGCCATTTAATTTAATTCAATTATAAAAATATTTTTTATAATGAGGGCCCTCATGCCCCTTTAGACCAGAGGGCGGAAAACACCCACTGGTACTTGATGGCTGGTGCGAACTGCAGTTACAGTACTTGTAGCGTGTTTTGCCCCAATGGCCACAAGGGGCTACAATGAGCTATTGCTACTATTACTTTAAAAATGACATGTGTGCATTAATAGATTTTGAAAGACAAAAGGACGTCAGAAGCAGCACATGGACTATAAAAGATTTCATGTACATACAGTTGTTAAGAATTAGCTGTTTAATACGTTCCTCCCATATTATGTAGGAACACTAGCAACAACAAGAAACAAACTGAAAATGATCAATGAGTCTGGTAAACCAAACCTCGCTCTACTTGACTACAACATTTCCATTTTGGCAACTACACAACAAGCTTGAAAATTGGATGAGCAAAAAAAAGAAAGAACCCCCTTATAAAATTCAAGGGTTCACTGCAGCACTCGACTTGCTTCCCTTGATGAAGAAACACACTCTGATGGGAAGGTGAAATAATGAGAACTCGGAGGCCTGAGAGGTACAACGTAATTGGGATGGGCATATTCAATCAAAACACACTTCAATTCAATTTCCACTCTTGCAGGCTTACCTTGCCTGTAATTTCTTTGGCACCGGTCGGAAAAGGCGGAGGCAGCAGACTATTTTCCCCTCATCAGGGAGTGACGGTCAGTCTGTATCAGCATGAATATTATTATCCAGATCACTTCAGTGACATCTGAAAGTCATTTCATGTTTGAACAAGATGTGACTGACGACATTATATTCACGGTTACACTGGGGTCTGAGTCTATATTCACAGCATGAAGTGACACATACCTCCTCGGTTGACCATTTTCTGTCTTTTAAAGCTGCCAAAATCCATAGTTTCAGTTGGACTAAGCTTGTACTTTGCAAAAAAAAAGCTTTGTGTAGTGTCGTCTTGAGCATTAGATGAGTCAGTTCAGCCACATCTTGACAGTTTAAATAGTCACTGTATGAACACCTAATGGCATAAAAAACAACTACCATCCCACTAAGGTCTCAAATATTACAACACATATAAATCAACAGAAAACGATGAGCTTTACAGAGGCTGTAAGGTTATTGTATTGCATTAGTTTGTACAGTAAGTTGCCACCCACTACAAGAAGGCTAGACTAAAGCATATAAATGCTTTATAATTACTGTGTGACCCTCTCCCCTAGTATCATCTGTGAAAGGAGATTTCTGCACAATACTTTTGTTTTCTGTCTAGACACGTCATCTGCATTTGCCTTTCATACATTCATCACTGATCGCCAACATTAAAATTGCCTAAAGGACATAAAAGCCATCATAACAAATATAACCATGCACCCATTTTTATCGAACCAAACTGTCTCTATTATGATAGATATGCAGGGCAGTGACCGAGGGGAGGATCTAGGGCTGGATAACAACACAAGGACATCCTTTTTTAGCACTAGGATAGAAAGGTTACGAAATGTATTATCAGTATCCACAGGTGCAATAAAATGCAATGCAATGCAACAGCCATGCAATAAATACCCTGCACACAAAATAACACAAACCGTCACTAACCCTCATTACTACAAAACCCTGAGTAGAAGAACATGCCGCAGTTCAGATAAGATATCTGTCTTTCTTGACCTTTCCCTGAAGCGCTTCAAGTTTATACATGCAAATTCATTTTAAACCTTTACAGTTTTGATCTTTTTTTGTAAAATATGGCGTCAGTTTCTACATGAAACTTTGTTATAGTACATGCACATTCGACAGCTAGTGCTGCCCACCCAACAAAAATGATCTTCAATGCATTACTAGTCATCATGTATAAGGTAACATTAATTAAGGTAAAATATTAATTGTATTGCTTTAAATGTTACTTGTATGTAGGTAGGATATGTAAGCTTAATACAATGTTACAGAAATGTCACTGAGCATGATCTAAAGGATAGTCCATATTCAAGTCGTGTCGGGAATAATTAGAAAAATGAGTTCCCGTTCACATCTCATGGCTCACCTGATCCGTTATCTTTGCTCTTCGTCGTCACAGAAATGCTGGAAACAGATATGAACGTGTTTATTCAACTGCCTGAACAATAATATACAATAGATTCTTATGCTTCCTATGTTTTGAGCGACTGCACCACCGAAGCAGGCAGCGTGACGATAACAATGGGAAAAGTTGGGGATTCAAGAGCACTGACCCAGTACATACCAGACACTAACAAGAGTCGCTCAAAAATATTTGTTCATTCATTTTTGCACATCACTACATCCTAGTGGACACAACATTAACAGAGAATGCACAGCAGCAAAATGCACAAAAAAAGGGTTAGCAGTCTACCTCCATGTAAGGACAAAAGACAGAAAACAGAGAAGATAGATGGTTTGAAAGCGATAAAGGTCATCTATGTCAAACTGCAGCAACCATCACTGAAAAGAGAAGAGAAGACTGCAAGACCACTTAACAGCTACTTACAATGTCATTCTGACATCCCTTCCCAGGTTTAATCACAGCAAGCTTCATTCTTGTGACTCTGATACCGCTCCTATTACTGCCATGAGACCTCAACATCCCACACTGACCCACCTCACACCACACTAGTCCCTTTGATTAGTAACTATGCACAGAAGACCTTGACATGCCAAAGTGGTGTGTCTAGGTCCGTTTGTAAGATACTCGGTATGTGAAGAGTAAGCTGAATGTTAGCATGTTTGGCTAATTAGCAATCGCAGCCAAGCTTGCTTCCTATTCCCAAAGTGTTACATTTGCTCAAACCTTTAAAGCCTTTTTATCCTTGCAATGCTTGACATTGTTTGAAAAATATAAATAAAATGCATGGCTTGTACATGGATCATCAGAAAGATGCTGTCTTGTTTTTCCTTGGGCATGAAGCATCAGTGTTTGAGCACAGTATCATGTAGCATAGCCGTGTTTTACAACAATTCATGGAGCTAACGTCAGCTTAATTTGCTAGCTAGTTACAGCTATTAAAATCAGACAGTGAAATCTGCTCATTGAAAACTGAACTTGTGCCATGTGGGATTGATTGACAAGCGTACCGACAGTAAACTGACTTTGAATGATAAAGCTTTAAATACGTTTTTCACCTTTGACATAAGTAAGTGATCTTATTATGAAGACAACGTGAGATACAGTGTTGCTGTTTCAGGAGAGATGATTTACAGGAAAGATGATAATTGTGTACATGTGTGGTGCTATTTTCACTTCCTAATATGTTCTTTTTTCAGGGCCAATGATTTAATTGAAAGTGTCTCGTCTAATACTGTGGGCTTCTTTGTCTACTATGGAAAAGAAAATGAATAATTTCCTTGTACGTCTGACCAAAGTATTTAATTGAGATTAAAAAAATACTGGGTCACAGAAAAGAGTACACTGTACAGTAACATGCTTTCAGCTGATAGAAGAGCACAGAGATCACTGCTGTCACTGCTGCCACAGAACATCAACTATTCACATCTTTAAATGCAGACTCTAAATTGGTTTTGAAAAACATTATAAGCCTATAAAAAAAGAATTTATTTTTGAGGTTTCAGCAAACATCTTGTGTATAATATTTTTGAGAACTGTGGAAACCTTTTGCTTGATTCAGCTTTTTTTCAATTGCATTACTTTGGATATGCTTTATCGGACACATTAAAAGACCTTACTTTTGGAGATAACTGCATGTCTTGGTTCAGGTTAAGAGATCAATGTCATTGGAATTTGGATATAAAAGGTTTTTCCACCGGTTATATTTTTTTAAATATCATGTCAAATTGCGGCAGATGTTTGCACAGCTGGCAGAAACTCAAACTCACAACGTGAAATGACTTATGTTGTAACAACCCTGAAGCCATCTGTACCATGGCTGCTATCTGTTATGTGGTCACTTTACGCATTATATGACAAATGTTAGTGTGCAAATAAAAAAAAAAAACTTAATATTTACCATGAATGAAAAAGGAATACAAAGTTTTTCATTTATGCGTACCTCTTTCTTGGAAATAAAGCATGTAAAAGCTGGTCCTCGAGCTTGTAATGTAATTCTTCAGTTCATTAAAGAACAAATCAGTAGTAAAGGTGTCGTTCCCAGGGAGGGAGAGAGGATTCATGGAGAAAAGCCAGTGAGTGGAATCTGGGATATCGTACAGCAAATTAAACAGCAGTTTTGTGCCCTTTTAGTCCAATCGTTGTAATTCTCAAAAAACATCAACAGAGCAATGACCTGCAACACTCCCCAAAATGTAACCTGATCTGTGAGTCCATGTTATCATGCTTCAAGGATGGATATTAACTCAGCCAGCCCAGTATCGCTGCTCCAATTTCATCTTGAAAAACTAAATGAAAACACCAAGACTGATGTCAGAGGATGTCTTGTTGGAAAATTAGGCATGGACCAATGGTAGCCCAGAATACAATTCCTTATTGAAGTTAAGGCTTTTCTCGTCACATTTTGTTTTCTGTTCATTCTGCAGCCAAATCTTTGACAGTGAGGGTATTTGTTGTCACTGCCTTAACTGAGTAAAATCTTGTTTATTGATGAACTCGGACTCGTGCCGTGTCCTCTCCCTTGTTGCTGAAGTGACGTTGCTGCTGTTTGGCAGATAACTGTGTGGATTATTGCCTTGCACGGCCTCGTTTTTCTTGGCAGTAAAGCCAGTAACACCCAGCTGGGTGTGGTGATCCTGGTGTGGGTGTTTTATGAATATTCTGACTATTCTGTTAAGCTTTGGCTGCTGCAGGAGAACTTGTGATTGGAAGACAAAATCTCTTCTCCCTTATGTTGTGAGATTTTGGACAAGATGAACAGTTACTCATGTGTACCAGATATTATGTTCTAAGTCCTGGTTTACACAATTTGCCGTGTTCTCATGCTGGAAGCTAGCGGAGGTTCTCGTCCTCGTCATTGCACTGTAACAACTTTCACAGTGGGTGGCAGAAATGGGCGGGTAGAGTGAACCTCCCACGTGTTAAGAGTCAAAACGCATCTAGATCCAAAAGTGTTAACACCTGTTCCGAACGGCCACGCCCAAAAGCTTCCTCCTGGCTGCATCTTACTACTTTCTCAATCTCTTTTCAAGAATAATGTCTTTTTGCATGTGAGCTGTGTGATTAATGAAAAAAGACCCTGCCTTACTTTTCTACCTCCAGTGTGGCGTTTTCTCTGACGGGTAATTAGAGAAGCAGCGCCCTTGTATGTGTGCGCGCTGGGCTGTATTTTACATTCTATTTTTATGCACGTTCTATTTTAATCACTTAATTAATCTCTCTACATTAATATTTTCTCCCAGTACTTTAACTGTGTCTGCAGGTGTCCCGTTTGTGGGTGTTACATGTACATAATGAAGCACTGGGATCTTTGGAAAACAGTGTATCGTAAATTAATGAGTTTTGCTGGCCAGTCAGCACTTTGTGAATGTGCTATCACTGCACATTAGATTGATCCAAACAAGCACTTAATACATTGCTTTCTGGTCTGAGGCCCATGTAGAGGTCCAGAGGATGTGGAGACAAAGAAATCAATTGGCCCAACAGAGAGCAGAGAGGAGGGACAGAAAGAGAGAGAGAGACTGGGTGGGTGGAAGGAGCCGATCGAATCGGACCAGATGATGATTGCCTGTGCAGTAATCAGGTATATTATATGAAGGACCACAGGAAACTGGTGACCCAGTCAATATCCAATCAAATCAAAATCAACAAGCAGCAATTTCTTGAAAAGATGCTGGCTGTTGTAGCCAACTTTTGTTAATAATATTAGAGGAAGAATACACCAGAAATCCAGTCCTAAAAATATGCACTGCTCACCGTTTGTTGACACACTGTAATGCTTCAGTGAAGTTTGTGAAATTAGTTTTAAATTGGCGACGGATGCCACGCTGTGACTTTGTTGTATGAAAGGTTCTGCTTATATGAAGGTAGAGATAGAAAGAACTGGATTTGTCGAGATTAGAATTGACGAAGATATAAAACACAGTGCCTCTGATTAAGTGTTGTAACATTAACTTAATTAATTGCGTATGCTATTGAAGGTACGGTGTTGGTGCAGCGAATGAGTGTCTGAATGTTTTTGTGCAACCACAAATATTCTCACTGCATCTCAGATACAGCACGGACGTATTGCCTCTACTGTGTTCCTAAGAGACAAACATCGTCATTTGATTAATGATTTTCATTCAGCACAAAAAATTAAACCCCTCCCAGTTTAGTCATTATCCGATCATAGCTTAGCAAACCAAGCCTTTGATTTTTTTCCACACAGAAGCGATGTTCATGGAGCTGCAGTAAGAGTGATAACTCCATCATTTGGAGGGTGGTGTCTTTACGGTCATTATCGGAGATAGAGTTAACTACGCCAAACACGCTGGTTAGTCTTCATCCTAAAAGTCTCCTGCAAAGTGAAATATGCTATATGTTTGAAACTACAAACGATGAAATACAACCTTTGTCTTGCTTCTCCATTTACATTTACTCTACTTCTACTATTAGGATAATTAACTGACTCAGCATATCAGACGTACAAGTGAGACGACATTGTTATGACATCGTAGAGATTTCTAATGAACTCCTCACATTGAGGTTCTATTAGACCAGATGATGTGAGGGTGTTTAACCTTATGGAGTGCTGTAATACTATAGGGTACAGTTGTGTGATAAAAGGCAGATGTTCCACCCACTTCAGCTTGTAATTGTTTTCCATTGGGATAACACATGGTGATGTGGAGAGCCTATGTTCTGCACATTTGCACATAAATGTGTAGTATACACACACACACACACACACACACACACACACTCACACACACACACAGACACACACTCATTGACATTGAATGACACCTCTGTCAATAGGTTTACTACGGCTTTTGTTATACAGCATGTCCATATGTTAACATACATTTGGCTCCAGTTAAAAGCTAATAATAAACAAATGCAATTGTTTTCCCTGAGGGTTAATATTTTGAAAATCAATCAATCAAATTGTATTTATATAGCCCAATATCACAAATTACACATTTGTCTCAGGGGGCTTTACAGACTGTACAGCATACGACACCCTCTGTCCTTAGACCCTTGCAGGAACCCCCCTCACACACACACACACACATATACACGCACACACTTCCCTCTCCCAGGACGGACAGACGTGCAATAGATGTCGTGAGTACAGAATAAACATAGTAAAATGACAACATAGGCAATCCTTGTGACAAAAATGTCACACCAGAGCATGCATGTGTTTAAGTACACAAAGCATTTCATTGAAAGTGTGTTGTACTGACGTGAGAAGCCTGCTTAGTGGAGCATGTATAATCCCATTTTCATCCTGACTTTGTTTCATAATTACTTGGTGAAAGGTTGATTAGTATGAGATGCTGTCGCTGGAGTCAGTGGAGGCAGCGCACAAGTCAGCCCATATCTTAATTGTTGGGGCTTCTGGGAGGAAAGTGTCAAAGTATTTGTTGAAGTACTTCTTTTCGTCGTTCATTTTCTTCGGTATTTTCCAATATATGCCACATAACTCAAGTATTACAATAAATCTCTGCTTCTGGGGACTGAAGCCTCTGTCTTATCAAAAGTATTAATTTAAATAAGCTGCACTCAAAGCATGCATTTCCTTTTTTAGGCCAACCCTCATTGTAAAATATGAATAAGTCGTTTAACTGCTCTTCATGAAAGGATCTATTTTTAGGTTACATTTCACCCTGAGATATTTTTGAGGTTCAGCGCTGGGGCTGAAATGAAATTAATTACTGACACTCTGTTTGAATCCTCAACTGTAAATGAAAAGTGTCAATGGAATAATTAATTTTTCTGGGTCATGGAGGCCTATAGTGTGATGAGAAATACATATTAAATAGGGTATTTTGTGCCATATTGATAATATGATAAAATTAAATCGAAACATGCATGTATATGAATATGCATGTATACCGCTTATCTCGCAGACAAATAAATATGTAGCCTATGTATGAAAATTCACAATCTGCATATGATAAGACGCTTGACTAGAAACCGTATTTGTTCATTAGTACATTTATAAATGTGTCAACAACTTTTTGATTTATTAATTCAGTTCAAAGATGAGTTTTCATGAGCATTCATTTTTTAAAAACTCACCTCTCATTCACCCCACTCACAATATTTAGTCCCCGCAGTTGGTGGTTCATGAATACAGTAAATTGATCAGGTAAATTAGCATAATGGAAGATATTTCACCTGCCATGAGCTACAGATTATCCTGGCTTTGCACAATTCCTATAGCGCAGTTTTCCGACATGTACAAATACATATATAAGAAAATTTAGATACAAATTCTTGAGAGTTTCCCATCAGAACATCATATTCGAATATATTCAATTTAAGGGATACTCCTAAACTCCTGTCTAACGTTCATTAATTATTTATAAAAAAAAAAAAAAAAAAGTATGAATATACGTATATCACTCACTGGTAGAATTGCAGCTGGTGTTGCTGCTCACCCTAATAGACTGCATTGTATCCCCTGTATGTATACATGCAGTATGGACCCCCCCAATGCAACAGAAAACTTCACCCTGATAAGGCTTACTGCTTCCATTTATGTGTTTTTTGAAAACGAAGCAGCCAGCTAGAAAATAAAACCCTTTTCCCTATTAACCAGTTGGATGCACAGCCGGTCGTCGAAGCTGTGAATTAAACCCTACATTGTCAATTGTGTTTCAGAGCACACCCGCTCCAGTCTCCTTACTTACACAGGAAGTCTTTTTTTCCTAAATTTATAAAACAGCAGCGCAGCCTCGTCACGCAGTAAACTTATAATTCTCCCAGTGGAGTTCTCTTGTTCTCTGTACACGCCGCATTATGTTCTAATCACTGCAATATGTTCTCATTGGAGGAATCAATTACACTATGGATTGCATTAGAAAGCTTTACGCTTACTTTATACCCCATATTGAAAGTTCTGAGTGGTCACATACATGTTTAGCATGTAGTTGCACATTATTTTCCCTGGTTTATGCTTTATTTGCACAAATCCCTAAACAATTTAACTTTAAATAACTTCTTTCAAGTGTTGCTTTCTCATCTCAAGTGATGCAACACACCAACTAGTACTGGAGTACTGAATGAAAATATCAGTGTGTGCTTTACAGAGGGCAATACCAGAAAAAAAGGTTTAATCTCTTTAGAAATTATCCATGGCCAAATCCTGCTACTGAAACCAAAGCAGGTGACCACTTCAACCCCTTTAGGCTCAACTGATTGTACTTTGTGCCACCGGGGAGAGATAATCAGCTCTCACAGCATCTGTCTCGCCACATGGATTAACAGAGTCAGTGTGGAAACCAGCAGCACTCTAATCAGGACCAGCCAACCTGGTAGGTCACACTCCTGTAACATGTGGCACCATAGTGCTCTGCAAATACTGCAAAGAGGCTGTTGTTGTCAGATTGAGTGGAATTCTCCAATTTAGTTGACAATGTGGTAACATAAGTTATATTACATATAACATATTATAACTAACTAAGGGTGCCGAGCTACAATTAGTTTGATTAACAGCACAGATTGGGAATTGTTATAGTTCTTGGATCCAAAACACAATTCTAAAAAAATTATTCGCAGCTTGATTTGCTGCTTATTGCTTTTGCAAGTTTGTATCTGTGTGTGCGTGCATGCACGCGTGTCTGATACTGTTCACATTACATATTGAATGTGAAAACAAATTTAGTTTCATTAGAGCATCTTGAGTGTGCCTGATTAAAATGATGGGTAAAATTATAAACTCATTTTTAATTTACAGAAAATTAAAAAGATCAACACATCGTTTGCCGCTAATGCAACTTAGTGGGGCATTTACTGTGCCATTAAAGGAGAAAATTAACGTTTCAGGTTCCTCTTCCAAATTAACCCATAGCAGCATTTCAGCCTTTAATTGTTTGGTATTGATCATGAATGATATTACTAAAAGATGAGCTGTATGCTTTTAGTATACTTATTACTTGCTATACTTTTAAGTGTGCACACATACTGTATGTACTCTACAGTACACATAGTATCCAGACAGAATGTTTTCTGTTGTCTGTATAAACGTCTACATGTCTTTGAAAAAGTCAGAATATAAATGTGACTGATCTGGGACCAGTTGAAATGGTTTACTGTACTGTGCTGCCATTTTCTTGTCACCCAAGGCAACAATTACAGTAAATTCATTACTCTATAAAACCTATTATACTACCATTAAAAGTCCATCATGACATGGTGTTGTTGGAAGATAGGAGGTGTTTGCTGGGCCTCTGGGTAGCAGTCACAGATGCTTAAGAGGCAGACAATTAGAGGACTTTAACATGTTAAATAGCTTCTATCCTATATAACTCAAATTGGTAAGTGATTTATTCATTTATTGCTTAAAAAGTCCAATCTGTCTCTTGTTTAGTTCTCAGAGCGAAGAGGATATGTAGACCAGTAGCGCGACTGAATCCCTGACCGTAACTTCTTTAAAAATAGATATGGATTCAAACAACAACACCTGTCAGTCGCATACATCTTTGAAATCTGCAAAAAGACACAAGAGACAAAGAAAAAGGACAAAAGTGCCAACAAGAGCGCTTGCAGGCAACAAAAGCTGTTTCACAATTTTCCTGCGTCCAACCTCATTAAGGTGACAAATAAGCCTATCAACACATTACATTCAATGTCCCTGTACTAATTGTATCATGGACAAGCCAAGGGACTGGTTGATGATCAGATTAGGTTTATGTCTGTGTCTCCACCACCTGAAAACATGTGCTGTTTGTCAACACACTGTTTAGCTTCCAAGTAATGCATTTGGTTCTAAGTCAATCATCTGACTGTGGCACTCCCTCGAGTGTCACACTGCCTGACTGACAGCACAGATTATAATGCTTTCCATGTGAAGGATCGCTGAGCAATTGCCGCAAAATACCCAAAGAGATTGGAAGAAGGAAATTAGGCAATTTATAGTAGTGTCATCCCTCTGACGAGCTGTTATTTTTATTTGGCTTTTAGAGAAGGAGGCAGCTTGGACAGCGCTCAACATAGTGGAGGATGCCCCAAGGATCTATTAGGCTGAAGCAGAAAATAAGAAGCATATTAGATTTGACTTTGTCTGAAAGATATTCAAATAAAAAACGGTTAAATTGAAGGGATTTTGCCTTGGTTTCAGTAAACACGGATGACCAAGGAGAGGATGTTTATTTGGTGTTGTGGACACATTTATTCCTGTAGATATTGAGTAAAAAAAAAAAAAAAAAACACACTTCTCTTCTACTTTACCACCTACTGTCTTGAGCTACATTTAGCTGTGAGCATGCCATGCTCTCTCTTCCATGCAATAACACATTTGTCTTTTTTTATTTTGTTTTGTCTTCACTCATTCCGAGTAATGTCACTTACCACCAAAATTGCGGTGCCCGAGGCAGAAGGTATAAGTATTTGTTTTCACTGTCTGAATCACAAAGCCAGGGCTCGTTTGTCAAAAACACCGTTATCTGAGGGCCCTGCCCCAACGCCGTTTGTCTTGTATTGATCACCTCTTGTCACGCCTGTCTTTTTTGAAGGTGATGGCCGCTTTCTCTTTTCTCTCATGCTTAATGGGTTTGCTTTTTAAGAGCTCTTTGGACACAGTCTTTGTAGGTGGTTTCTTAAGGTTACCACTCACCAAAACCAGAGTTTGATGTGACGTTGCAATTATAATCACGATCCCACACATAAGGTTCACAAAAAAATAATTATGCAAATTGTAAATCTAGTATAGGGTTCATTTATATGCACCCATGAATCCAGGTTGCTCCAATAAATCAGGCTAGGCATTTGGAGACGGTGCTTGCATGTACCATAGTAACCTGGTTGTCGTAAATCCACCTTCACAAGGTGCAAGACAGATTTTTCCCAAAACCCCAATCATATTGTAGAGGCATTCATTTTAACCTTATTAGCGATACAAGACGATGCTTTCTGCCTTTTTCTCTGTTAGTTCTCTGAGTATAAGTGTGTGTTTGTCTGGGTTGGAGCAGATGGATCGTTACTGCACAAATGTGTCTAAAACATTTTTTTTTCCAAATAGTTAGCGGTTGAAACTGACTTGTTTAGTATTCTAGAGCATTTGTTTTAGTTCAAGCTTTTTTCAGGGTGGAAATATTTTAAATGGATACATCCCAAAGTCTTGTGATCTCTCCTTTCATACCTTTTATTTCCCTGTCTGAAGTATTTCCCATGCGAAAAGCCAATTAGAAACCTGATAATATCAATACACACGAATAAATTGTCATTCTCCTGAAGACACCTAGCCGGGAAATGTCCCTGATTACCTTTAAGGATTCGGTTTACTGAAGAAAACTAACCTTAAACCTAGCCACTTACTTAAGTGCATGTCAACGCATTGATGGTACAGTTGATCGGTATTTACAACCTTCAAGTAATGATAGAAAACTGTGGAGTTTCAATCCATGAAACAACCATTACACGCTCGCTATATGCAGTGTTAAACAATTTCAACAGAATTATGCTATGACCCACAGAATTACAATCTGTGTAATTTCTGTGAATAAATTACATTTTTGAAGAACTGCAGGAAAAAGCACACATATTATAGGAAGAATGGGAAAAAAACTCATTGGAGTAATGATTGTGCCTCCTTCCCATTTTTCTTAAGAACATTCATTTGTCTCGTCTCAGAGCACCTCCCACTGAAAGAACACACATTAATTCAGGATAGTACAACTGCCATGAGTGTTATACTAAGAATGTGTTACAAATGTGTGTCTAGTGGTTAGGCATCTGAGTTTCCAAATAGAAGTTTGTCCAGGGGGACTGTCCCTGTAGTTAGTTCACTGTAAGTCGCTCTGGATAAGAGCGTCTGCTCAATGACAAATAATGTAATCTAATGTAATTAAGTGGGAAAGCTCTTATTATCTAAAGATAATACCAGAAAGCATAAATTGTGTCCACAGGAGCAAGCTCGACAACACAAGCAATCACCAGATTAGAAAACATGCCGACATCAAGCTTGGAGCGAAATAACCTTGTCCTGTTACAGCTGATATTGAAAATGCCTCAGTTGGGTTTTTGACTGGCTGCGTAGCTGTAACACGGAGAGAAATGAAAAATGTGTCAGGCTGAGATGTGGAAGAAATGCTGCTCATGTCAACGCCAGAATCACCATCTGTCAGAAAAATTCAGAACAAGATAACAATGACAGGTAAGCACTGATATGACGTTTATAAAGTAGCATATACAGTACATACATATAGTGTATTGTACACGATACATATCATCAACACCATCTATTCTTTTGAATTGAATGTGTAATATATATTGTAGCATCATTTATATTCTACGTTATTGAAGAGATGATGATGTCTTCCTTTAAAAAGAGCCCAGGATTCTGTCCTGCCTGTTGTCCTTGTTCGCATCCTTATTTGTCTCCTGACCTTTAATCTCAATCTCCTCCCCTTGTTATTATGTTTTGTCATTAATAGCTTTAAAGTGTTCACCGTAATCAGAGGCAAAATAAGAGACGACTGGAAGGCTGACAGTGGGAGATAAAAAGCAGAAAGAGATTTTATTTTATTTTATCTAAAAGGCATCAACTATCCAGACAGCAGGAGGGTTATCAGACAAAGTAAACACATAAACTGCTCTTTAATGCGGATGCATGTGTAGGTGATCCCCAGTGATTGCAGAAAACGCCAACGCAAAAGGTCATTAAAGGTTTATCAGAGGTTTGCAGTGGCTTGGCCCGAGCTGCTCACGAACTGATGAATTTGTTTTCGTGGCAATAACAGCATCTGCTTAAATGGCTGACCGGGCGCCCGCCTTTCTTCCAGGATAATGTAGGCAGGTTTAAAAACAAATGTGCTCTTTACTGCTGTAAAGGGAGAACCAACTAAATCAAACCTGAATGCAAAGAGGCAACCTACCCACCGGTGTTAGAATCAAGATGACATCCCCATGGTGATCCTGCATCAGCACATATTCCAGATAAGCCCCCAGGTCAGAAACAATAAGGTGAGGACATGACCCTCATCAAATTCCTGTAACACATACGTGTAAGCAGTCCCCATTCCCGCTTGCCTGTGTTCGTGCAGATGCCCCCCTCGCAACAGCTTAACGCTCTCGCCGAAGAGGGCTCAGTTTGCAGATGACAGCACCAGCAGAGTTAAATCCCTCTAAATGTCCTGAAATGACATAGACCTCACACAGAAGGGTTTAATAGAAGTAGTATCTGAAAAGGTCGACAGCCACCAGACCCGACATCTGTAATGATGAATCAACATGGCCTCGGTCACATTGGACCTGTAAGTAATCCTTGGTGTGTGTTTTAGCCAGCTGTACTGGAGGGATCAAATGGGTGGCATTCAGATATGCAGAAATAATCCACATATATGGTCTCAGCTAAAGAGTAATTTAACACCATCTGTTGTGAACCTTTCAAGTCTGATTCACCTCTGACCACAACCGCTATCAAATCAAATCAAATCAAGTTTATTTATACAGCCCAATATCACAAATTATACATTTGTCTCAGTGGGCTTTACAGCCTACATCCAGTATCACTATTGGATGTGTTCAGAAATGTGCTCTGCTGCACCTGTAACCACACCCAATGATGTCACAGTCAACTGACAAACCCTGTTGTAGTCTACACTTCTACATCACCTCAGCACTAAATGCTAACATCCCCATGCTAACATGCTCACAGTGACAATGCTGTTTACCATTTTCACATTCTTAGTTTAGCATTTGGTAATTAGCACTAAACACAAAGTGCTACTGATGAGGCAGATGTCGCTATTTTTGTAGGTATTTAACCCAAATCGTTGAACAGATTCAAATCCCAATCATTCATCGTTAGGGGGAGATGAATGTCTGATGAACATTTTTATGGCAATCTAGCCAATGATTGTTGACATTTAAGAGAGAGATAAGATAAGATAGAACATTACGGAAATTGTTGTGCAGTTGCACAGTAGGAGACAGTAAACGATTATAAAATGTACAAACATTTACAAATAGTGCAAAAGGCTTTATACAAATAAATATATGTAGAAAAATTCTAATCCCAATCACAAATGTAAACCTAAATAAAAAAACAGAAGATCACTAAAGTCAGTAGGCTTCATCCTCTGGGGACCATGAATGCATTTTTAAAAAAATCATAGCAATCCATCCAAAAGTTGCTGGAAAATTTGAGTCTAGACAAAAGAGGAAGGCCGACCAACAAACAGACCGACATTGCCATCCATGGAGTCACGCTTCTAGTGTAGCTAAACATATCATATATCTTTTGGTTTTACTTTAAACTGGTTAGAATAAAACATTAGTTGACTACAGCAAAATTAAATAACCTGTAAAAGCAAATAAAATCAAGGGCTGTAATGTGTCAGGTCGCATTCAGAGCTGTATCAAAAAAACGCAGCCATTTCTTCTCATTTATTTCAATGAAAACACTGTGGTGGTGTCTACAACAATGCACCCACACCAGTACAGCCCCTTTCATTTCTTTAGGCAATTACTGCCAGTGTGAAGCTCACTTAATAGATATGTTGATGTGTGATTAAAAGAAGCTACGATTTGAATAGGCCATATGTACCAAAATATCAAATTAATGTAGATGGTCTTATTAAACGGCGTATGGACACAGCATGGACACTGAACTTCCTTTCAGCCTGATAAATGTCATAAATGTTCTGTCTGGGGGTCTTTAATTTGACATTATTCCCTCTAAAACACTATGCTGACACCAAATTAATTGCTTAAAAAAAATACAGTTGGGAAATCAGGGATGTTAATTGAGAGGGTGGGGTATCAAAGTCCTTAAGGCATCGTATTGATACTTATCATCAGTTTAATGCAGTAACCTACACTATGAACCGCACTTATGAGTTACCAGGTTAAAGGGGTACAGCATCTGGCACTCCACACTCTGTTTCACACTCATTATCAGCTCATTAGGAGAGTGCCGAACTATTGGATATGAAAGTATCCTATCCTTATCCTAACTACTGCACACAGATGATGCATCACAATTAAGGATTTCAAATTAAAAGGTTTTATCATTTGTTAAAAGTAAGAGCATTAACCTGATTTTTATCAATGAATTTTATTTCACTCTGACAGATGAAACCTCAACATTCATATTACAACTTTTTTTATCGAGCAATGACCAGGCTATTATAGCAGATTTGATGGACTGTAACTAGGAATACATTTTATAAAAAATGGTCATAAATGTTCTTAAAGGCATTAACTGTTCTTGAGCTATGACACTGGTTGTGTGTCTCAAATAACACCCTGACACCATTTAGTCTCCAATTGAATTGGTATTATGTTGCAATGACCAGTAACTGTCCAAGCTAAGCAACCATACATAAGCACAGCAGGAGGATTGTGTCTTTTCATTTAGCCTTTCCAAAACCAAAAAACACAAGTGTGAGCAGTGGAGTAATGCATTTGTCTGCTCTAGTGTGAGCTGCAAAGGTTAACATGCCGGGCATCTACACAAGTAAGGGTACTTCGAAGGCCAATGGTGCATTTTGTTAGCTTGCTAACAGATTACGTAAGAAAATAAGCCCTGTTTACAATAACACATCCACTGTTTGGAATTTCCCAACTGTGTGGGAGCCTGGTACTATATCAGAATTAAGCGTAGCGTTAGTGTTTCTGTCCTGCTCTTTATTGGTTCACAATCGAGCTTGACTTGCTGTTTTACAAAGTGTTGCGTTCACCAAACACGCTGGTTAGTCCTCATCCTTAAAGCCCTTTCTCTTGCCTAAGCGTGCCACACAGCCAAACAGGGATAGATTAGAGGGGTAGTCAGGAAAAATGGACGATCAGTCTCATATCATAATAGGACTAATTAGCTCTACACTGCAATACATGACCAACACTGTTTATTTCCATCTTTTGCATGAATAATCAACTGGTGATCATGAGTAGGTTACTTGTCTGGGACCTGTTTTTAGCCTCAGTTTGTGAGCGCAATATCACCAATCTAGCTGTTCAGTGCATATTTAAAACAATTTTATTGGGTTCTCAATTTAAAACAAGTCTCCTAGAAACATTAAATATTCAACGTTTTCAACAAACTAATGGAGATAATGTTAGCTTAATTAGGCAGCTAATAAAAGCCTGCATTTGCCTCGCTCTTGCAACACATTGTTTCTAGGATCACCATACATTTTCAGTGGTAACATCTGCCATCCTGTTTTTAAAAGCTGACAGGGCCGTAACAACGGTAACTAAAACACGCGGGGCTTTGCAAACAATCAGTTATGACTGAAAGCTGTGTATGCCACAGAAAATCAACACTAGAGTTGACAGGGTCTCTTTCTGGAGTCTAACAAGGGGGGATGGCCTGAAACCGCAGACGAATGAAGTGCTGCATGTATTTTCTAACCTTGGACTGATAATCATTTCCCTGGGGTGCGCTATGACATTCCATGTTTCACTGAAAGTGCATTTGTGTGAGTCAGCGCGGTTCGGCTGCTCTGCACTCACTACCACTCTCCATTACCATAATGATGACTCAGTCCTGTTCTCTACCACGCCGTCCTGTCCAATCCTGTCTAAATCCTCTGCTCTCATGCCCTCTCCTCTCTTTCCCTCCTCTCCTGTCTCTCCTTTCACTGTCCTGTCCTTTATCACCTTGTCCTCTCGTCTCCTATTCTTAGACTGCTCTGTCATCCCTTGACCGCTCGTCTCCTCTTCCCAGAAGAGTGTTCCTGTGGTTATTCACTTCCTCGGTTTGCTGACACAACCTCCCATAGATGTCTGTTACAGTTTTTCCATTACGGTCAGGTAAAAGGATTTGAATCGTATTGTTGTGTTAACTGTCCACAATGTCATCGGTCCTCATTAACCGGCACACTGATCAGTTCAACTTAGTCGATGGATACCGGCCAAGTGTGTAACCAAGCTGTTCTACCTTCAGCCAGCTCTGTGTTTCCTCACCCCTCCCAGCAATCGGAGCTCATGTGCCGAGGCTGAAAATAGAATCTGCTGCATCATATTCCCTGTCCTCCTGGTAAAGTACCTATAGCTTACTGCTGTGACTGCTCGGCTAGGTGAAAATGTCCTGGATTTGGCAGAGGTTTTTCCAGAAGGATTGCACTAGATTTTATAGATAGATGTATGCTATTTTAATCCCTGAACATTTACATTCTGGAGTTTATCACCGTGCAGAGGTATGCTCAAGTTATAAGCAATAACATCTCTGCTCTGACTGAAACGGATGGTGTTATGGTGCCATTGTGCGCCGTCTCTGATATTAGATCTGATAATGGTCTTAATTTCCTTCACCTTCATCAAAGCCTTGTGAGATACAATATGCACTTTCAACATTCCCAGAAATGTGCTGTGATGTGGGAAATAAATGCAAATCATAACATTAAAGTATTGCATATATTGCAGAAAGACTCCAGCTAGCTATATGGTTTTCCATAATGCATAGCTTTTGATGATAAAAAATAATTTAAATAAAAACTATTTGAATATGATTAAATGCAGAAGAGACAGACTCTCTTGAAAATTCATCAAGCCAATGTCAAAATACTGCCAGGATGGTTACTGTGAGTGAGTAAATAAATCAAATGGGAAATATAATTCTGGGATGTTTCCTGGCAGGGCTTAAAGACTGTTAGATGGCAGTATCTGATACTCTGAACCTGCCAGACTGAAATGATAATGGCTTTAAACCAAGGGCACAAAGGCAGGCTCAGCCTTCTGTGGACCATCTCGGTCACATCCAGGACCAAAGCGGGCACATATGCAATGCCATGCAATATGTTTGACTTGTAGGAACACATATGTGGATTTGATAAATGAACATAACATAACATTCAAGGTAAAACTCTGAAAAGGATTTGCGAAACCTTGACAAACTATTAATGGTGAAGAAGTGAAGCTCCATTGCATTTTGGTAATGAGCTGAAAAATGTTTTAATAATGACTACAAAAAACTGTGAATGCAATAATTGTTCATCCATGGAGGTCTAGTGGTTTTAAGAAATGCATTTTTATATACAAGGGAGTGTTATTATACTGTGGTTAGAAGCTGCAAAAGCCTATACAACTGTTAGATTGATGTTTATTAATGTACTAACAAAAACTGTATCATACATTAGTTAAACAAGGCTGCCGTCAAGTGCAACAATTTAAAATGAATGAATATTTCAGTAATAAGGAGTTAGTAACAATTAGGGTGTGGTTTATAAATCACTTGCAAAAACTATGCTAACTTTTTAGGTTGATTACACATATGTAAGCACTAATAAATTGGCAATGATCTGCTAGCAAAATGTTAGAGAATTTATTTAATGTCATTTATCATATTCCTATTGTTTCATTTTGCACCAATTATTTGTAGTATAGATACCAACCTTACTACTCAAGTTACTATTTACTATTACCTTACTATTCAACTGGTTTCCATAGTCAGTGTGTTAAAGCTATACACAGTAATATTATCATATGATACTATTTAAGTCCAGGAATTCCAGTTCAGCATTTTAGTCAGACAAGTAAAGTGCCACTAAACAGGGAAGTAAATGTTTTGGAACTTTTTCTGAACTAAATCTTTATAGGTTTGAATTACCAACATTTTAAGACTTTTCGGTCGTAGATCGTTAAGCTACTGCACAGATTGTGGTTGCTTTACTCTCCAAACTCTTTAAGGTTTCTTGTCAGACTGTCAAAAAAAGACTTGTGCAGTCAGTGATTCAGATATGAGGCATTTATTTTAAAAACAATCATCTTAAGTTTTAAGCCTGGTTACATTTATAAATCCGATACAAATGCTTCAACACACTTTTTTATAAGAAAACAACCCCTTGCACCAAATAAGTTCACAGGAAAATAACTGTAATGTCCACAAGGCTTGTCCAACCCAAAAATAGTCGTGTTCAACAAGAATTGCATAATCCAAACAAAAATCTAACATGTCGTCCCTTGAAGATGCAGAAAAACAACGCTTTGCAGAAATGATAATCCTGCCTTGGCTTGATTTCCAGTCCTCTGTTCAATAGTTATGATCTTCAAATCACACTGGGTTCCTTGTTCCCTTCAGATGGAAGATGTACATCAATAAAAAGGAGATAAACTCTCTTTCATCTCTCGGCTAAAGGCTGCCTTGATTTTACATTACTCCTCCATGTATCTCCAAAACAAGATTTCCTTTCTCGCCACCCCAAACAATTCTCTTCCCTGTGTCCCCCAGGCCCCGCCCCCGTGCAACAGTGCACTTAACCTTGCACGGATTTTTAGAATTAAATCATTTTATGTGTATCAATAATATCCTTCCCCTAAATGTGTGGCAGCGTCACAACATACACAGAGTAGATTCCTCATCATCAAACAGTCATGAAAGCAGACATTCAATCTTTCAACCTCATTAAGTGAGACATTATTAATCAGACTGTACAATGATCAGTGGATTTATATCCAATGACTTTCTTACTTCTAATCAACATATTGATTAACTCCACTGTGCTATCTATCAGGACATGGATGTTTTTTTTAAAGTTAATAGTTAAATCGACTCTCAATTTCCATTGTTGACCTCTAAGACTTATTATTTGTAATCTGATGCTATTGCAGTGTCTTTATCCAATGCATTGTAAAATATTAGGTACATTGAGGACAGTTCATTTGAAATGCCTTATGTTCAGGTTTAAAAACAATCTTTGAAAGGAGAGTACAGAAATGCAACAGTGGCTGAGACTCAGCAGATGAGTCAGTAGATGAGAGAGTTTTCTGACCATAGTTATTTTTGGTTAACAGTAGAGCCATTTAAATAGATGTCAAATTCTAACCATCGACACTATCATTTCCCTAATGGCTTTCAGCACAAACGCTGTCCACCATGTCCGAGTCAGTCACAACCACACGCTGCAAGATGTCTCTTAAATGTCCATTAAGTGATCCTTTTGACATTAACATTAAACCCAACGACTCCCTTTAATTTGAAAGTGTTATAGCAATGCTGATCCCACTGAGGATCAACATCCAACCCTGCGGCTCTAAGCAGCTTTCAGATCATTGTTATTAGCTAACGGCCGCTAACTGATGGTTGTTTGTGTTAAATGCCACAAGTCAATGATATTCTACTTGCCCAGCATAAAACCATTTATAATTGAAATGTACCATGTGCAGTATTGACCACCGGAGCAATGTTTTTATTAGTGGGTCCATGTTTTGTTCGTATTGGTTGCTCATGATATCTCTTGGATGTGTAAGTGGGCTTTTTAAATTGTTTTATTGTGAAGTTGAGAAATGTATTATGACTCATTGCTTTCATTTTGTTTAGTCTGTTTCCTTCTAATGGTCAGTATAATAATGCAGCTTTAAGTGCACAATCCAGCCGTGATTGACTTCCACACTGTGGGAACTAAATGCTTAAAAAGACTATTACACTATTACATCACTGCGGCATGGCGGTCTAGATTTGCCAACATTGAAGTAACCCGCTGGTGGGCAGTGTGTGTCAGTAATTACAATACTGTATCTGTATACTGATATTTGAGTTTAAGGTACAAAAAGGATTAGCACAATATCAAAGAGACTTTTTATGGTCATTCCACAGAGTCGTCAGATAGTAATCCCGAACTCTAACCTAATAACTGCTGCTCTTGTTCAAAAGGATTTGCTGTCGGTTTCACGTGTCTTATCAGATGACTTCATCTGTATCCAAGATGTGGACGGACTCTGTGACCGCAAAACCTAATTTAGAAAGTGAAAAATGTTTTTGTCAGTCAATGCTGATTCAAGATTTTATGATTCGACATTAATACTCACGCTAACTTCAAGTTTGGTTTTACAGTCAGGTTTAAAAACATTGAAATACTCCAAACTGCAGATGTTCCACTCAGTCACATTAAGCAGCTTACAATCAAAAACAAGCTTCTTCAGATCACTCACTCATTACTGTGTCATTCAGGGATGCACAGCAGACTGGTTCCTCCAATGTGGAGGACGAGGGGTTGTCTCGCTGAGCCTCTGTAGTGATTGTCCACATTCATTTGATCTGCTGGACAATTACTTTTTCCCAGATGAGAGCTCTGTGTGTGTGTATGCGCTGATACAGATGCTGGCAGACGGTGTTCGTCATTCTCCATGTCACCAGAGCATCTGCCTGCGCACTCCTCCAGGCACCGTGGTTCAATCAACAACAGCTGGTTGTTACAGCAAAAGGAGGAAAGGTAGCTCGCCTCTTTAGGCTTCAACTGGCTCTGGCTCTCAGCGGTCCAAAGCCTGTCCGCCCACAGCCAAAGAGGATAGTCAATTATTTCTTTAATTTGGGACATGCCCTGTAACAAAACATTGGCATTTTGTGTGGTTGACATTGTCATTTTTCTCCGGGCAAATGCAATATTCTGAGGATATGAGTCGAATAAATCTCAGCGTTGTGGGAGTTACAGCGTCAGGATAATTCATACAGTGCCTGATCAACTGTGGACTATAGACAGGTGTACTTTAGTCATTTTCACATATTTTTTCTGTGTGATGTTTTACCTTTTAACATTTTGTGCACTCAATCATGGGGCACTGCAATTATTTTAAAGCAAACACTAGTTGTATCATATTTGGCACAGTTCGGAAGGAAAACTTCCTCAAAAGCATCGCCATGGCTTGACAACACAACAATAAGCATTGCTTTGATACATTAATGGCCCTAAATCAACAAAACTGATCTCTCAATAAGGCTCACCAGCTTCTAGAAATGTGTCATTATGGGCGAATGATTAAAATGTGCTCAAAGTTATCCCCACAATCGTTTATCATCTTGTATTATGTATAGAATTTTCTCCTGGAGGCCTGTTTTTTATTTTTTATTCATCTACAGTGAACTATTTCCATACAAACGTGCTCGTCACATGTCACCCGATGGACAAGAATATCCTTTATCTGACTTTTATTTTCAAAGTGATTAAATGAGCCATGCATGCTTCCCTCTGAAATGGTGTAATTTAAAAATGTTCAACATTGTAGACAGCCGCATCTGCAAACTGTCAGCATGTCAAATATAACCTTCAGAGTAACGTTACAGAACACTAAGGTGTGTCATCTTTGGCTAAGGCTCAACAGTGTGATGGGTTTAATTTGTCATAGAAAAACATCAGTTGGTTAACAATGGGATGGACTATTGCGAGACGAATCCTGCCACAGGCTGCATGAGAAACTACAAGCATAGGTTGGTGACCTTTAAAAAGGTCGCTGTCAAAGCTCATAATTGCTGCTAACAACCATAGCTGCAGATAAGATGCTAATGCAAGTGCTCCAGATGACCCTTTGCCTGGTCATGCTCTGCAGAGAGCTGCACACATGTAGATAAGATATATGATTTCTATATTCTTTTTGTTTCTTGTTGTTAACACGGGTCTGTCGTAAAAGTCATGTGTTTGTGTTTTGTTGTGTTGCTTGAATAGGCAAACCATGCAGATTGAAGTGATAGAATGACCTTCCAGTGTTACAGGTGGAAACAGGTATGTGCAGCCACATTTTACTCTAGTTTTGAACAATTTCCTTCATGATGGATTTAAAGCTTTCGCTAATGCAGGACAGACTTAGAGATCTTAGAGTGCAAGCATGTTTGTTCTTCAACTCTGTGTGAAATCCGGGTGTTCACAAAGCTACAAGACAAACTGCAGCTCACAAAATAGTCTTGCCTGTCTGTGATGTTGTTTTAAGCTCTTGGAGAAAAGGCATTTCTTAGAGATTCAGATGGCACAGAGGGAAATGCAAATGCACCCAGAAGATGTCTTCCTGTCAGACTTATGAAAAACTGGAGTTAATTTTATTTATCGTGTTTCGTTTCATGTGTCATAACATATAAATGTCAGACTTTGTATATTTTGTGAAAAGTACTGTGGCCGAGGTGACTTTTCATAATTCTAACCCCACAAGTTTAAAGCCAGAATACATTTCACGGGAAGTATTTGGAAAGCACAAAATTAGGCTTGAGAGTGCAGAATTATTGTTTAACTTCCATTTGGTTCTAAGCAATTAGGCCAGGGATGTGTGAGGGGAATACAATAAATTCAATTATTACATTCAGTGCAGCAAATCTATGGTACTCGATGATAGCTGAACTTTTTTCTTTCTGTTTGGATGTGGATTGTCTCCACATTCTAGGTATTTGTAACAATAGCAGATCATGAGATGTGATAACAGTTAAAACATTTTATACATCTGAGTCATTCGAAGACTATAGTCTGTAAATTATTCACACATTGCTGTAAGTACATACATTAATAATTGCTGACATGTATATACGAATGTATATATCAATAATGATTTTGTGTTATAAACTTTTTTTTAATAGCTGTACATTTACACACGTTCGTCTCTCAATCTATCTCTAAATATTTACTAATGCCGTTAAAGTGTCCATTTTTAAGTTTCCACAGATAACAAACCTCAAACATGAATATAAATGCGAATAATGTTTTGTGTGAGTACGTTGTTTGAACTATTGTTTCTAAAGGAGTTGTTCGTACCTCTAAGGACAAAGAACTGAGAACCAAACAAAAACTATGCCAAAATATACATATACTCTACAAATGTCAGCACTATAGTAACCCTGCATGTAAACGTGAATGAAAACTCTGTTTGATGGGCAGCTCAGTGTGCGTGATCAGCAAATATTAAGCAAGTAAACACCAGGTCAAAATAAACTGTGGTCCGTTGTGATTATCCAAGCGAGCCATTTCATTCATGAGATTTCTCGTCAATGTCGAGCATGTATAAAGTAACAAAAACATGACTGCACATGTCAATTAAACTCAATATATTCAAACTCAAAAGCTGTTTAAAATCCACAATGCTGCACATTTGAATATAGTGCATCAGTGTGCCTGTGACGACATGTCAAACACATTATAGTTTTACAACATATTACGAAGAAAATGTTTTTCTGTGTGAAAGGCCAGCTAATTAGATGCATTTCTTTTTCCTAAATGTCAGGAAACTGTCAGGTAGAACTTACTCACCTCCCGTTCTCATCTGCTCAGACAGCCACAGTAATTTGTCTTTACATTTACCTTTTAACTGCCCTCTCCAAAATGTGCCTCGAATCTGTAAATAGCTTTGGAACTCTTTGGTTAGTAGCTGCTTTTCATTTTCACTCTGCTAAGAGACACTGGCACATTATCTAAGGAAAGTACCCACTCTCAACGTCTCCGCCACCCCTCCACTAATCTACTTATCATCCACTGATAGCATGAGCTTGAATGGGCTCCACTAATGGCAGCTCCTTAAATAATGGTCTTTTCCGAACAGTAACATTCAGAAATGCGTTGCACTAAATGAAACATATACTGTACACACATCTGCCTTCAGGATTGCGATTTCAAATTTCATCAATTTTCATTGATTCAATTTTTTATGCTAGGCCTTACATTTTAATATGTGATAAAATAAAAACATAAAGTCGGTGTTGTCAGTATCGGGCCGGTGTAATAAACCTTGCCCTTTCATTCGGTGCACAGTGAATTTTATTTGATCAGGGAAGCGAAGGCACAGAATGACAAATAGCAATATGTGGGTTGTCACTCACATGTGTCAGTGTTTTGCTTACAGATACTGAACCAGCAGCCAGGAATATGACTTGAAAATAGACCTCTCTCACAATGCTGAATATTAGAATAATCACCTTAGACACACAGTAGTAGAACAACATTATTCTGTGACAACGTAGAGGTTTAATGATACCTGTTGGGTCAAATTCAAGACTAGTTAAGGAAAATGTGATCTTGCCACTTCTACTTATATCAATAATATGTGCTAGTAAATGTCATTTTAATATCTGACACTTTTTTTTACCTGAGATTACATGCTTTCTAATGAGGCCTCAATTACTGGTGGCTGCATATGTCTGGTAGTAAATTGCCAGTGTCGTTTCTCTAATCGTAATTGAGCAAACACTATAATGCCGCTGCTTCCATGTATACACAGTACACCATATGGCAAACATGACAGCCAAGCAGCCAACTAGAAGCCAACAGTAAGTGTTAAGTTTAAACCACACAGGCAGTCTTGTCAAAGCGAAGATTTATTAAATTTGCTGTAGTATAAACAACAGTGTTATAAATGCCAAAAATGTGCAGTTATATTCTATATTTTTCATATTAAAAGATCCAACGCAACAATGAAATTATTCTACTGACAAGTATTTTCTGTGTATCCAAAGTCTGATATATTACTCCTCTGTGCCACAGCGCTCGATTGTTGTGCATGATGTATTAATACACATCCATGTTTCTACATTATGGTAAACAAATGCACTGTTGTTTTTCAGTCGGCCCCACATACATGGTCCTGCTGCTGTAAATTCACTAGAGCACCAAAGGTGTATTAGTCCGCTCCTAACAAATAGACCTCAACAAATACACTGTTTACTCTTGTTTGAGTAAAGTTTGCTTAAAACTACAGTGCCCAGCTCTTTCAGGAATTAGTGAGCCTTATTAAAAATGACACTATTTATTTGTTTTTGTTTTTCAAGATATGTCTTCAGTAGAAATGAATGGGCATGGGTGAAGTCAGAAAGTATTTAGAGATGGACTTGGACATTGTTGATGTTGGTCATGTCGTGGGATTTGTTGAGAATTACAAAAAAATAGAATATTTCCATAATTATTCATTACTGTAAGTGAAGGTGTCCACAATGAATGAAAGTGGATGGATGTTAAACATTTGCGCCATACAGTCAGACAGCATCCAGAAGCTCTACACACACTATCATTATCGTTTCTGAGTGTAAGATAACTACTATACTGTACATTCCTCAAGCATCACAGTCTGGCTCCTGAGTGGGATAGTCCTCATTACATTGGGATCAACCAGCTTATTCCCTTTCATTTGATTTAGGATGGCCTATCTCTGTTTGTGGAATTTGCCTACATAATAGTGCTGTCTGATGTAACCAAGATAAAGTGTTGGTACGGTGCCTGGCACATCTACAGGAATTCGCTCTGTGTCATTATGGCTAAATCTTGTTTCCTTATATACCCAGCCGCTGGTTCTATCTCTGTTTATCCTCTCCCTGGGTGAAACAAATTTTGGATTGGATAAGGAACTAATGAGACACATGAGAAAAACTAAAACACATGAATCATTTATTCAAGTCTACAGTGACTTCAATACCTCTGTGATCTCTGTGATTTGTTTTTTTATTGTTTTCTACTGCGAGGCAATTATAAGTATGGTATAATCATAAAATATTCCAAATTTCTCTTCAGCTAGGAAAAAAACAACAACATAACGTAACCACAATGAGGTTACGAGTGTGAACGGAGCACAGCTGAAATCTTCAATCTTCAAGTCCTCCAAATCAAACGACAAAAAAATAAAGTTTGTCAGTCCCTCTTCAATGACACATAGAAGAGGGCACTCCAAACTGATAGGATGCCATCTTTTTTTTTCATTGGCCTTCAAAAACTTTTAGAAATAATTGTTTAAAGATAAGTCCATTCTATGACGTGAGAACACTTTGGTTGAGTGTTTGGGTTTAGGCCCAAACACGACTTGGTTCGGTTAACAGAAACATTATGGTTAGGGTAAAAATAAGTGCTTAGTTAAGGTTAGTAAAACACTGTGGTTGGGGTTAAAATGACTCATTTGTTAAGGTCAGGGCACCTTCATCACCATGGTAACAATAACAAAACAAACGGTTAAGGGTGGTCATGGTGAGAGAAACAGGAAGTAGGAAACAGGAAACAACCAGCGGTCTCCAGAGTTAAAGTTGTGTTTGTGACTCAACCATCCGTCTATCTCATCTATCTTTGGACTCCATAATAATTTTGTCATTTGAAAATAAACATGTCATTTTGGGACGCTTGCTTAAAGGACTGCTGCTGTCAGTGTTGTTGGGAGGACAGTTGGACTCTTGGAAGTGATGAACCTCAAGGTATCTTAACTCTTCTCACTTCATGGGGGGGTTCTCTAAGTGCTTCTTGAAATGAAAAATTGAAGCAAAAACTTAAGAGAAAAACACCATAGATGTATTACCCCCGACTGCAATTTGACAACTGGAATGTGTCGTGATGTGCACATAGCTTTTTGTACACGTAAGTGCTTTATTCTTGAACTGATGAATGTGTTTTTAATTTTATGGTACTGGAGAGTAACCAACGTGCAAACACAAATCTGTGGCGACATCACTTGGCACCAACGACCCGACAATAGATGCACAATTCCCTCACAGCTGTCAGCAGTAGATATCGGGGTTTTAGAGATCACAGATTTGCGTTTATCTACGTTGTAACATATTTACTCCGTGTCTGGATGTCAGCACGGTTTACACTCGAGCGTTGATATTACACAATTCTGCAAAAGCCTGAATTAAATGTCACGTTAGTAAAATATACGACAAGGTTTAGCTGCCTTTCCTAAGATAACTTGAGCAATCATGCTGTGGAGACCTGCAGGAATCTGAACTTGAAATAGAATAACACAGAACTCTGCTATGTTTTTCAAAAAAATATTTATACTGATAAACACCAAGACTGAGCTTCTGCTCACACTTCAGCATGGAATTGAAAACAACTTAGTGTCAAGATTGCTGTCATGTTTACTGTTAATATTCAAAGATGCGGACTCTGACTGGGTCTTGGCAGGAAATGCCAAAGGTGAAAATGTTACATGCTAATCCATCACCCTGACCTCCACAACTTCCTGATGCATTATATTAATATCACAGCACTTCCTGCACCACATACTATACTGCAGGACCGTCTAGTATAAACAGTAACGCTGGGGAAACTAGACTAATAAGGCCTCATGTTATGTGTTTAAAAGTTTTTTGCTAGTCGGATATTTTTATTGTTTTTTTCTGTAATCTGTAATCCAGATTTAACTGAATTGTATCAACAGCCAATCATGAAGAAGACTGAAGCACTGACAGGGTGATGGAGGCTCCGTGTTTACCAGCAAGCTGTATTAACAGCAAGAGTGACACTTTCATTAGAGTAACAGGAGGTTGTCTTAAATGGAGTGTCAGATCAGTATTTTGGATTGTGAAGTGTGCGTGCGTGTGTGCATGTGTGCGTGCATGTGTGTCTGTGTGCGTGCGTGTGTGTCTGTGTGTGTGTGTGTGTGTGTGTGTCTGTGTGTGTGTGTGTGTGTGTGTGTGCGTGCGCTTGGGTATCAGCAGCTGTTTTTGTCTGTTTCTTGTGCTGTACTAAGTATTTCCTATGTAACCTGTCCTTAAAAGGGCAAATGGTAATTTATGACTACTTATATGTAAGTTCCTTCTGTCCGAGTTTGGTGTCTTTTAGTAAAAATATATTTTTCTAATTGCAGCTGCATCCCTTAAAGCATGGTGCCGAGTTCCAAGACTACGATCCCACGACTGAAAGGTCCGGTGTTATTCCTCTTTTTGGTCTCATTGAATGCACGCATGCCAAAAAATACACTTGAATACTGTTTTAAAATGTGGTTAAAGATTTACCCGCTATTTCAAAGTTAAAAAGAGCATGCGGTGAATACCTATAGGAATCTCTGCTATTTCCTTTTAATATTAATACACTCTGAAGGACGTTAAAATGTAGGTTCTGCTCACACATTAGCATGGGATTTAAAAGAATGTTTTCCTGTGTGGTATTTAAGATGCTGTACAGGACGTCTACAGTAAATACACATCAATCAACTAATTACCACAAGCTGCACGTTCCATCAGCCAAATAGATAATTAGCCCATGTGTAAACAGCTATGGTGGCCATCCATCCATACATGTCGAGTTTCATTTGTAAATGTTAGTGTCCTCTCCTCTTCGACAGTTTCATTTAAATGGGAGCTTTCTGGGAGCTGATTCAAATAAATAAAAAAAAAAAACGTACAGTTTGTGAACGGTAAGATGTCTTTTCACAGAAGATGCAGTTCAAAGTCAGTCTCTTGGATAAAGCTATTAGCATCCCTACTTTCTCTCTTGCTCTGCATCACACTCCAATCTCATCTCAGCAGAGATGGGTACGCAGTAAGAAATGTGTGCGTGTAGGGAGCAAATCTTTCACTTTGTAAATTAAAGGGGACAGGCTTTCACTACGCTGACTTAAAAATGAGCATCTCTCCAAGCTGCATATTACATTTGAACGACTTTAGAAAGCGTTTATTCCTAGATGTAGTTTTGCACTTTGTCACACTGATAGCATGCAAGGTTGACAGAGTTTGACCAGATTTTAAGAAGTGCATTTTGCTCATAAAAAGAACTACACTTTCACAGACTATTAATCTTGAGAGGTGTCTGGGCGAGACAGTCAGAGTGTGTTTTCTTTTTCTGCTACACTGTTAACACCTCAGTCACGTTTGATTGAATATGAAGGAAATTGCTGCACTAGCCTCTTGAGCATTCAACCAAGAAGAAAGTGTAAAGGGGGCAGGAGTATATATGACCCTAACTCGTAATAGAGGGACTTTAGTTTTAATACTCAGCTAATTTCATCCAGTGCATGACCTCTGCCATTCTGGGACTTTATTGCTTCTAATTCATCAAGGGTTTGATTTGGAGGCCATTATTCCTGCTGATCTGAGTTCTTTGCTGGCGTACAGCAGCATGTTGGGAATTGTAACATAATTTTATCTTCACTGTTAACTGCAAACTGTGCTCACCTGTCAGGTCAATCATCCCTACAACCCCAGACAGACAAATGATTACTGCTGATAAGGTGCAACAGCTTCCCCCACTTCACCAGTGCTCCACAGAGAGAGGAAAATTTGTGAAATAGATTTTATAATTGTCATTCTGCCAAGAGCCGGCCATGATTTTGAGATGCATTCTGGTGTGCCGAAGCTAAATTCTGTCATCCTTAATATTTATGGAAACGTAGAGAAAAGTAAATGTCAAGACTGCAGCTATAATTTTTAAATAAATATTGAGTTAATTGCGAGGTTATCTCATAAACCAGGAGGAGTGTGATGACTCCATTATTTGACAGTGTGTTTCATTGTCGTCAAGAATGAACAGTGAGTGTGTTTACATACAAAGTTTATTAAGAATACAGGTGTTAAATCCCAGTGTACAGAGTATAACATTGAAACAATATGTAATACAACGTTTATGTTAAGATACTAGCTGCATATGTGTCTATTTCACCAGTCATCCTCATTAAATAATAAATTATATCGTGAAAAAGAAATACTTTGATCCCTGTGCCATTCATTACATATTAAACTGCCTCATTCATTAAAATGCTATTTGTATTAATACATCTATTCCTATAAGAGTGCAAGCAGGAAGGAAAGAAAAGATAAAAGGTGTTTATTGTACAATGCATTGATATCTCAGCACCCGCAGCAATATCTAACAATCATGTGAAAGTGATTTCACACTGTTTTCCTGGGAGCTTGTCCAAACCATTAAAAGTGGACTATATTATTAAATGCACCTCTGTTATTCATATTGTTTTAGTATCAAACAATATTCACGTGTCATTTGTCCATAACATGAAAAAATAAATAATTCCCTCTGTTTAGGTCTGATGTGGCTTATCTGTGAGGCCCGGTTATAATAATCCAGATGACTGAAGTTGTCCTCTCTGAAAGGCTTAAGATAAACTAAAAGGCAAACACAGCAGCTCCGTCACGTCCTGTCAAAACACACAAAGCTGTGCCTATTTTACCGACATGAGAGTGCCACCTGCTGATCTGAAGCATGTCCAGCATCCCTCTGACATCTCTGCTATAGTGGCCCGTGTGTGTCAAAATGAAAACACAGCCAATCGTTTTATAGGTAAACAGCAGCTTCAGCTGGTTTTACAACAATTTATTATGGTAGTGCTCGCTGTTTATTTTAAAGCTCTTTAATCAACTGGGCCAGGGACACTGTAATATTAGAGATGCAAGGCACTGAATGCACCAAGTGAGTTTTTCATGCAGCCTGTTAATGATAAAGGAGCTGAGGAGATGTTCCATTTTTATAAGAAAAAGTGGGTACAGGAGACATGAATGTAGGGCTAGCAGCAGCCATTAAAGTCGTGCATACATACATAGAGGAAGACACTGGGAGAAAATAGCTTTTTGTTCTCACACTTACACTCTTAAAATGTTGCCTCTCAGGGAGCGACGAAGGATTTTTCCCATTGAGATGTGTGGATAATGGACACACTGTGTTTCACACCACAGGCAGGCAAACGAAACAAACCCCAGGATGCTTTGATAATCTTGTTAATCTTGACACTCGTAAAATTACAAACTTTCTTAATGTCTGTATCCTCCTCAAGAGACACACCCGGACACACATACTTTTATGTGCATTTTTACGATGTACCTCTTTATGTATCACTCAATAATCATCCTCATGATTATCTACCATAGAGCATGGAACAGCACGTATTTAATATAAAATAATGATTTAAAGGGAAAGTCAATGTGCAGCTAATTGCACGGGGTGCAATTAAACAATTGTAGTTTGTGGTGTAGTGCCTGGGCTGGCCCTGTGCAAGCTATTGTCTATACTCCTGCTGGTAATATAAAAGAGGGAGAGGAGGGTGGGTTGCTTGGCAACACAGCATGCCAAGAAAGTTAACAAACAAAACAAACCAATAATAATAATAAACTTTTTCATCATTTTTTTCAATCAAATTTAGATTTGGATATACTAAATATAGCCTATATATGAAGTAATGCTGCTCTGATATCAGCATGAAAAGGTATGACAATAATAAACATGTACATATAATAATGCTGCCAAATTTCACCTTTCACCGCTACTTGAAAAATGAGTGCGGTTTATTGACTTGTGCTATTTGCGACAGCAAAAATCACAATAACTGATGAACCAGATCCCATTTATTAAAGTGACACTCAGCCAGGATTGTTCCTCCCAGGCTTGTATCAATTTGGCCTTTGGTTTATGATCTAATGGCTTGCCACTGAAATAGAAAAGGTCATTAATAATGTTATAGTATTTGCATTTTGCTTTGCAGTCATTTTCCTATTACACCTGTGGTTATTCACTCTGGTTATGATACTAAGGAGTCCACTTCTGTGAATGGATATTCCTGTTTGCAATATGATTAGAAATCCCAACACGAGGGTGAAGAGCTCTCTTTCCACTGGTGCTGTGTTACATTGTACGCCATCAGTGAGTGAATTTACTTCACCATCTAACCCCCCCCCCCCCCTGTTTCTCATAAAGCTTTATTTAACATAAGACAGCAGCTTTGGCAACAAACACTCACTTTGTGGAATACCAGAAATTTTGTCAAACGCACCTGTGCGCTTATCTCGTGATCAGTAAGTAGAAACATTTCCTCCTGCAACAACAGCATTTTTAAGTAATACTGCAATACCTTAACCAATCATGAAGCCGTGAACCAATTTAGACCTGTGTAGGAGGCTGAGAGCTGGAGCGATATGTGAGGCTGGATGTGACTGGAAAATATTTGTTTACTTGTCTGTTTCACATAAGAGTGAAACTCATAAGGCAAGAGCTTACTTCTGTGACATTTGTACAAGCCATTCGGTTTTCTAGATACAATACAATGCAGAGATGGAATATGTGAGACTCTAAAAGATAAACCATATTAAAGGCCCAGGTAATAAGCTCAAATATATTGCGTGGATTTACCCCCGCCACTTTTGTATGAATTAAACAAACAAGATACAATGTGTTATTTAGTGAGCCAGGCTAGCTGTTTCCCACTGTTTCCAGTCTTTATGCTAAGCTAAGCTAATCTGCTGCTGTTGGTGGATTCATATAGGATTCAATCTAACTATCTGTGAGCAAATAAGCCTATTTCCTGAAATGACAATAAATTATATTAGCTTAATTTCAAAGGACTTGATTATATATTGCCCCATGAGAATTTCTTGAATTATTATTTCTTAAATTGACTGTAAGGGAAGTGAATTTACAGTAGCCTGAACATCTATTCTTCAGCAGCTTGTTTTGGCACAAATGGGGCAAGGCAGTCTCGTGTGTAAACTGATTTAGGTGGCAGCGAGTGTGAAAGTGTAAAAGCGTGACGCAATGTGGGCTTCAGGAGATGAGATGACGCTCAGACTCCTCTCATGCACCTAATAGCTGCCGAGTGACTTAAAGGGAGGTGCTAATTTGAGGGATTTATCACATGCTGGATGGGAGTTGATGTCTTAAGAGACCTATGAGAGCCCTCGACAGCAGTCATAAATCTCGGTTCATGCATGAAACCACAAACATATTTGCATTGCATCTCTCATTTCACCACATGAAATTAGTTGTAAAATGTGATTGAACCGACCAGAGCCCATTCCACGGATCACTGGAGGAGGGATGGACATTTTCAACCCAATTTCTGCAATGTAATTTCAGCACTGGCTTGGACTCTGAAGTGGAGCAGTAATATTGAAGCATTACTCATACGGAAATGCACTGTCACATCAGTCTGAAGCTGTCTTGGTCTGCATGTACAGAAGCATGATAAGTAAATTACAGATATGAAGGTGCTGATGATGACACATTTTTTTCATTTCAGAGAGGGACTCAGAAATGTGTGTATCTCTGTATCGATCTTTTCTGTTTTCCTAATGCCATTTGTCTTCTTGATATGGGATATTGCTTGGAAGCCATAATTGTTGTGGTGTTGGTGTTATTCCATGTCAATGTGCAAGTTAATTATTCTTGTAAATTTATTGTTGTTTTCATACGAAAGTGGCCACAAAGCTCCATCTCCTACTCATTTTACTTGTCCGTAACCCTTCCAAATTATATCATAAAGGCTGTTTTGATGTATTTCACATTTTATGTGAAATTCATTATAAAAATAATATGAAAGCAATTATTCTGCACATAAGGAGTGTGTGAAAGGTTTAAAAGATATATGAAAATGTATGCAATATCAGGATTTTCCTTTCAGGCTAAATAGCGATGATTCCACTCAAAACAACAAAATAACCTTTTCTCCACAGTCAGTCAAAGCATAACTTCATGCTCATGTTGAGGTAAGTTACAGAAGGTTTAAAAAGCCCAGACCATGTCATTTTTTGTTTTTCAATGGCCCGGAGTTGGAATGATATGTTAGAATAAAACCATCCTGAGATAAATGAAAGAAGAAAAATAATGGCTCATTTATTGTGAGAACAGAACACTTCGGTTGTACTTCTCCATTTTGTGCACTTTTACAAACATGTCTTCTTCTTTGTAAATGATTTGAAATTCAATCAAGCACACAAATTGAAAAATAATTTGAAGTCTATTTTCACAGTTTTTCTTGCCTATTGAACATACTGGAACATTTTCCAATATTTATAATTACACAAAAGAAATGCTTAAAAATGTCCTAAAAGATATAATTTCTGATGTATTTTGTGCATTTACAAATACCTATTTTTTTTATTATTATTTTTAACTTTACTTCACCTTTCCTCCAAAAGTTGGTCATTCTGAAACCGTCCAAGCTAAACGAACAGTGTCCACGTGTTTGTTTTCAGTAAATTACTTTAATTACAGCAGATTTCAGGGTCAGGAGAAATTGAGTTGATGTAGCCAATTTACCATTTTTTGCGGATCTATCTCAAACTGTTGGAAAATAAGCTTTTGAGGAACATAATTTGATTTACACAAGGAAATAAATAATTAAAGTTCTAAAATATCTTCGTTCCTACTCTCACCTATGGTCATGAAGGTTGGGTCATGACCGAAAGGACGAGATCGCGGGTACAAGCGGCCGAAATGGGTTTTCTCAGAAGGGTGGCTGGCTTCTCCCTTAGAGATAGGGTGAGGAGTTCAGTCATCCGAGAGAAGCTCGGAGTAGAACCGCTGCTCCTTTGCGTAGAAAGGAGCCAGTTGAGGTGGTTCGGGCATCTGGTAAGGATGCCCCCTGGGCGCCTCCCTAGGGAGGTGTTCCAGGCACAGCCAGCTGGGAGGAGACCACGGGGAAGACCCAGGACGAGGTGGAGAGATTATATCTCCACACTGGCCTGGGAACGCCTCGGGGTCCCCCAGTCAGAGTTGGTCAACGTGGCCCGGGAAAAGGAAGTTTGGGGCCCCCTGCTGGAGCTGTTGCCCCCGCGACCCGACCCCGGATAAGCGGTTTGAAGATGGATGGATGGATGGAAGTTCTAAAATTGTAGCTGTTCAACACTTGCAAAAACTGCAAAAGCAAATTAGTGTTTGGAGTATTTCCATATAAGTGTTTATGATTATAGAAAACATAGTGTGTGTGTGTGTGTGTGTGTGTGTGTGTGTGTGTGCGTGTGTGTAAACGCTAATGGAATAAAAGGATTACATTCCATATTGTATCTTTCAGACACATCTCTCCCAAACAGTCAGTTCAGAGAGATGATTTCCCTTCTGTTTCCTTTTCATCATGTCTTAAAAAGGCATTTTTTCAATCGCCTCTGTGTTAGAAGTTGTTTCACAGAAGCTGAGAGAAGGCTGTGGTAGGATTTGACGGCTGTGTCAATTAGCAGTCGAGCTGACGGGGGGTAGGCTCGACTAGGAAACTGAAATTAAAAAGTAAATCCATGGTAAAAAAAAGAATTTAAGAAGAAAGCATTAACTCTGCAGTGTATGTCTTATATATATATACAGCCATTGTGTGAAGCATAAGTCGTGGTTGGCACACAGAGGCTGAACATATAGAGTACACCCTGAGCCTTGGGCTCACAGTAAGATATGTGCAATTTTAAATGTATAATGTTATCACTGGCCTTTGAAGGGGTAAGTAATTGACACGGTAGGTGCACACGGAAAGCTGCAGGGAAAGGGGAAATCATTTCATGTCTCGCTCATGTATGGAGTTGCCCTCAATCTTAATATACTCCATGACCACATTTCTATTCCTTACTTTACAGTTCTCTTGTTACATTATGCTCCAACCAACAGTGTTCCCATCCCCCTGCCTATCCATCACTTATCTCTGCGTGTTGAAGTTTTGTGTTAAATAGCATGCCAGCAGAACACGGCCTGTTCATTTGTCTTTACTACAGGCAACAAAAAAAAAAAAACATAAAACACTTTGGTAAATAAACACCTGGCTGGTAAACTGTTGGATAATGAATGTTGCACCTGCTTTTCATTCTTCATGCTGTTGTTTTAGTCTATAGATGTTAATTACTTTGACCTTTGAGGATTCCCCTCACAGTAGCATGCTGCTTTGGGAATCTGAGAGGCAGATTTGAGAAACGTTGCAATTATGTTAGCTAGTATTAAAGCGTCACACGTGGTCACAAAGGTGCGGTGGTATGCTGTATGGATTGTAAAGCCCTTTAAAGAACATTTGGGATTTGTATGAAAAATTGTACCTGACTATTTTGTTTTGTTTATCTTATTGTTGGTGTTGCACAAGTTTGATTCATTACGTAACTGACAGCATGATATGGGCTTAGAAGTGATCTGGTTTCTATATTTGGAAGGTTATGAGTTTTATCCATTCGAAAACATTTCAGAAAGTGTGTAAACATCTCAAGTTGTCTATGTTTGAGAAGATGACTCACTCCCACACACACACACACACACACACACACTCACACACACACACACACACACACAAAGAGAACAGCCGGACAGGACAGACCTAAAGCTCACACAGCTTTACAACCACTGTTAATTATATTTGTAGTTTGTTGGCAATTAAGCTCTACGGGCATTGTTTTCACTGTTTCCAGCAGACTTTTGAAATAGCTTGAAGGTCCATTTTCTAACCAATATAATGTGTTTCTACAGTTTTTTTCATTTTGTGTAGTGTAAGCCACTAGGGGGCAGCAGACCCACCGATAATTTTAGGCAATTTAACGTTTAATTATAATGACTTTTGAAGTATGAATTATTAAATGATTTTCAATAGATTTGTTGTATTTTTTAAATAAATATTTGTTTCAAGGTAATCAACATCCACCGACAATTCTGATTTTGTTTTTAATCATGAGTGAACGAGAAATGAAGTGTGTTTAAATAGTGTTATTAAAATCAGAGAAAGGCCTAGAAAAAGCACGAGCCTGTGCTTTAATAAAAAAAATTGTTCATAATGTGTTTTGTTCTTCTTCTATCACATTAATAAGATGTTTCAGCTATTGGGTCAGATACTTAAATACGTGTTGTATTTAGGTTTCCAACCCAATATTTGAAACATCTTATTCATTCTGATTAAATCAACATTTTTTTTCTAGGATTTTCTATCATGTTGGCCCTTTTGAGCCTAGTGTGCTTTTATTTTGAAAGTCTGCAGTCAAATTGGGACGTGACAGGAACGATACAAAAAAAAACAACAAACTCGCTCAACTCGTTTGACTGACACAGTGTTCAGCTCCACGTCAACGTGGGTTGTGTTCTTGTCATGGCGATAACACTGTGGGTTGTTCTTCTACTGGTAGCAGCTTCTATCCACGACTGTGGTAAGTACAAGTCTGACAAAAATGTTTGTCAGCATTAAACTGCAGTGTGCTGGAAAAACATTAATATTTCAAAACAGAAACACAAAGCTGCCCTTTCATGCATCGACTCACCCAGCACACCATGTCTGTATCTCCTCTTTATCTATTGTGATTTTGATTCTTCTACACTATATCTAAATGTGTGTTTTTCTCACTATAACACGCGTTTGTTGTGTAGACGGGGACCTGCGCTTTGCCTCCTACTATGGAGACCACATGGTGCTGCAGAAGTCTCCAGAGAGAGCTGTGCTGTGGGGCTACGGGCCCGAGGGCGCACAGGTGACCCTCTTATTGTCGGGACCAATGACACAGAAACTCTCACCGGTCGCTGTGACAAAAGGTGAGCGCAGCCCGTTCCTGTCAGGCGGGACGTTTCCGCTGTGGCAGAGACTGCATTTTAAATTGTAACCACTATTGGGACAGTTAGGGAGTGACCCAGAAATGTGGAAGTAGTTTCTCAACCAGTCATAGATGTGTCCTGTTTTCTGGTTGCATGTTTCGGTGAACACCACATAACATATAATTGATTTATCATCAGGGTTGTTCTCTCTATACTGACTTTAATCCAACTTCTCCACGTTCACGCCCCTACCCCAGTAACATTAATATAAGATGAGATGGAACTTTATTTATCCCGAGGGAAATTGTTGTGCAACAGTTGCAATACACGGGAGGAGCCAGTATAGCAATTCTAAAATGTGCAAATAGTGCAAATGCTTATACAATATATATATATATATATATTGAAAAAAGATGTAAACATAAGATGAGCTGAGATGGGGTAAGGTGCAATATTCAACAAGGTGAGGCAAGGTGCGGTATTTAGCAAAGTAATATAGAGAATAAAAATTACAGTAATTACAAAAATAGGGCTGAGAGTCAAGTCAGGTCCATTTTTATTCATCAAGATGCATTATAAATCTGTACACCCCTCTATCGTTACACCTGGGGAAAAATAAGAGTCATAGAGTGACAGCTTTCACAAATGCATTTGGTCACCGTCACAAATCCTCGCATGTCAGATGATTGACCGCTGAGGTTGGCCAAGTAACCCAAGGCAGTGGGATGTCATTTTATTTCAGTTACATTCCACGGGCCTTTCTCATTTCCCAGTTTGTACATCCTCCATTCGTTTCCTCATCTCCTCTCCTCGCATCTTAGTCCCACCCGTGGAATATGCAAGCGGAGGAGGCGAGGAATAGACACGAGTAGAGAGGAGTCAAGGTAACAGGCAGGATGGATAGATGGATACATACATACATACATACATACATACATACATACATACATACATACTTACATACATACATACATACATACATACATACATACATACATACATACATACTTACATACTTTATTGATCCTGAGGGAAATTTAGTTATCCAGTAGCTTAAAAGACATGACATTACATATCACACATCTGCCCTCTCACCATTAAATGTAAGAAAAAATAATAAAATTAAGAGACAACATAAGAATAAAGGCTGGTACAAATACAAAAATACACTGCAACATTGACCAGAGGCTGTGTAAACCTGAGCAGATTTAGTGCAACAAGTAAATATTTATGAGGCATCTGAGCGATATCAATTAAATATGACATGTGGCATACAGTAGCTGCATCAGCTGTCCATTGTTTTTTTGTTTTTTTTTACAGCCTACCGCTGTATTTTATGATCTCTGTCAGATGAGCTTAGCAGTTTTCATGACAACTTGTATATTTACTATGTTTTTAATTCATTTCACAACGTGACAACAACGTACGGCTGTGTTAATGTGCTTTCATCATTTAACACACACACACGCCTTCACATATTTTATTGTGTGACGCACTGCACATGTTAGCGTGAAGAGTGCCATACAAATAAAGCGTGACCTATATTAGACAAGAGGATCGAGTGCTTTCAACGCTAAAAACGTAAGTAATATGATGAAGTGTCATTGGTGAATGCGTGCAGAATGTTTGATCACGCATATGATCATCTTGAATAACTCCCAGTTATGAATACAAAAGGAACAGTTGCATTTGAAAAGTCCTGCCAAGGTTTGAGATTATTCCATGTGTGTGTCACGCCTCTTTTACAGGCCACGGGTGCCAAAAGACTCAAGCAAAGGAAACACCAGTATGTCCTCGCTCATAGCTCCTCCAGCAAGCCCCCCTCGGCTCCTCTCTCCTAGAGATGCATTTTAGGAATTGCCGCGTCGTTCAAGATGGAGCGCTGAGATTGATTTCCGGGTCTTAAGCCGGAGGAGTGAGATATGAGAAGCGCCCCGAGGTTCACTGACTGTTTATTTATTTTTTTTGTTTTTTTTTATACAGGTATCTGGCGAGTCACCCTTGACGCTGTTGAAGCCGGTGGTCCCTACAATGTGACAGCAGCCGCTCAGAACAGCACAGCCAATCTGACAGATGTGCTGTTTGGAGACATCTGGCTGTGTGGGGGGCAGAGCAACATGTGGTTTAAAACAGCTCATGTAAGACCAACTTCCTGTCCGTCTCTCTGATCGGCCCATTCACGGTAGCAAAAAATGTGCCATTTGAAGTCTGTCTGTTAAGAAAAGCCTTTGACTATAACTATGTAATAGTCAGAAAGGTTGCAAAAAATACATGCCGCATTTTGGATATAAATAACTTTCCATTTGATATGTATGTATTTATTCATATTTTATTGTTTAATGAACCCTTTTATTTATTCATTGTCCGATAGATTTTCAATGCATTAGACGAGCTGGCTCTTGCAGCGAAGTATCCTCATGTGAGGACTTTTATGACGTCCTTGAACCAGAGTGAAACTGAGCTGACTGATTTGATTCAAGTGGAACTTCCCTGGTCTGTGCCACCAGCAAGTAAGTGGAGGATTCATTGATTTATTCATAAAAGAGTTCAAAGACGCGTTCGCGGCTAAAGGTTCAGCTGGGTTCTTGAACAGCAACTGGGCCCGTTCTTAATGCCGTGTAATGGAAACATGCATACATTGCATATGTTCCTAAATCCAATGTGCTTTGTTATGGGTTACAGCAAAGGGGTGTATCAAGTAAACGCATTCGATACAATAAACAACAGCTATTCACCATGTTACCCTTTGTTTATTTGCGTGCCAGCACCTACTTGCATTCTGCTGAGGGACTGATTAACAGGCAGGTGTATTTCCAGATCTGGCAGAGTTCTCTGCTGTGTGCTGGCTCTTTGGACGTTACTTGTACCAGAAGCTGCAGTATCCCATAGGGCTGGTGGAGTCCTGCTGGGGAGGCACACCTGTCGAAGTCTGGTCCTCTCCAAGAGCACTGCAGCAGTGTGGACTACTAGAACAGCCTTACAGGGGGTAAATATGAGGGGTGTAAGGCAATATAGATGCAGTACCGTATCACGTCATGTGACACTGTATCGATTTTTTAATTAATAGCTTACATGCAAAGATTAACTCAGTCAATACTTTGCTTCATTGGCAAACCTCTGCGCCCTCTCAGTGTATGTGCCCTCTCAAAGTAGTGCTATGATGTTGGATGTTACAGATCCCACTGTTCTGATGGCGTTAAAAAAATTTAAAAAAAACTACTTTTTTTTTTTTTTTTTTATGCATTTGGTGGTGTGTTTTTTTTTGACAGTTTTCCTAAAATTAGATTTTTTTTCAAATCGCAATATATCCCTTGCTTACATTTATATGCAATATATCGCAATTGTAACCCCTGTATCATGCGTATCGTATCGCCAGATACACAGGCGGGCAAGCAAAGATATGAAAAAGCACAATCCAGCTAACCTGATATGTATGGTAACTGATTCTGGACACTTATCTAATTTTGCCATGTGACACAATGTTCTCATGCAAGTGTAATAACTTTCTCATGCTTTCAATCGCTCTGTGTAACAAGAAAGAAAGGCTGTCTCACACTAACTGCACTGTTGCTATTTTTTGCACATTACATTCTCTCAGTCCCAACGTGAATTCGGTCTTGTGGAATGCGATGATCCACCCGCTGCTCAACATGACCATCAAAGGAGCCATCTGGTACCAAGGTAAGACGACCTGCACAGGTATCGGATGTTCAGTATAGCCACATGTACGTCACGCATCTAGAAGCCTTGTGTCACTTTCAGGTGAGGCAAATACCGTTTATCATCAAGAGAAGTACAACTGTTCCTTCCCTGCTATGATTGATGACTGGAGGATGGCGTTTCACCAGGGCTCAGGCGGGCAGACTGCTCTCGACTTCCCCTTTGGATTTGTCCAGGTATGTTAGTATAAGTAATTTAGTTTTAATTTGCACTGTAGGAACAAATATAGATAAGACAACATTTGAAAATGTAACAATCAAAATAGCGCCGGTTTCAAGAGTGCGTTTTTTTTTAAACAGTCTGACGTTGGCGCCCCCTTGTGGCTGTATGAAAGAAGAGACTGTGGCAGGCGGGGGCCGGGGGTCGCAAACACAATTCCAACACACCAAATGTCATTCTCAAATTTAAGACTTTAAAGTTTATAGTCAATATTTATCAGCTTGTCTTTTACAAATATTTATCTGTCGAAATACATATGAACCCAGTGCTTATTTTAAAAGAAAATTAGTCGAGTGTAAAAGCTGGTTCGCCTGTCACTCACGTTATTTCCTTCTCCCAAAAATGTGAAGACCAGGAGTGAATGCCAGGCGTTGAGTTGTCAAACAAAATGATGGCTGGTGTGTTAACTGCATACCAAATCAGATCACACACGTTCAAATGCATAAAACGTATATATGAAAAACTTATCTCCCGACTTATCTTCACTACACTTTAGCGGTTTAGATAACGAACATTCGTCTGTCCTGCTGTTATTACAGACATGTGAACTAACCAGACGCTTGTGTTGGTCATGGACTCAGAGGAATACTCTGCTGCAGACACAGCAGTAGGCCTCTGCAGAATCAATATTGGGGCAAACCCTGTATATTTGGCATTATTTTTGGCATTAAATAAAAATATTTGTTTGGCCTGGCGGGGCAGGTCTGGTAGATCTAATCCAGGAGCTCTTTGTATTTGCAGCTGTCCACCTACGATAAAAACTCCACTAGTGACGACTTTCCGAACATCCGTTGGCACCAGACAGCAGACACCGGCTTTGTCCCGAATCCCCGGATGCAGAAAACCTTCATGGCTGTGGCTTTGGATTTACCAGATGCAAAATCACCCTTTGGCACGTAAGGATTGTTTGTATATACTCATAGCATATCAACTGTACCACACCAGGGAGCATTACACAGGTTTGTGTTAATACCTATGTGTGAGTAACAAATAGTACCACATCAGGAACTGTGCAACTCCTTTATGTAGATTCAATCAACAATTCCTACATGTCAGAATTCCATTTAAATCATAGTTTATTTCTTAAAAAAAAAAAAAAAAAAAAGGCTGTTGCAAGAGTTTAAATTGCAAATAACTCAAATCACACATGTTGATATGTTTCTAATCTGGCGTCCAGTAAGTCTTTGGAAAGATTTTAAGATCCTTATAAACATCTTCAAAACTTTTCAAAGATCTGCCCAGTATGCTGCCAAGACACAGTAAGTCCCTGGAATAATTCTCACATCAACAGCCTCTCTTATGTACCAAAGACTAAAAGACCAACAGGGAAACTTACTGCTGTTTTTCTATCTTTATTAAAAATATGCAAATGATGTGAACTGCTTTTGTATTTCAAAGTGATGAGTACTGTATTCACTTTCAACCTCCCTATCTGTTCAACTGGTTCAACCATGATGTTTTGTTAAAATGACTAGACTCTAGTGATGATTTTTTTCAGGATCCATCCCAGAGACAAGCAGGATGTAGCCTACAGACTGACATTGGGAGCAAGGGCAGTGGCTTATAATGAGAAGGACGTGCCCTTTCTTGGACCTTTCCCCAACCAAATCCTGTCAACTCCAAAGTATCTTGAGGTTAACTACGACCAGGAAGTCTCCGTCACTCCGTCTAAAGACATCTTTGAGGTAAGGCAGGCAGCGGTACAGTCAGTACAGAGTTATGTCCCATATTCACCTGCTGGCTTTGTTAACAATGCTAACATAAAATCACTATACCATCAGATATAGCTGATGTTTGGTATGATCATTTCTTCAACAAACTAAATTCTTCAGCGATTTTTCTTTTATCAAGATTTGTTGCTCCGAGATTCATACTCCATGTGGGCCTACGTCTCGCTGGTTTCCAGCTCCCATCATGCAGTGGGGTCCGACCGGTGTCCAGCTATCTGCCAGTTTGTGTCCGCCTACTGACGAAGTAACTGCTCTTCGATATGCATGGAGAGACTGGCCCTGTGACTTTAAAGCCTGTCCAATCTACAGTGCCGGTGGGATTTTACCTGCGCCTCCTTTTATTGTCAACCGTCCTCCAGCCAAAAGGAAACCAGGAACTGTAAGAAGACAAAGTGATGAAAAACATGTGGCTTTTGTTTCTTTAGGTCAGAATTAGCTGTAGCCAGATTGTTTAATGACGTTAAACAAGATAAGTAATGAGGAGCTGACGACAAAATGACAGACAGTGGATTGTTACTGAGAGAAAGCTACATTTAGCTAATATTTTTCTTATTTCACAGATCTAAAAAGACACTGAAAACATTTTATAGGGAAGGATTTTTACTTATTTATTGTCAGTTTGTTTTGATTTCTTCCTTGTGCGGATTGGTTTAACACTAGAAAATCAATTTGGGTAAGTAACAAGTCAAAGTAAATGCTTTTTAACTTGACGTAAAACAGATGGAAATGAAATGATTGATTAACTGATTAATCAAACAAGATCTACTGTTTCAACTGGAAAAACAAATGCTAACTGCAACTTTAAGTAGGGTACCAACAGTTTTACAGTTATATACCAATGCAACAGTGTGCCATGTATCAAAACTTGTATATGGGAAAGCATAATAAACTTTAGTTTTTCTGTAGAATTCACAATTAGAAAAAAAAAAGAAAGAAAGACTTATGTCAATTGTAACTATACATACAAAAACAGCGATGTTGGGTTTATATTGCTATTGGCACGTTTAGCACAAAGCTAACAAAATCGTTAGAAAAAAATGCTGACATGCCCTCAATGATTCCTCAAGATTTAACTAAAGGTTGAATAACTCATCTGCCACACCTAGTATATTAGCATCAACTATGCTAGCACATATCCCCAGTAGTGCTCACTAGGACTTGCAAGAAGATGACATACAATAAACAACATAGGTATGATTTAATGTATGCCTTTTTGTTTCCAGAATTATTGAACCATGGAGGAAGAGGGGGGGGAACAATATAGGCTTTGTAAATAACACTGAAAGTTCACAAGGATTGTGTCCATGTATGACCTTGCACTTCGGAATCAGGAGCTGAAATATGAGGTAGAGGGCTTCATGGTGGGGGAGGTCAGGTGGTGCTGATGAGAGGCGCTAGGTGACTGCGGTGCCTGTCCTGGGGAAAGACAGATGAATAAACAGTAGAAAAAGAGTCACTGTCAAAGCTTTAGGGATCATCATGTTGGCAATAGAAAATGCAGTGGATAACAAAAGTACTCTTAAAATATTTGGCAATTTGGCCATACTTTTAATTTTACACTTGCATACTGCAACTTCTGTAAAGGAGCACACTTTTATTTTTCAGCCAACCTAGCCACTTCCATTTAGCATGTTTTTACAGCCTGGAGCAGCAGTTGGTGGAATAAGGAGGATTATTCACACGCGCTCCAGCAGAGCAAAGTATAACCGAGCGGCTGCACTGGAGCGGCTGCACTGGAGCGGCTCCACTGCTTTGCTTTTGACAGCAGTTGTCAAGAAATAAGACAACCAAGGGATTCTAACCTGTGACCTCCTAACCTCAAGCCCAGCTACCCTGGTTCATATGTTTGACGGACACACAGGAACTAGGGTAGCCTGTACTGCTTGTACAGTACACGCAAGGTCAGAGGTCAAGGTCCTTTTTAATGTAACATAACAAAACATGAGGTGATCTACACTACAGCTAAACTAAAAACATCACCAATTTAGAAAAAACGGATTAGTTTGAGCCACCCGTTATGTGCTCCATCTTGACGTTCCCGTCAAAGCCCTGGTGTCTCTGGTAGGCCTCGAAGTTGACTGAGGCATCGTCCTCTGATAGGCTGTGAGGAACCTGGCCATCGCCAGGGCGACACACCTCAAAGCGTATCCATCGGTAGCTAAATAAACAAAGTTAAAAAGGAATAAAATATTGTTATTTTAGTTTATCAAGCAATCTAAATGCATAGTGAAGGTAAGCTGGCTGTACCTTCGTGTGTAGAATTATACATTTTTTTGTATTTTTCAGCTTCAGTTAGAAAGTTTACTGTGTCTTGTACTAGTTAGATAAATACTAGATAAATTAGGTTCCAACTAAATATTAACTCACTAGCCATAACCGAGTCAGCATGTTTCCATCACTTGAAAATGTTACTCTTGACTTGTTAATGTTTTCCTTCTAAGGAAAGTTTTCAAATATTTAATATTGTACACGTAACTTTTAAATATCATCATCTTAATGCTTTGCGTCTGGAATAACGGCTTTGGAAAATATTGTTTCAGTCTATAATAATTATTGTAATTAAATGACCCATCTGAAATTCACAAGTCATTATTTGGGGAGAGACTTCGTCACATTTCATGGTTCTCCCAAAGTTACGACACTTCCCACAGTAAGTTCTTGTTATAGTAATAAACACATTACTGAGCACATGTCCTCTGCTTAACAGCTGAAGTCTAAAATGTTGTAAAAACAAAAAACATTCATATCCTTAAATGATTTTCTGCATGTTGTGTATCATATTTACTTGCTACTGCTACATTTGCGTGCTCCGGGACAACTCTGGATGAGATTCTGGATGGTGGGGTGTGAGAAGCCGAAGAAGTCAGCGCCTGATGGCATGATGGGCACCACAGACTTGGAACTAAGATGAGGACAGAGTTCATAATTATATTAAAAAAAGTTAGACCAATCAATCACAATAAATCCAAGCCTTAGTGGTGAACTTGGGTACCTGACGGACGCAATGGCCTTCAGTAGATTAGAGTGGCATGTCAGCGCCGAGGTGGCCACGATGGCATTCTGAGGATCTTCTTCAGGCACAATCTCAAACTAGGGGGTACAATATTGGATTGCCAATAAACAATCGCATTCATACCATTTCAAACTGAACTAAACGCAACTGGATCAACGAGGATGTGTTCACTTGGTTCTATTAGAGAGAAAATCCTTTATTTTGATTCATTTTCTTTCACTACCATTTTCATCTAAAAAAAAAAACAAACAAGGTTCAGAAGAATGATGATGGACATTTGACAAACCTGACTTCAATAACAACTGCGTGAGTACCTGTGGACCCGCTCCCCCATCCTTGATTTGGCAGGTGTAGAGGCACTGCTGGTCGGGGTTTTTCATGCTGGCAAAGACACGAGTGCTGCAGAAGCCCACAGGGTAGATGGCACACTCATCATGGAACAACATTCTGTCCGTGATGATCTGGAGATCAGTCAAAAGTTTGCATTTGGTAAAAACGCACATCCGATTTTAGAGAGGCTGTTACAGACTAAGGCTGGAGTTCAGAAGCTTACCGTGACTGTACCATGGTGATAATAAAGCTATGACACGCGAGTGTCGACACTGACCTCTCCCAGGCTGTAGACTGTTAAACCTCCCAGTGCAATGGGAAAGACGGGACGACCAGAAGAGTCCAGATGGATGGGCTGCACCAGTTTTCGAGACCCGTCTGCTAGCTTTCTCTTCTTAGATATCTTCTTTGGAACTGAAGAAACGTGGAGATAAAATCAAAAATAATGGGCCAATTGTCTTGAAAGATGAATGTAAACCATTAAAATGACATCTATTTTCAATATGCATGTGCATTAATACTTGACTATAGCACTCACGTTCCTCCTTTCCGTTTTCCCTGCCTCGCTCTTTCCTTTCCTTCTTGGGTTTTTTAAGAGATCCCTCCTCCCCTGTTGACACCACCGACGGCAGGTTATGCCCCCCAGACAGGCCTGAAGCCCCTGCAGGACCTGAGGTTAATACTGCAGGCGGCACAGGTGGATGAGAGCTTGAGCTAGGTGCTGGTATCTCCCCCTCTGACAAAGACTGGTACTGCAACAATGACTTCAGTAAAAACCTATAAATAGGAATGCACATGGATGTGAATGAATGGGTCTTTTATTTTTTTTTTCTTTAGTAATTTTTTTTTCTTTATTTTTTTTTTTTTTATAAAAAGGTGACTATGAAAAATGTGAAAAAATATGGCACTTGACTATAATGGAGCCCCACTTTTTAGAATGACAACAGCACATAGACATCCATCATGTACAAGATTACACAAAGATGGATAAAGTGGGATGAATAACAAGGTCTTTGCTGAATAAACCCATTTGTAGAACATCACAGGAAGCATAAGCATAGCTGAAGCATAAGCATAAGCATAGCTGAAGCATGTCCACTCACCTCCGCTCCTCCTTCGCTCTCAGAAACTTCTCTTCTAAGTGGGCAACTTCATCGCAGAGAGCTGCATTCTCCTGTGGGTAAAATGGTATTACAACACTGATAATTAAAGAGCTGCATATCTAAACTGGTCCTGCGAGTAACTGAATTACCATTTCAAAAAACTGTTCTCACCAATAACAAGTTGACAATTCTAACAATCTTTGCAATATCATACCATACAGTTTATATGTGGTGTGAAAGACGATTTAAATAAAAACTAGTCATAGCTTCTCAAGAGTCAATAGTTTACTCACAAATATCATGGCGCGTGCAGCTTTCCGCAGTCTAAGGTATTTGAGTCGGTACTTTTCATTTTGTTTTTTCCGTGGACCTCTCTTCATCTTGGTCCTATGCTCTGAGGAACTGGTGGGGGATGGGAAAGTGTGTGCCGAGGCACCTGATCCAGAGCTGGAGAGGGTATTGTGCTGCGGAGAGCCGAGGAAAGACTGTGCAGTGAAGGCCTGCAGGGCCTGCTGCCTCTCCTCATCAGTCTGTGAGGAAACAGAGGGCAGAAGAAAGAGAGATGTGTTCATGTGCACCAGGTGGACCTGAGGCTCCTGCTTGTGTGTGACCTTCAGGATGATGGATGAAAATACAGACTCACATGTAAACAATAAAATAAAACTGATGGAGCTTACATTTAGACTGCTATATGACGAACAAAGAAAGTAACTAAAAAAAAAACAAAAATGTGCACAAGATCTTCAAAACTAAAAAAATATAAAGAAAGATATTATTGTTTGACTCAGAGGTCCTCCAGGAGAATGTCCCTCTTATATCCCTTTACATACTGAAACACAGTTGCCAGATTAGTTGCATTAGACAAAATGAGTTGTCCAACATGGCTCCAAGATCCTGCTGCTGACCAGCAATAAACACAGGTCGGACACGGCTCAACTTTGGAGCTCAGTCTCTATGCTGTAGGTTATTAAGGGCTTATTAGTACTGTGGAGTACTTTAACTATAATTAGATATTAGGAGTGACTAATAGTAGTTAAAATGCTGCACTTCTAGATCATGATCTACATTACCCCTCATGTCCCTTAATCACATTTTAATAAGGTATGGAAATAAATTGAAGATATCCTATGACATTATACCAGCTTATCAGAGTTCAAACAGCATTGAATCTCCACTGCAAAAACTCTGCATCTCCCAATGTTAATGAATACATTTTGTCTACATTATCAAACTACAGGTCTGGACCCAGATCTTGTGAGGACAGTATTTATCCATGACCAATAGTCTGGCATAAAAAGGTCAAATGCATTTTCAGTGTCCCATTAGATATTTGGGTTTTGTGTGAAATTGGCATTAGTCCCATTTAACTCACCAGCAGTGCAAAGACTCCGTTTCTGTTCTCAATCCTCTTGAATCTCCTGCTGCCTTTTTGTGTCTGAAACATAATGCGAGACTGAAGCCAATGCACGGAGCTGGAATAGCCAAATTTGATTCCCAAAAGTCATTTTAGAATAATTCCACCATTATTAGATACAGCAGGTTGCAGGCTTCTGCATCTGATCACAGAGCATCCTTTGTTCTGACTACAGCGCAGACATGTCTGCCTCTTTTTAAAGCCGTGAAAAAAGCCCAAAGTAGCAGGATGGTAAAACATGGAGAACGAAAAAATAGTGACAGAAATACAGATGATGCATGTACTGTATCAACTGAACCAACACAAATGTTAAATGGAGGGGCAAGTTATTATACTCAACAGCAGAGGTTGCTGTCAGACTGCGTTTTTAAACATCGTCCTTACCTCACGGTACATGACTGCCTCCAGGCTTGACTTTGCACTGCCGAGGAGAGAACAACAGGATAAGCAGAGTCTAAATGTAGACTCAGGAACACGTTTGCGGTCTACTCAAGAAAGTAATGACTCATGGTTTGGCTTAACATGTGAGCACAATGGGCAACAATGTGAGTATTAAACTGAGAGGATTACTTGGATTGAACAAGTCCCCTGTCGATGATTCTCTGTTTAATCTCCTTTATGTGCATGGGACGTCCGGCTTCTTCCAAAACAATCTACATGGGAGAATGGATTAAAAATAAAAACATTTACCACATACTCTAAAAACTTAACTCGGTTAAATGTGGTAAATGGTATTAATAACACCAAACTGAAATATGATGAATAAATGGCAGATACCTGTGCAGCATCAAGCCATGTGAGGTTTGGCTTCTCTGCAATTTCATTGGGTTCACTGCAAATAGAAAAGGTTTAGTATCATCCATTTATTTGTATTATTATTATTATTACTATTGTTTTTATATAGTCATTTTGAAAATCATTCCTTGATTTGAATATCATCATTGTAGAGCACATATTCATCAATATTTTAGTAAAACGGCACAGAACTAATCATTTTGGCAACTGCAAATGGCTCATGGGAGGTACTGTGTATATATGTTTAACTCGAGGTGTGTGTGATACGAATTGCTTGATATCAAATGATGTGAAAGAGAAAAAAAAAACCTGGAATGATAAGAGTCCAGAATCGCAAAGCACCATTAAATCATGGCATCACATCTGATTTGTATTATGATTTGATTCCCTGTGAGCACGAACCTACAGGGATGACGACGATTTCCTCTGTGGCAATCTAAATAGATTATTAAATCTCGCACCGTGTACTTTCTATATTTCTAAAGCAGTGAGTCTACGCGGGGTGTTTTCTAAAGTATGACGCCATGATTGTCGACAACCTCTCCAGAGTCTCAGCGGTCCCAGATAGACTTGCAATGCTGTCCAGAGCAGGAAACAGAGAGTAGCTCCCCTGCCCATCAGCCTCCATCTCGGATTCAAAAGTGTTGAGTGAATCCATAAGAGACCGGGACCTGCAGAGAGAAGACACACTAACGTCACCTCTCTGTGTCTGCAGGTACCTCACACACAACACAAGAAACACACACACACACACAGAAATCTGCAAATTCGGTTATGGTGTAGCAGTGAGATGCTAATTGCTCACAGCTGCTAATAACGTGAATACAAGAGTAGCAAACACACACCTCAGTGACTGCAGCAAACCAGCAAACCCACTTCTTTCAGCTCGTGCTCCGGTTTGTTTGTTTCCGTGTGTCAACCGGAACCTTCAGTCGTCTTCATCGCATTGTTTACACACTGATTGGCTAAAGGCTTACGTGACACCCTCAGCTTTAGCTCCCGTCGTAATGAAACTAAACTATAGAGTTGTGTACAGAAGAAATATATAAGTAATGTGGTTCAAAACGCGAGTTTCGACGGGGGAAATATGTACGTAGATAGTGGAACAAAAGTCTGCGGCTTCCGGACATTATTCCGGGGAGTATGTTCCACCGGATATCCGGTTTAGTTTGTTTTGAAGCTTTTGGGAAATAATGTACATAACTGTATATATATATATATATATATATATATATATATATATATATATATATTTATTTTTATTTTTATTTTTTTTTAAGCTCTTCCAGGTTTTGGGGCATTTAAAAATGACTTGGTTTAAATTTTTCTTGAAAATCTCCATCATGGGGAAATGAATATGATCCAACAAAAATATGTTAATGTCATTGTAACTGATGATCCAAAAAGAATATCTGATTATTGGTCGAATTGCTGTAAAACATAAAACTAATTATTGGCAGTCATCAATAATAGCATTTTTGAATTATCTTAACAATATCACTCAAATTAATTACAAGGATATAAAGAAATGTGATCAAATTGTAAACATAGAAGTTTTTTATGCAATGGATCATCTCAAAATGAATAGATCTCCTGATATTCTTTCTGCAGAATTGTATCAGGCTTTTAGATAATGTTTTGCTCCTTTTCTGTTTGAAGTAGGCTAGTTTTAGAAAATATTGACGAAGAACATCTTCCTCCCTCACAGGTTAGACTACTTTAATCCCCAAACCAAAAAAGTATCTTATTTTTTTATTAATAATTGCCATTATTGAATTATAACTACAAAATGTCTGCCTGAATAAATAAAAAAAAGTTTAATCACATTTAATGAGAAAGATACATGTTTCAAATAATATCAGGCTTGTCTAAATGTAATTGATTATTAATTTGTATGTCCCAATGCTATATATATATATTTTTTTTTTGGACTTCTATTAAGCATTTGACATGGGAGAAAACTATTTCAGAAAGATGTAACCATTGCTTTCAAAGCAATCAGATCATTCTCTGCAGTGTCCATTTTCTCTTAAAGAATATAACACACCCTATCGATCTATAACATACCTATAGATATTTATGTACATCCACTATATATATAAAATCACTATATAACTACTACTCACTACTATGTAATCAATTAAAGAAAAGGTTACCTATTTGGTGATTACATCATATGTGATTTTATATATATATATATATATATATATAGTGGATATACATAAATATCTCTGCTTCAGGTAAATTGTGCCTACATGTTTTGCACAGAAATGACTATTTGTGCTTATTTTTTTAATTATATGCACATTGTATGTTCAATTTAATCAACTGCACACCAGCAAGCGCTACGCTTTTAATCTCCCAGGTCTTTCCCAGGACTACAATTTTCACCAGAACTAACCAACAAGGAAAACAGCTGAGCTGTACAGTTTACACTACTAATATCTCCATTTACAGTACTAGCACACACATTTTCTATAATCTGTGTTTTATATTCAAGTGATTATTTATTTACATGTGCACACAAGTTTATAATGAGTAACTTTGAATAGCTGAAACGTGTTTATTTACAGTTTGAGAAGGGGCTACAAGAAAACCGCCAGAAGATACAGCGTATAAGCACTGAAAAAAACCCAAAAAAAAACATATCGATACATCTCTGAGTTGCAAGCAAGGATTGTGAAGAAGAATCAAAAGTGGAGTGGGGATGCCTCAAAGGAGTGGCGTTCTACCGGATGACCCTGGAGGGCGCTGTTTGGTGTCCCCCGTACCTGCCCCAGACACATCAGAATCAGTGCCCTCTTCCACAAAGTCGGCCATGTTGCACAGCCATGTTTCTACAGTTGCCTAGAACAGACAAACTACACAGGCTGTAGAGAGGGTGTTTGCGTTTTTTTGTTGAAGTGGAAGCTTGAATTTGGTGGCACAAATCCACAGGTTAAAAGATGAAGAAGAAGAAGAAAGAAGTGGTTGCTGGTGAGTGATGTCTAACCATTTACCTTGTTGCGAGAGAACCCACATTTTGACAAATACAGGATCATACTTATTTAGCACAAGAAAATCCTGAATCCTTATTGTCAAAGAAGCGCAACCATAAAAAAGCAAAACGGATTTGGGACAGACAACAGCAGAAAACCAGTGTGGCCTTTCCCAAATCACTGGAAATCACTGATGAAGGACACATGTTTTGGACAGTTCATTTCCAACATAAGTCCTGTTTTTTTTTTTTTAAATATACAGTATATGTATACACTTTTTTTGTTTGATCACATCCACTGCAGACCTAGAGGCATTATATTAGAATTATATTCTGATGTGTGCTAGCCAGTTTATGAGGCAAGAGTTCTGCTTTCTGCTCTTGACTACAATTTTCAACAAACCGGTCAACAAGGAAAACAGCTAAAGGCAACGAGATGTACAGTTTACACTTTAAATATTAAATTTCCTATTTTATTTACTGGCACACACATTTTTTTATAGCTGATGCAAGTGGTATATGCAAGTGATTATTTATTTACATGTACACTCAAGGTTGTCAGTTGTTATAATGAATACATTCGAATGGCTGAAATTTATGTAATTACAGTTTAAGAAGATTGTACAAGAAAAATGCCAGATGATGCAGAAAGAAAACACATACAGATTTATCTCTGAGTTGCAAGTAAGGTTTGTGAAGACGAATGGAGTGGGGGTGCCTCGAAAGAGGGCCCTTCGACCAGATGACCCCGGAGGACTCCGTTTGGTGTCGCCCATACTTGCACCAGCCACAGAATTGGTGTGAACACAATACAGGAGAGGTCTAGGTAAGTGACACACATTTGTTTGGCTTTATTGTAGCATATTTACCTACCCTGTAGATTGGACTCTTAGTGAAATAGCATTATTTACACTAAACTGAATAAAAACTGTAAAATAGGATAATAGCTTTATGTGTAATGACACTGTCTTGAACAGGACCCACTTTCCATGCAGCTGGTGATTCTAAATGATCCAGATAGGACTACCATGCTTCTTCCAAAATTAAATAGATGAATAAAGGTGCTTCTTAGGAAGGACCATAGAATTAAAGAGCTAGAGCATACCGATAACCTCACATCTTTTCATTTAAGAATTTTAAATGTATTGAAAGGATAGACCCTTGAGATGTAGTGTCTCATTTTCGAGGGCGTCCTAGAGAAACAAATACAAAATTATAAAAAAACATACAGAGAAAAACGGCATTACACAACCTAGCAAACACTTCAAAAGCACAGATACAGACAGCAAATCTTGCAGAGCATAAATATGCCACAGCTACAACCAAGAAAAACTAAAAAGCCCTTTAAATTCATGGTTGACTGTCAAACATGAGGACTAACTGAGCTCATTGCTGTGTACTGAGAAATCAACATTTCCAAAATAAGATTTCTGTCATTCTGGCATCGTAGCAGGCAAAAAAGGGATCAATTTCCCTTAAATCTGATTTACTTACCACTTTACCACTAAACATTCATGATTAACCCAAATTACAAAAAAGCTTTTTTCTCACTTATCCCCTCGTGGTGAATAGCCATATATATATATAGTGCTGATTGTATCTGCTGAGGTATTGAGCATGATTCTGAGACGTATGCATCTTCTCCAGTAGCCTACAGTGTGGTTATCTAGAATAGAGCATCAGGACACATTGTGTCTGTAAAGAGAGTTTGCTATTGTGTAGTTCTGTGAAGATGACACAAATAAAATGATATTAATTGTAATGGTGTGGAAGCAGATCTTTAACTTTAAGGATATATCAAAACCTCGGATAATAAACCCTAAAAATATCCTCATACCATGAGATGAAAGAGAAAAAGTCTATTTTGTCATAATTTTGGTGAACCAAGCCTTTAAATCGCCCCTATTCTTGCTGATTGAATCGTCTGCACTTAAATACCCCCTTGGTTTGCTTTGTTCCTCAACCAGGATCCAAACACTAAACTATAAAATCATTCATTTATCCGTGTTCATGAAACCAGTAGTGACTCAGCTCTCTTTTTATATTGGATATCCTCTCATGTGGCCAAAGTTGCACAAAACAAGCCCTGTGGTCCTAATTCAAAAATTGCAACATCCAGGCAAAAGACACGAGTATTTCACAACATAACAGTTCAGACATGATCAAGAACAACTAATGGCTTACATTGTTTGCTAATTTTGTTTCTGTGTAACCCAAGTTGGTGTAGAAAAATATGAATTATGTGCAAGTTTGGCCCTGTTAGGGCTAGAAGGGGAGAGTGATATTGCAGGAGAGCTCTTTATTTGTAACCCTGAGATGTGTTCAGAGAACTGTAACTCCCCAGAATTGTGCAATATAACATCACTGAAATTAGTAAACAACTCCAAGCAAATACATTCACCATCATGACATTCCTTCGCAATTTCCACATCAAAAGAAATGTAAAAGATTATTTAAAGAATTGATCGAATGATAATAACTCACTGACCTTTGCCTCAGATTGATCATTTGTATTTTCAGCCACACAATAGTTACACTGTCTCTGAGAACTGTTCCCCAATTCAGAAAAAAAATAAAAATACTGTTATTCATGTGATTTTGCGTTTTACATTTTTATGATATGCTAACTACAGTCACATCTTGGACATAGATGTTGAGTCGTTCTCAGTAACAGTTGAGCCAGCCATAGTTGAGCAGTACACGCATCACTCTCTTGTACGCCAGGTAGTATTCACTCTGTCTGGGGCCATCTGAGAAATATAGATATCCTGTGGGAAGGAAGGTTCTGTTTATATGCAAGTATTACACTTAAGGCAGTGGTCATTTTTGGTGATTTGTTTGGGAATTTAGGGCCAACGAAAACAAGCTGTAAAAACATATCAGATTAAACTAATTTCAGTCACCTTATAAAGTTGTTATAGTGAACATGTTAGCAAATGATTACCTATTTACACATCAGGGAGATTTGTAGTTAGCAGTGTTCATTTAGAGCCGTGTTACTGGCCACCAATATTCACCCTTATTATTCACTTTTAACTCGTTTTGGTCTCCATCAACTCCGGAGAAAGATATCCGAGTGCAGAAATTCTCTGTGGATTTGTCACTATTAGACTTTTCACATTACACATGTCATTTTATCAAATATTTAGGGAATAGTTTGATGTCCAGCCAAGGAATAGTACACATAACCCTTATGATTTAGACAGAGCCAGGCTAGCTGATTCCCCCTACTTCCAGTCTTAACGCTAGGCTAAGCTAACCATCTCCTAGCTTTAGCTTCATATCTAATGGAAGATGAGAGCGGTAACAATCTCCAGATCCAACTCTCAGCAAGAAAGCATACAAGCGAAACAGTCAAACTGTTATTTTAATATAAAAATACTGCTAATGATGATGATCATTGTGGTGGCTTTTGAAATGGGTTGAAGTGAATAACATCTCTCACCATGATTCTCAAAAGCTGCATCAACTTTGGAACCTATGCCAGGGAAATCCAGAGTGATGGATCGTGGGTATCCGAGGTCCATTTGGTTTCTGCCCTCATCATAGCTGCAAGGGAGAACAGAGAGACCATTAGAAATACTTTGCAGGTATGTACTGTTACCGTACCCAAACAAAATGTTTCAGTGATATGTGTTGATCTCTACAAAAAGACCAGCGGGCACATGCCATGTTAATGACAGTATAAAGACTTGATCATGACAAACACTCACCTCCAGTACTGGTTGTTCACAAAAATGAGTGTTTTTCTAGTAGTTGGCACATAGACGGCTGCATCAACCTTCCCGACTGAAGACGGTAGACCGAGGTTGGTCAGAGACTTTGGATAGCCTGAAATGATTGTCTTTGCAAAAGCCCTAATGCCCCAGTATTGACGACCTGCGGAGAAACAGTCGGAGGTTATTATATCGTGTAGTTACCTGGACAGCTTACCAGAACTCATTGTATTGAGTATATTCACCATTCAGACCTACCAAACCCTGTGAACATTACCTTCAAAAAGATACACCACATCCTTGTATGGGACTTCAAAGGCAGCATCGACAGAGTTGATTTGTAACCATTTAGTGCTCACTTTCGTCAAACGGATTCCTCGGATACTCGAACTCTTCCTCCAATAGTATCTAGTAAAGATTTTGAATTTGAATGTAAAAAAGATGTATTAACGTCTGTCCCACATAAACAAGATGATCAATTATTCAAAAAGTACCCATTTTTGAAGAAGAACAGGTCTCCCCTGATGGAGGTAGCAGCGTCAAACACCAGCTCGCGGCTGCACTGCTCGTCTCGGGGGTTGGGCAGAGGGTCTGTGTTTGGATCCTCTGTTGGTTCCTCTGGCTCTGGTCCAGGGTCCGGGCCAGGAGGTGGTTTAGGTTTTGGTTCTGGTGTACGGCTGCCTGAGAGATGGATTAGCAAAATCAAAATTGACTAATTTAAGACCTGTCATCATAAAGCACACGGCTATCAACATAAATAACTAAAAGATGCACTTTAATAAACATTAATTTATGCATGGGCCTCGAGCTCATGTTCAGCCTGACTGTCAAACATACCAACCGTAATGAATATAAAATGGATCCAGTTTAATTCCCATGCAGTTGCGCTTCATCCCATGGAAATGGGAGTTGAAAATGTAAAACTACAGCACAAAAGCACACATACGTAGGTCAGTTGTTTACTGGTTGAATAGAAGATTATGTCATGTAGCGCAGATAAAACCAAAGTAAAAAAAATTCAGCTTGGCTTTCACTTTGCAATATCCACACTGATCATTTTAATGGAAGGTTGTCCTATCTTAATTAAGTGCAACATTAATCTGATGTTGTTGCTCACCATAAAGGGCTTGAACCCCACGCCTGTCATCATCTGGCAGCTTGTATCCGTTTGTGTTGACATAATGATAAGTGGGGTACATTAGTGCACGTCTGTCCCTGGAGTGATCCAGGCCAAGAGCGTGGCCAAACTCATGGGCCGCCACCAGCAGAAGATTCACACCTCAACACAACAAATTACAATGTAGTAATTCAGACATACTTGATTCCGTACACATTACATTTACTTGTTTGATAATGTCTCTTCTATAGGGAAGTATACATCCAGTTATTAGGGAAATTCTTTTGAATATAGAGGCTAGGTTACATTTTTTTCCCTCACATACCAAACAGTTTTCAGTTCTTATTGAGAACTAAACTGATAAACAAGGAATTATAAACAGAGATTATATACTTCCATGGGAACTGCACAGATTACACACTTGTTTCCCCCGTGGACAGGGCAGCTTCATCCGTACTAAAATGCAACGTATTTACCTCTTTCGGTAAGAGTCCAGGTTTCATCATCATCAAAGTGTGTGTCCCCTCCCCGACCCAGTCCAGGAGAGTTAGCATGAGCCAAGACACCACCCGCCCCATCAAAAGGGTAAAAGTCCCCGTGATCTGCAATAGGAGAAAGAAGATAACGTAATTTAGTGTTAGTCTATGAAAAGGATTCCCATAAAGATCAGCTGGTCAAGAATCTGTTGTTCAATCCAGACTCACATCCACCCTTGAAGAGGATCAAGATGTCCGCATTACCGCTGTGGACCTGTTTAAAGTCCAGCGGGATGACATCGCTGTAGAGCTGGAAGGCCTTAACAATGGTTGCATCCACCTGACTCTGGACCAGATCTGGAGTGTATCGAGTGATCCTGTTCAAATCATATTAAACGGTATGTTATTGTCGTCATCTATTTATATATTCAACCACCAAATATACAAATAAGTGACTAAAGTGTTGACAATAATAGCCTGCTGCTACAGGCTGTCATTTCCAGTTACTTGTATGTAATGAGCCTTTTCTCCCATTTGGGTTTTCCAGCGAAGTGTCCATATCGGCTGATGTCTGACACACCACACCTGGGTGCCTTCATCACCTCCACAGTCTCATTATTCAAGACCCCAGTCACCTGGTGGTCAGATGATGATATATTTTATATGCACATTTTAAAGTGAGGTTATAAAAAAGTTAGGATTTTGCCATTTGCCATATGATTGCAAGTATGAATCCTTTCTCAGTTATTAGAAATCTTTTTTTTTTTTGATTACAAGTAGGCAAACCTAAGTCAAAGCTTTCATTCATGTAATTACCTCCAGGCCAAAGAAAGCCTGCATGGCCTGTAGGTCCTGGCTGAAGGAGCTCTTAGCGATTCTTCGCAGTGAAGAGTTTGTCATCCCAACATCAGTGTAGAACCGAGAAAGGTATCCCTGACACCAGGAGAAGGAACGAGATTTTATTGCAAGTGATTCATATTTCATATGACTATGGCAGGGTCTATTTCCTGTCGATACAATCTGCATGTAAATACTTTTTTCAACCTGTCTGACTTCCCTAATCACTACAGTGTCTGTAAATGCAAGCTGTTTCCCTGTAATCGCCCGGTTATTTCAGACAGTTAATGCAGAATGAATGCAGAATAATAATACTACGTTACCTCTGCCAAGTCTCCGTCCTCTGGTGAAACTGTTGGAGCAATGGTAGGTGCTGCATGACACAGGGCTAAACAACCCAGCAGCACGATGCAAAAAAAGTCAACGAGAGACATCTTGTTAAAATGTTTGCTTCTTTCTGTTCACTCTACCCCAATAAAGGCAGCGTTGACAGCCTGAGGCTCGTATTGTTCTGATGTAAGCTGAATTAGGGTACACAGTGTCCATGTGTGCATTGTAGTATAAAAACAAGCCCCTCTGCCAGAGGGGGGAGTGAGTAAATAGTGGCCCCTCTGACAACACAGTGGGAGGAGATGATATGATCAATTTAACTTCACTCATGAAACATCTGTGAAGCGGTTTAATTGTGTTTTTGTTCTGTTGTCACCTTAGTGTTTTATTTTAATGAGATGCATTCATGTGCCCCTTAAACCGTTTCATCACATCTTTATGATTTACCTTCTGTTTGTATCATTTGTCAGATGTGCACAGTGCAGTAAACGAGGCAAGATTCTTGAGTGAATATACTGTAGACGCATGTGTTTTATCAGCCAAAATCAAACACTGAGCTGCAATCGAGCGTCCCAACTGGATTACACTGATTTGCTTCATTTATCCATTTAAAATTTTGGCAAAAAGAAAAAACACAGGGAACATACGCAAACAAGCGTTATCCCAAGTGATACATTGAAACATTAAACTGTCACCTGAACAGCAACTCTGTCAAAATCCTTTTGTTGTCAGTGTTGTCCTGCACATTTTGAGAACCTTTGATGTACAGTGACCACAGTCCAGTTTGCTGGGTAAACAGGAGCATGATGTGTGCAGTTATCTCATGTCATGGTACTTTACGTTAAAGGCACTAAAGTCCAGGCTGCAACTACCTCACTGCCATGTGGGGATGCAAGTGTTGCTAACGTTGCCTCGCACAGACTTCAGCAACTTTAGGGCACTTAGGTTCACAACTGACTGTGTCAACAGAAACTGATTATTTGCGCCTACCTGTCTACTTAAATATCTCTTTGTTTAATAAAAAAATGCATGCCTTATTGCTTACAAAGAGAAAAAAAAGTATGACCCTGGACTAGTGAGGTATAGTGGTTTACCTAAGTACTGTACTTATGGTAATACAGTTCTGAGGTACATGAAAATTTCATTTTATGCTACTTTTTACTTGTACTTCAAAACGTAAAAGTGAAATATTGCAAGTTTTACCCATCTACATTTATTGGAGAGCTATACTTAATCTTAATCTATACAGATTAAGATTTTTCCAAACCTATAATGAACATCTACAATATATCACATTGTTATAAAGTAAATTAAACAACCCAATAGTATATACAGCAGTTAAAATAAACTCCACCAGCTATAACACTGATGCCTCTTTAACAACACAATTGTATAATACAGAAAAATGCTGAAAAACACTGACAGGGGCCACTTTGCATTCTGCATACACTTTAAATGTTATTCTTAAGTACATTTTGTTAATGATACTTATCTACTAATACTCAACTTGAATTTTGAATGCAAGCCATATAATTGTCATGGAGTGTTTTTACACTTGGCTACTTCTACTTACGTAAAGAATCTGAACACGTCCTCCACCCTTGCCTCGACGAGCAAATATTAAACAACTGATGCACAAGAGCATCTGATATTTATGAACGAAAATGACATTTCATTAAGTTCAGTTTAATAAGAAACATCCCGTTCATATATTCAGGTTTACGACAACGTTGTGTTAGCACTAACAGCATGTAGTCAAGTGGTATTCAGTATTTAATGTGCATTTTTAATGCACATCTGAACACAACATCCCAATAAAAAGTCCACAATGTTTGATAAAATTATACTTTTCATTTGATATTCACATTCTAAATTTCCAGTACTGTACATCTGCATAATCTAAACCATAACAATTTAGTCAAATACATGTTGTTACATACTTATCTCAGTTTAACAACAATATACAAGGGATGTGTTCTCAGTAACTTGCCCACCATTGTATCAACAATTTAGCCAAGAATTTGCTGAGATTATATTCGCCACCCGTTTTCGTCTGAAGTCAAATTGGTAGGATTTTGTCCCACTGAAGAGGAAGATGTTACCTGTCAACAGAACATCATATAAAAGGTGTTATTTTCTCATGTTGTTTCAAAACAAATTAGATGAAATGTGAACAACAACGTTTAGCTGTAAACACAAGGTTTTCTATTCGAGTAACACATTGTTCTAAAACCGGGGTGAATGGTATTTTCAGTATAAAAGTGTCCAGTGCGGTAAACCCCACCCGTCTGCCACCTAAACACGGTAAACACAACAAATTACAACTTCTATTTCAGTTGTGTTCTATTTGTATCATGCTGTGCTCAGGTCCACGTTATGCAAAGTTCATGAAACATATACTGTGACAGTTTTCCTTCTTTTTGTTTACCATCTAACTTAAAGGCAGCGTCGACCCTTCTCGGGATTCCCGTTTCTATTTGGATGTGTCTGGGGAAGCCGGGGTCCATCCTTCTCTTGCACTCATCACACCTGAGGTTGGATCATTCAAATGCATTGTTTTTCCGTTATTCTATCAGTGTGGGAATGTCAGTATGTTCATATATAATGTTCATCCAGTTACATTCTTTAAATGATTTGTTTGCTGACTACAATATCAGCTGTTTGGCTATATTGTTAACTTCCTTCTGTGCAAATGTCTAGTGTGTTAATAATAGTCATCTAAACTGTGTTAGTGACTTAGAAGTGGGTGTTTTAAGTACAGTGTAGATTTCGATAATGTATTACGATTTCATGCAAAAGTACATGATCGTGACAGAAAATCTTTTTCCATGTGAAGCGAGTTAGCGTCAGTCAAAGTTACCTGTAATAAACCTCTGAAGAAGACTGTTTTCACTGACATGCACGGCAACGTCAACCTGCCTGACTCTGGAGGAGAAGACGTACTCATGGATGGAGCCAGCACGACTTTTCATTTTAAGCTGTTGAACCACCCAGTACTTATGACCTGGAAAAACACAGCCGTGTCACTGCATTTCGGGACACTATGAAAAACAGCAACATACCACAAGCGCTGCCAAACTCAATGAGCCTCTTGCATGAACTGCAACACTTAAATTAGACAAGGCTGTAATTTGGGCGAACTGTGTTTCCCCCACTGGAAATCTAGCCATGTCATGCTGACAAAGCCTAAGTAATGCTTTGCAGACTGTCCATTACTCTACCAGTGAAATATGTACGCCACGCCTTTGGCAGGGATGTCATAAGCGGCGTCCACGTGAGAACTGATGCTGGGTAAATGTATGCTGCTGTGGCTCTCTCAGGCGACTCCATTAGGTTGTCTGTGTCGTTCTCATCCACATGCACCTGGGTTGAAACAATAAGCAGGCTCAGTTGCAGCTAAAACAAATTGAAGCAATAATATTGCGATAATATAAAACGTATTTCACATATTTTGTGCCTGTTCTTAAAGAAAACAATCTCATTTCCAATCATGACTGCTGCGTCAAAAGAAAAGTAGGGGTCACACTTTTTTGGGGGCTGGTTGTGTTTCCACTTTTCTTGTTTGTTTTGCTAAGAAACAGTGGAACCGAATGCATTAAATATGGAATTGTACATTATGCATTGTGCACTATTCTCTGGTTATTTTATTTCCATTTTGAGCAAATAATCACTCCACATTTTTTATTTGCTCCTCACCGTACAGCGTTTGGATCCCAATTAAATCATCTTTGGATAGAGAGTATTGTGTACTGCTGTGATGTCTGTAATTGGGGTACGTGATGGCAGCGGGGTCTTTTGAGTGAGTCAAACCCAGTGAGTGACCGAGCTCACGAGCTGCAACAGCGAACAGGCTGTAACCTGAAACACAGCAACAGAGAAGTCATATTGGTCCATTTGACTGGTAAATTGACAAAGAATGACACAGAAAACTGCTGGGTTTAAAACGTTCTGCTATGTTGCACTTGATGTTTTTCATCAGCTGTCAAAGGCACATTGCAACACCTGCTGTTCCACTTAGTGTAAGGTGTGTAACCTTTCAAATTATAAAAGCAGCACAACAGCTGTTTGCTTCAAATTGTGGTTCGGAATTTAATGTAAAATTAGAAACACTAAAATATAAAAAAGTAAAAATCCTGCAGTCATAATTGTAATTACATTAGGTAAAAGTATTGCATGTATTGTTGGCAAAATGAACTTAAAGCGTCAGAAGCATAAGTACTCATTACGTATAGGAACAATACGTAATAATTATTATGTATCCATTAAATGTAGGATTGTATTGTAGTAGTTGATGTGGTGGAGCTAACTACCTTTTATACTGTACTAGTTGTATTGTATTACACTACAAATCTTGTGTTTTAGTTGTTGTATGTAACCTTAATATAAAAAGAAACTGTGAAATAAATATAATGGAGTAAAAAGTACAACAATTCCCTCTAAAATGTAGTGGAGTATAGGTATACAGTACATATTATAACATAGAAACACTAAAGTCAAGCACTTGTACTCTGTACTTAAATACTTAAGTTAATATTGATGTACTTAACGTTTCACCACTGAGAATTTACCTTTTTTTTGTTTAGGTATTGTTTTACTTTGCAAGAAAATATTGATCATCCTCAACAAAAAGCATAAAGGACAATGATTGCAGCGTTTTGATGATCTGCAAAAGCTTTCTTATTCTTAGCTTCTAGGATCACATTTTGAGTTTCATTCTGAGAAACCTTGCCTCCCCGCCGTCCATGTTTCATCCTCATCAAAGTGCACGTCTCCTCCTATCCCCTCTCCTGGCTGAAAGGCGTGAGCCAGCACACCCGGGGTCCATCAAAGGGAAAGAAATCTCCATGAGCTGCGACAGAAAGGACGCTTCTTTACACTTTGAATTAAACAGGGCTTAAAAATCTGATGTTCTGTTTTGTTTTGTTTTTAATCCTTTTTCTTTTCCATCGAAAATAAATGGGAACTTTAACCGACATAATAATTCTTCAGAAGTGATTTTCAGATTTACATCTGCAGGCCAAGGAGAAGACTATATCAGCTTTGCCATGGTTGACTTTGATGAACATCAGTGGTGCTGCATCGCTCCACATCTTCAGGGCTAAACGAAAGGACTTTTCTACATCCTCTCTCTTCATGTCCGGAGTGGATTTGGCAATCATGCGGTGCCAAAGACAGATGCACAAACATGAGACAGTAGGAGAAACAAGTTCTACAGCTGCAGTTGCATAAAAATAAAACAATCTACAATAAAAAGTTAATTGTATAATATTACAGTAATCAGTAAAAACAAAACATCTCACACGTATGTGATGGTGTGGTTCATCCATTTAGGCTTTTCGGGGTAAAAGCTGAAGTTTTCCACATCTGGAACTCCACACCTAGGCTCCCTCATCACATCCAGGGTGTGAGGGTCCAGGCGACCTGTCTCTCTCAGACCAAAGAAGTTTAGCATTTCTCTGATCTTCTCCTCCATGGCTGACGTGGACCTGATCCTTCTTCCCGACACTCTTCCTCTGGGGTGTAAAACCTCCTGAGGTAGCCCTGTAGCAGCTAACCTGAAGTTCAGGTTTGGAGGATTAGGTCTCAGACAAAATTTCTTAAATCTGCAAATTGTGTTGTATAGTTGTTTTCTCTGGTATGTTACAGTATATGAATACGATCGGTCTGTTTGACGTGAGGTTAAAGGTGGGGTTTGTTTCAGATGCACAAAACCCCGATATGCTACAGAATGCATTGTCACTTAGCCAATTACCTCTCAGGGACTTCTTACAAAGGCTTTTTATTTTTTTGAAATAACCTCATCACTTCAATTACAAGCATTTGTAAAGTTTAGAAAAGCCTAATGGTACATTTGGTTCAGGTAAACATATCAATAGATGTATATTTTTTAATATAGGTAAGAAAACATCTGCAAACATGGTTGAAATAAAATAACATAGTAAAAAAAAATAAAAGAAAAATAGTTTCCCCTAAAATATTCTGCACGACTGTCACATTCATAATCATTTAATATGTGTTGGTGCCGACATCGTGATATGTGTGTCTAATATAAACTCAGTCGTCCGCCCACAAGCCTCAGCTAGAGCTAGCTCCACATCCTGAGGCCTCGCCCACTGATCCTGATCGATGGGTAGAGTCCACAAGACTTCCACTAACATCAGAGAGCCTGAAACGAGCATCCGCAGCCAGAGCAACTCCATGTTTTAAAAGCACATTTCCACCAGGCTTTGCTTTTTTATATGGGAGTATTCTCGGGGTTGTTGGGCATTCACATGGCACACAAGCACACAATCCTGGTAGTTATACAGCTGGGTCTACCTGACCCACTTTTCTGGAGGTTTTGTGGTTAAACCTCCCAATGAAACGTCTACATAATATGTCTGGGCTGGATATCTGTCATGGGGAAACACGTGCGATCACAGTGTGTTTTGTCGTATAGAAACCAGAACCTGAATGTGTTATTTGTGAATTTTGTAGATTCTACGCCGTCAAGTCAAAACTTGCAGGCATTAGTGAGGCAAACCTAATTTGCCTAATTGATGCTGGGAGCATTTTTTCTGTGGGATGCATAAAAACCACACGCATATATTATCAGGTTTGAATTGTAATTCTTTTATTTCCACAAAAAATTACCGATAAATAAAACGCCACTGAAAAGTGAAAAAGCACAGTGTTTTGTTTTTCTTCTCGATGTTTCATTTACTCAAGGTTTTCAGGTAATTTCCTTTCTGCATTTTCAAGGATTTACAGTATTTCAACATCCAAGCCAGGAATTTGCTTTCTCAACTCCGACCACATGTTTCTGGATGTAGTCGTATTTGTAGACTTGTGGTCCGTCAAAGAAGTAGATAAAACCTGAGATGAGGAAAAAAAATCACAAGTTCAAGACGCAAACAAAGTGATTCACATATTTATCCTTTATCATGTTGTATTTTCTGGAACGTTTTTGCTGTTTGTTGTCGATGATAACGATGACGATGATGAGCATCTTTCTGGACTTTAATATCCACTTTTTTGCTCACAGCTGAAATTACAGTATATCAAATTAAGACCTAAGTGGCATAGCAGGTAAATGATACAGTTTAAATCACACAAGGGAACTACATGCTCTGTAAAAACTTCACTGCACTCAGCCGATGTTGCATTTAAATTAGCATTCCTGCGCAACTAATTACAATACAACCTTCAAAAGCCGCCTCAGGATACATACAGAAATATACTACATCCTAATTAGACAAGGTTACTTCACTTTCCAATCAATATATGAACTTTATTTCACATGATTTGCTGTGGAACATTTTTAGATTTGAGTGAGATGAACAAACAACTTACATTTCAAACACACATTAGAGCAGGTAATAAGTATAATGGCTAACCCTCTTTATGAACAGCTGCATTTATTGTTGTGTTGACTCCAGGAAAGTCCTCGCTGATGTACTTAGGGTAACCAAAATCCATTACCCTTCGGTTTTCATTGTAACTGAAAAACACATTATATAAACAAACGTCCGTCAGAATTCTTTCAAAACTGAGACAAAACATTTGTTCATGGCTGTTACTGGTATGGTCACATCATCAAAGTCCAAATTGAGCCCTTTGCTCTTTGTGTGAGGTCCAAAATGACAAACAAGATATTTTAGTCTGATCTGAGTCAACTTTCTGATTTGTCTCGGTTATACCACATATAACGTAATTTCAAAGAAGTAGTCGTTTATTTAGGCTTAAAAAAACACAACTTGCTTTTATGTAATTAAGTCTGTAGTGCATACATGCATACATGTGTTATGTCGCTTTTGCTAATGCATGATATTGGAAAATTTCCTGTCCTCATGATGGAGAAAGAAAGATAACCTACAGTGGCAAACATGAGCATTCTCAAACCTGCATTGTACAGGTTATACTGTATAAAATAACCTCAAAGGATCGAAATCAGCTAAGTAAAATGCTCTTAAGTGCATGCATGCAAAAGATTTTTTAGGAAATCACTGTTGTGACTGGTTCCAATTTGAGTCACAACAACTGATGGACTCGTGGTGGCCCAATGTTTGGGAAAAAAATGCCGCAACAGCTCCCCTCAGATGGTCTGAGGCAGCGACTGGTCACAAGTCTATAAAAGACTACAAACATGCCAAAACTGATATATAATGAGAGTAGGAATATGTTAACTGATAGATTCATGTTGATCATTTGTTGCCTTACCTCCAGTAAATATCATGCATAAAGAAAAGGGTGCGTCCTGTTTTCACTATGTGCACTGCTGCGTCAACGTCCTGGACCCAGGCTGGAAATCCAAAGTGGCTGAGTGGTCGAGGCTTTCCCCTTACAAGAGAGCCTTTCACTGTCCAGAACATGGATTCTGTTGAAAACAAAGATTGGGGTTTTTTCATAAATGAAAGGGGAAATTATTGACCTTCACATACTAAATTATTTAAGACCGTTACCATGAATGAGGTAAGCAGCGGATCTACGAGGCACCCAGAATGCCGCATTGATGCTGGTTTCTATCTTTGGCATGAAGTTGGTGATGGGACCTTCTTTGATGTCATATTGCTCGTTATGTTTAATCCAGAGGTATCTTGTGGTAAAAAAATTGTCCGTTAGGTTGAAACAATAAAAGTTAGATATAAAAATGTAATATCCATCTGTTGGAAAAATGCAAAGCCTTATGAACGTATTGATACATGAGAAAAAGAAGAGAACATTCAGTATGTATTGGATGGTAGTAGTAAACCTACTGTATGAGACCGAATCATTTAGGGATCTAAATTTACAGGTCAAAAAGATGACCTTCGACAGTTTTCGCTTTTTCTGAAGAGGAAATGTATCTACTTATATATACAAGTTGTGAATTAAAGAAAGAAAGAAAGAAAGAAGGAAAGAACACACTTTTCTCTGAAAAAGAAGGTGGCATCCCCAAGAGTGGACACCGCGTCAAAGGTCAGATCCGAAGCACATTTGTTCTGCATGAGTTGAGGGAACAACGACCCCGACAGTCGGAAGTTGCTCTGAGGGCTCCAGCCAGGCCTCGAAAAGTCATTTGGACGACCGCTGACTAAGACACATGAGATTCCACTTGAATAAAAACACTCAAGATTCAAAAATGTCACTATTACGTCATCGATGTTACTGTACTTCAAGTTCAATATGTTTTAGATAGATAGAAATTGTTTACTGTAAAGTGTGTTGATATTTATCACATCCTCTGTGGATAATAGGTTGGCTGAACGGGAGGATTTGTAGGTTGGGTACATCAATGACTCTGGATTTCTGGAGTGCTTCAGGCCCAAAGCGTGTCCAAATTCATGCGCAGCTACAACAAGCAGATTAATACCTGCAATAGCACAAAGAAAAGGCATCCAAATTACTAAAGTCTTTTGTGGCTATTAATATCAATGTCGAATGCCAGTGTGATTGAGTTCAGCACCTGTCTCTCCTGCTGTCCAGTGCTCATCGTCGTCAAAGTGCGTGTCCCCTCCGACACCCAGGCCTGGTCCAAAAGCATGAGCCAGTGTGCCTCTGGGTCCGTCAAATGGATACAGGTCACCATGTTCTTAGTAACATAATCCAGGCCAAGCATGAAATAGAAACCCACAGAGAACAAAATGACAAGAGAAAATTACAGGCCTCTGTTCACTTCGTCTAAATGAGTCTGTGGAGTACAGCAGTCAGTTGTCAGATGACGCTGTCTTGGTTAGCAGTCAAATAACTACTGAAGCTCCCGATGTGTATATCCATGAGATTGTGTTTTACACAATGCGTGGTATATAGCATTTATTAATTTTTTTATCATATACCATCTAGACCTGTCCTGCGTGAAGCAAAAAGACAAACCCACCATAGGTCACAAACTCCACCATGATGTCAGCGTTGCGGGTGTGCGACCTGACAAACGTCAGACTGCTGGCTCTGGCCCAAACGCTGAAAGCTGACTCAACCAGGAAGTCCACAGTGTTGCGAGGCAAATCTCTGGTGTACCTGCCAATTCTGCAACAGCAGTGAGTACATGTCATGTTGTTGACGAACATAACCGTCAAAACACAGTTTCCCCTGAATCTCATATATCTGATATTCATTTAAATATTGATAGCACAGCATTGCACCGACTTGTGATTTGTAGAATAATAGCTACATGAAGTCCATAGATGATAACATGTGCTATATACTATATACAGTCTTTGAAAATAGCTCCATGCCTTAGTTTTCTTTTTAATTATACATCTATTGTGTATGTAATCCAGCGGGCATGTCTCAAAGAAATGTATAAGGACATTTCAGACAGCATGTATGGTAATCTTGGCACTCTAACAAGCCCATAATAACTCTCAGAGGCAGGAGTCCCAAACCCAAAACTATTTGAAACATAATGATTTGTGACAGCTGCTATTCCCTATTTCTGCCAAAGGTTTTTATCGCCTGCTGCCTCAAGATGTTTCCCACGTACTGGCGAGGTTTGCACTTTCAGGACAACCAGACTGTTATATATCTGTCCAGTTCAGTCCGGGTCAGACATGTCAATATCTTTCATATACAGATGTATCTTTCATTCTGTAATTCTACTCCAACTTATAAGCAAAAAGACTGATAGCATCTTGATTATTGAGCGTCATTCAAAACCACATAGATACCTGTAGGTGATGAACTTCTTGTTCCATCGTGTCCCCTGGATGTGGCTGTACTCCTCCACATCTGGAACGCCACATCGAGGGCTCCTCATCATCTCCAGGGTGTCTGAGTCCAGCACGCCTGTTGCATTGAGCCCAAAGAATATCTGCATGTCTTTCACCTTGGAGGTGAAGGAGGGCCCGCTCCGTTTCATGCGCCCCATGGGCTCTTTTTGCAGGTTGTAGTAGTGCTGGAGGTATTCCTATAAGTAAATTCGAGGTCCAAATCAGATATCATGTCGCACTGAAGAGCCAGGTAAGTTCACCGGTCCTGCACAACTCAATTAATGCCGTGGTACAAAGTCGTATTCCCTTTGTGGATCCGTTTTTTGCAGCATGCATGGCAGCAGATTACACATTGTCATCATACTTTGTAGCATCCATCAAATTGCACATTAGGTTCATTTATAACTTCTTCACAATTATATAAATATTCCCCCTTGGGTGATCAGATTTACAGCATCAACTGTCAATCACACTGCCTCTCATTACAACTCAAATGTGTCACAACAATAAACTGAATAAAGACTTTGCAAGCAACGTTGATAATTAATTCCCATGCAGATTGTCTTTCCCAACATATCTTTTCACAGAAAAAGAATACATTTGTGAAAGGAAATTTAGGGAGGGAGAAATATCTGCTGAACAAATCTGCTAAACACATGCATTTTAAAAGAGACAATAACTCCAAGGGCAGTGCAGTTACTTACCTCTGCCCCCCACCCACACAAAGACAAAATAAATAAAAGACATTATCTCAACACCCACACAGAGGCGAGAACGAATTGTTGCAATTTCCTTCCTTCAATAGAAATACCTTCAATTGTACTTGTTTTTGGCAAAGTACAAGAGATTAAATAACATGCAGTCCAATCTCAAACTTTTGTAATGCAGCTCATGCAATTATGCACTTACTGTGGCCAGCTTCAAGTCAACCTGTGGTTCAGTGGAAGGAGAGCTGTCTTGCTCCGGCATAAATGTGGGCGCCATAAAACACGGACCGGGCATAAGCAGGACCAACACACAGCAAGAAAGCAGCATGACATACATTTCACAGACTTAAGACTCCATGAATTGTAGTGGCGTAGTTTAAACACATGGAGATGGAAGTTCTGGTTAATGAGAAAGCCTTTTAAATGGTCATTGTGACTCATACCACTTGTAAATCCAAGGGAAGCTTCATACAGTACTATGGAATTAGGGAGGGGTTTGCAGAAAGCCAAGGACAGCAAAACGAAAAAGAAAGAAATGACATGTGAACAGCTTTGGTCATGTGACATGTTTGCTCCAATGATCATCTAAATGGATAACGTCTTCAGTGCGTGGTTTCAATTTCAACATTTTCTATTCAATGCAGATTTAGGACGGAAATAGTTTTGATAATTATTAAAGGGATGTGAATAAGATTGAGACACAATGGGACTTTAAGAGGGATTTTTGCTGACTCACAGACAATCCCAAGCAAGTGGTGAAACTACAACATGAGGCAACACACAGCACAGCAAAGGATTATTTCTGCAAGATGTGCTCATTACTGTAACTATGAGTATGTTCGGCATAAACATGTATTTTCACCATAAAAAACCAAGCAGCTTTGATTTTGACGAAAGGATTTCATCAGTGAAGCTACTGTAGGGGAACCTTAACTAAACTCATTCCAGACAACACAATGTGCTGGGTGGCACTGCTCAGTCCCACGCATTCTGCAAGGGCTCCCGAAATAGCCCCATCAAAGCCCGTTCTTGTCCCATTTTAGCAGCCAAGGCATGTTAGACCTTTCTATGAGAAAGTTCGCTGAAAGGGGAGCTGAAATTGCAGGGGTGGATTTAAGGCCTTCGAAAAATAAAATGGCCGCCAGCCAGGCCGGCTAGACGGGCAAGGGCGGTGCCGCGGTACATTCAGGCTACAATTACAGTTGATTGCTCATTGTGGCGTTTTATGGGACCAACAGCATTCCTCTGCGGGGCAACATGAGCTAAATTTTCCAGAGTACACCGTGCTCTTTCGTAGAAAGACTGGAAGAATTTCTGTCGCTCTGGTTTTTATGGTCTGAGTACAGACGAGGTAATGAAGTCATTTTAAGCAGGAGTGATGACAGAGTGTAGTTTAGAGCTGCAAGGTTACAAGCTGGGAGAGACCGCTGTGGTAATTAAACCATCTCTGTTTTGCCCCAAATATACACTTTCACACTGACAAAGGGCTAGAGATGTTACATATCAGGACAAGTAGCTGGGAGAGTAATATTTGTCTTGGAAAGCATCTATTTTTGGTAGTACTACTTTTATTCAGTACTTCAAGACACTGTATGTCATCGGAGCACAAAAGCGATTAAAGGGGAACTGAGAGTCAAAATATGACAAAGCTTTCAATACTTGACGGATGAGTCTATTAATAAAGCATACACCAATGAATGCAGATTTTTTTAAACAATATTCAAACCAATCAACATCAATAACATATTCACTTCATTTCATGGTTCATTTTTCCCTTACTCAGGAAAGGTCAGTCCAGACTCCCATACAATCTAAAAATTCATTTTTCATGTTTCCTTCTCCCACAGAGTAACACCAAGCTCTGAATGTGCTCCAATGTTTTCTAACACGTCTTCCCTTCTTCAGATTTCTCTTGTGGTCTTTTAAGACGAACACTTCAATACTTGCAAACATGCAAATGCAGTTTTGTTTTTAAATGGCAAATCCACACAATCCTTAGAAACAGACAAACGATTTATTAAAAATAAACTGTAAGAAGTAATGCCAACTTTAAAGACACTGTGTAGAATTTGAAAATATGGCTTTGGCTCCCCCTAGTATAAAAAAATCTATTTTACTTATATAGCCTGATATCACAAATAACAAATTTGCCTCAGGGGGGTTTACAATCTGTACTGCATTAATGCACCATCTGTCCTTAGATCTTTTCAGTAGATAGGGACTCCTCCCCCCCCAAAAAAAAAAGTGCTCCTTCCATAGTCCTAAACATCCAAACTGATATGAATGCGTAAAAGCAATACTTTGCTAGATTTTTTCCAAAAAAACAATGTATGAGAATACGTTCTAATAATCTATAATCACATAAATATTTCGTAGCAATATAGTGTAGCAATACACTCAAGGCAGTAACATAAATATATGATAATGTTTGATTCCTCTCAGCGCTTTCACAATCTGCAGCTGGAAGCCGAATGAGCCAGAAAGGGCATGTAAGGCGTGTTAGTGTACAAGCACCTCGTTGCACAATACGTGGCAAAGCAAGCAACTAAATGTTCTGCTTACCATCAATACAAAACAGTCCAGAAGTGACAAATAAGACTAGATAACAGATCATTTCATTGTGATACTGATACTTCTGGTTTGTTTCAGGAAGACATATACAATTGGTTTTTGATGACGGAGCAAATCTGACATCAAAGTTGTTCTGTGCTCTACTTATTTAAATGTGGCACTTTAGCATGAGGTTGTGTGGAGGTTAGTCTGGGGCATGATAAGAGACACGCAGGGGACCAGAGAGACTAGAGCCATGAGTTTGCGTGCTCCAACTCCAAAGCGGTCTCTGCTGCCCTCCTGTGGTATCTTTTCTTTTATTTTAGCACATGTAGTTTCTAAATGTTGCTGAGTGGGCCTGACCTTACACCACAGTGACTAATTTGAATCTTTGTGGATGCTGGGCAATTGCCTTTTATTTAAGTCCTTTTTGTTTTTTTTATTTGTGGATTTGCAATGTGCAAAGATTAAATAAAATTTTCAACAGTACAATAATACATCTGTAGCATCTGTTTAATGTAAATCCTCTCTTTACTTTAAGCTGTAGCTGATTCATATTGTGGCTCACTGACCATGCTCATGTCGATATTTATACTATATTGCATTTGTACGCTTTTGTACAGATTTACAATACATGTTCCATACTTTGGATAGCTATAACATTATCATGGTTGCATACTATTAAAGACTACCTCTGAATCAACTGCATGTGTTACTCTTCCAAGTAAAATAATCGAACTGGTTCACAAAATTTACAAATTAACGTAAGAAAAAACTCAAACTTAACTTACAGATCCTTAAAGTGCTTCTCTTATAAGGCTTTTATTGTGAAGCTTGTTTGAAGCTACAGGCACACAACACACATTGAGTTAGTTAGTCGCTAAATGCATACTTACAGCAAAAGATTAAAATGTGGATTTGCACATTTATGGTAACCTTCTTAGTGGATTCATTTAAACCAGTCTTTCTCAAGGAGTGGTCCGTGGACCACTGGTGGTCCGTGAGTGACCCCTAGTGGTCCGTGAGTATATTGGTAAAATGTCACATTTTAAATTAATATATTATAAGTTTAAAAGTGTTTCTCAAAGTGTTTAAAAATTACTAGTATAGAGTGTAGCATAGATGTAGCTACGTAGCTATGTGGGTTTGTTTTACGATCTTACGTCATAAATGATCTGCGCGGTCAATTTGAGCGTCTACTGACAAGATGGCTCGATGGCTCAAGACCGGGTCAGTTAAAAGAAAATTAAATGAAAAATCTGATGTGAAAAGCTTGGATGTGAAAAAAAACTTAATTTTCATGAAAAAAGCTTGGATTTGAAAAAATACTAATTTTTTTCATTAAAAAAGCTTAGATATGAAAAAAAACTTAATTTTCATGAAAAAGCTTTGATGTGAAAAATACTTAATTTTCATGAAAAAGCTTTGATGTGAAAAATACTTAATTTTCATGAAAAAAGCTTGGATATGAAAAAAAACTTAATTTTCATCAAAAAAACCTTGGATGTCAAAAAACTTAATTTTCATGATAAAAGCTTTGATGTGAAAAAAACCTTAATTTTCATAAATAAGCTCAGTAATACATGTAGTCTACGTTTCATATGATGTGTAAAATCTATCAGCATTTACCGTTTAGATCGCATATGAATGAAATGCTTGTAGAATCCGTAGTTGTATTTGTATTGTTGATTTAATGTGTGAACGAGCGATGTAGAGAAGGTCACATAAAGCTCAATATTAGCCTGTAATGTGTAATATACTGTTGGAGTGGTAAGCAGGCCTATTGTTTTTGGATATTTGGGGAGTTAGGTGGTCAGTGAGTGTTTTTTTATTGGTTAAGTGGTCCATGGTCTGAAAAAGTTTGAGAACCCCTGATTTAAACTGTAAATGGCTGAGGCAAAATTAAACCAGCATTGTATGTGAATGGAAACAAATGAGTTCCAAGTGAGAATGCAAATCATCCTTGTTTGTCAGTCTTTCCACTGGAGTACATGCATCAACTTTTGTCTGACACAGCAGGGAAGTTTGTTGATTTCATCACACCTCATCCCTGTACAACCCATACGCGTCTTCCATGCCAAAATACGATAACCACCAAGTAGAACAACAGTAATAATTGAAGAGTGGATTGTTGAGTGATTGATGAGGGCCATTCCTACTAAGTCGCAAAAGCAGTGGGCTAGTCCATCAGACCAATTCCAGGCACTGGAATTAACACTAACAAAACATAAACAGCTTCTGGTTTGATGTTACTTAAGTGCTGATCTACCCGGATAAGCAGCAAGGAATGTCTCAAAAGGGAATGAGGGCAACCAACCACCAAGTAGGGGTGTCGCAATATACTGGTATTGACGATAACCATGATATTCAGAAAGTGAAATATTGATATCATGTTAATACACATATGATAATATGGTGTAAATAATCCAGCGCCTCTTAAATAATTTCCGTTTCAGCCCTGGCTCCAAGTAACAAAGTCATGCGACCAAAGCCTGCGAATGACTTGAGGTACAGTGGCATCTTCCCTGTTGTGCAGGACGATGAGGGACGAGGGGAATATAAGCAACTCACTTTTTTTTCCTAATCTTTCGTTGTTTTCTGTTGCCAGAAGAGCAGCTCATAATCTCCACCTCTGGATTCCTCGCTTCATAAAACAGTTCGGCTAAAGTCATTATATGAAAACAATGACGTGAGAACAAGTTGCTGCCATATCTGCAAATGAAGGCAGAAATACATAGTTTTCCACAAATATCATATAGAGACAAATAGATAGATATAAATAACAGATCCAATGTAACACTAGCTGATTGCAGCTTTGACATTGGATACGCAGGATATGGGTCACACAACCAAATATGATATGATATACTGTACAACAAGAGATATTTTAACAGATCCATCCAGGTATTAGCATGTCATTGCTAATATGTCATTTGATGCATGCTGAACGAGGTGGAGGTTGATATAGATGTTAAGCTAAGCCTGAAATCGTAAAGCTGAGATTTACAAGCGGAACTCTGAAATGTTAAATGTTTAAACACACTTGTAATAAATAGACATACCATGGTATTTACTCTGGCGTCACTGTCAAGCAATATTTAAAATGTTTTGCCTCGCTAAGTGGTAACAATTCCCTTTTTCATCCAACAACAGAGCCTTTTAGTTTCTGTAATGTGTAATGAGCATTACAGTGGCTGTAGATTGTTCCTCTAAGACGAGTAAGAACATTTCTTATTTAGAAAAAAACCCTTCACTATTACAGACAGACTGACACTGCTTCTTACTTCAGCAACCTGAAATATTCTTATTCCTGCAACAGGAATGTCAAACAGTGTGTCATTTGTGGTTCACAGGTGTGAGTCTTCAGACTTGCCACTACAATCACAAAACAGGATTTTTCCTGTTTGAATACAACAAGTTGGCCAAAAATCAGACCACTGGTGTGCATATTTCCATATTTTTGTGTGTGTGTTTGTCGGTTACATTTTTAAATAACAGCAAAAATCCCCCTTGCTGCTAACTTCCCCAGGCATGAGTCAGGAGCAGTCTGTTAACCACCGTCTAAGCAATGATGTTTTACTCCATAAATATTTGTCTCCACAGGATGCTGAACTGTTTGGACATATTGTTTGTTACACATTACACATGATATCACTAATGGGACGCAGATGAGCATCACACCAATGACCAATCACCATGACACCGACTTTTTGTGATCTGTGATTCTTAATGCAGTGTATACGGTTTGATTTCCTCTGGCAGCACAGCAGCTTTATACCTACCTTGACTGCAACACTTGACGTACAGTCTCATACTTAGCAAAACATGGTCATTACAAGACATTTTCCAAAAGTATGTCATTAACGACTAGAGCTGTGAAACAGTCAAATCCTTCTGTCAATGAACTGATCACATCACAATGTCATTATATGATTTCTAGAATTAATGTCCATTACCAGTCTTTACTTCTACTATGTAGAATTTAAGGCATTCCATTGTAGTGGTAGGACCAAATAATTATATACCTTTGTTGTCTGAGACAGACACTGATGGAGGAGACGCAGTAATAGGCAGCATGTCCTTACCTGCCTTGATTCCAGAGACCTGCAAGTATACATACTGTCTGTTACTCTCAAGGTCTTTTATAGCCAAATCTAATTTTAAACATCATCACCACTGCGATGCCAAACAGAAGAGTGACTTGTCTGCACAGCAGTGCTTTGAGCTGAATGCTTGCTGCATGCTAACACGCTCACATGTAACATGGCGATGTTTTAAGTGTTCTGTTCGCCATCTTAGCCGAGCATGTTCACATGCTGACATTTGCTAATTAGCACAGCACACAGAGTAGCTGTGGTTGATGGGAATGTCATTAGTTTTGAAAATGATTGGACTAATTTCAGTTCTTGCCTGATGACTCGTGTGTGCACAATTTTAATGTAGCTGGATAAGTGAAAACTTCGATCTGCTGGTGGCGCTAAATCCAAAACTGAGGGATCACCAAAGTCATTAGGATTCATCCCCTGGGCGACATGACATGTCTGTTCAAAATGTCCTGATAATCCATCTGATAGTTGTTGAGATATTCACTCTGGACTGGAGGACCGACCTACAGAGGACAACAAGGCCCCATAGAGCGGCAGGGTTGCTCCAAATATCAACAATTCAAATCCTCTATTTATAATCAAATAGCTCTGTTATCGTGTATTTCATTGTGCTTCTACATAAATAACTGTGTAGTAATTAGAGACTATTAGGAATTTTATATTTCATTGTGTTTGTTGTAGGTCGGAATGGTTTCTATGCTGTCATCAAACCTCTTACAGAATACAGTTCCCGTAACTGAAAAAAACTAGGATCATTTCCAGATCAAATGTGTTAGTTATGCTCTGCGTAATCCTGCTCATTCTGAATCACATACCACTGCAATGGGCAACAGTGGAAAACACCATAATTAAGAAGAGCTGAATTACAAATAATGCAATTGTCACAATTACTTCCTAGGCAGCACACACACACACACACACACACTTAAACACACACACACGCACTTAAACACACTCATGCAGAACATTTGTTTGTTTCATTGAGCATGAGAGATCTCACATTATGTCGAACGACCTCATAAAACACAATATCATAAGGGACATGTATGTTTAAATGTCATGCTCTCATCATCTCTTTCTTTATTTTGACATGTTTGTTAGTCACATATCCTAAAATGTCTTCACCTAAAATAACAAGACAAAGAATGACTATCATGGGACCAGCAGGAGCATTAAAGAATTCCCTAGATTTCCTATTTTTTTTATCGTCATAGTGTGATTTATTCATTTCTTTTTCAACTGAAGAAGGTGCACAGATATTAACTTGTGACATCCTCATTAAGAGGCCATACCTTCTAAATCTAAAGTCTGACATGTAGTTTGTTGTACCTCTTAAAAAAAAAAAAAAATTCAAAGTGTATCATTTTGCCTCGCACACCTTTTCTGTGAATATATTGGCAAACTCCTTAAGTCATGACAATTTGAAAAATGGGAAATGCTTAATCAAAGCATTGTACGTGGGTTCAAAGGAGTCAAACCACAGTGACTGCAGTTGTACATGCACAAGCGCATTCTTTACAAAGGAGGAAGTGGCTAGGTGCTTTTACATGAATCACTGGGATCCTTTGAAAAAAAGTGGACTCAAAGCACCATAAATACCCTCTCTTGAGTCTCTTGAACCCATTGACTAGTTTGGACAACCCAGAGACAACAACAATGATAGCTCTGCTGCTGCTGACACTGGTCGCTCACTCCCTTGCTCTGCCTCTGCCGTCTGAGGACAAAGACAACTGGCTTTTAGCAGAGGTAAGATCTGAGCTCTCTAACCTGCCTTCAAGTGGCTTTATTTTACATCACACTCAAAGAAAGAAAGACTTTGCATATTGTTAGAACATATTGTTAATCCACATCTATTTGTTTATGCTATTATGAATGTCGTTCAGCTTCTGTTCTCTTTCAACAAACAGAAGTACCTCCGTCGGTTCTATGGCCTTCCAGCTGGTCTCCAAGGTAGACAGAGGTCATCAGGTCATTTTCAGACCAAGATCAAGGAGATGCAGAGATTCTTCAAACTCAAGGTGACCACATCTGGATGTGTGTTAAAGATCTTTTAACGTGATATTAGCTTGAGGAGCGATCTTGTAAGGAGTTGAATCTGGTCGAGTTCAGTTACCTTTATTGCCCTTACAGCGACCTTTCTTAGGGATTTGCCTTGTCGAGCTCGTAGTGCAGGACAGACAGATCAACATTTGTATAAATACACAGAAATAACCTAAAAACAAAATATAGTTTACAATGCAAGACTTGAATAACCTGATTATTAAAATAAACAAAATATCATCAATAGTTTCGGAAGAAATGCATTAGGTACAGTTAAAATGTACCTTTAACTGTTTTAAGGTGACACTTTCTAGAGTACTTTGGCACCACATGTAGCTGTGTAACATATTTTCTTTCCACCTCTTCTGCCTCTGAAGGTGACAGGGAATCTGGACGACAACACTTTGGCGCTGATGCAGCAGGCCAGATGTGGCGTCCCTGACATCGGGGAGTACAACCACTTCCCTCGAAACCTCAAATGGCCCAACAACAATGTCACATTCAGGTATGGAATATGGTAATTGAACTGTTTAGAGAGTGAACGCTAGTACCCTTTCTTTGCTAATTTTCCTTGTCGTCTATTCCCTGATTTTCCAGAATTCTGAATTATACACCAGATCTGAATAAGGCTGATGTAGACAGAGCCATACGCAATGCGCTGAACGTTTGGTCTGAGGTCACCCCTCTGACCTTTAAGAAGCTGCATGAGGGCATCGCTGACATTATGATCAGTTTTGGGGAAAAAGGTGATTCTGACCCCTCACCCTCTGAATACATAGATACATTCTCACAAGCTCTAAAGGATTAATATTATAATATAAATGTCTGTGCTTTATTCTGTAGAGCATGGAGACTTTAACCCTTTCGACGGGCCTAATGGATTGCTTGCTCACGCCTACCCACCTGGCCAAGGCATCGGAGGAGACACTCACTTTGATGAGGATGAAAACTGGACCAAAGATTCATCAGGTAAGAGTTATGCACAAATCTACGACATAAGTCACTCAACTGTATCTTAGTGATTGACACTGAACATCTTTCCTCTACAGCGTACAACCTGTTTATAGTGGCGGCCCATGAGTTGGGACACGCCCTCGGCATGTCCCATTCCACAGACCCGGGCGCCCTGATGTACCCCGTCTACATGTACACTACAGGCTACCCGCTGTCAGAGGACGACATTGACGGCATTCAAGCTCTATACGGTGGGAAAACTGATCATAAACTCAACAACTTAACATTCAAAAGTCAAATCATAATTGATACCATGCTCTTTTTTTTTTTTTCATGTAAATATTATGTGAACTGTGCATTAACACAAGCTGTTCGATCACAGGCCCAAACCCAAACCAAAGAAAAGTGAAGCCAAGGCCTGACGCACCAAAGAAATGTGACCCCATGTTAAGTTTTGATGCTGTCACTGAGCTCAGAGGGGAGACCATCATCTTCAAAGACAGGTACAGTAAGAACTGTAATACCTAAACTCTGGGACTATACTACAACCACCAGAGGGTTTGTGAGAAAGAGTTGATTATTCTGTGATTCAAATAATTCCTTTTGTATTGAGGTTTGAATATTGTAGATCTGTTTATTTTTGCTATATTTTGTCAACCCGCCGCACTATGTTGCAGATTCTACTGGCGTCTCCACCCTCAGATGCCGGAGCCTGAGCAGAGACTGATCAAGTCCACGTGGCCCTCCATCCCCAGCAAGGTGGACGCAGCATACGAGTACCCAGAGAAGGATATAGTCATCATATTTAGTGGTGGGTTCTGCACACTTATTTACTGCTATTATATGTTTTCATTAGATAATAGATACGGTATGTATTGACCAAAACTCCGTGTTTTAACAGGGATCCGAATGTGGGCTCTAAATGGATACAACCTTGTGGATGGTTACCCTAAGTACATACACAAACTTGGTCTTCCCAAGACAATCAGGGAAATAGATGCGGCTGTGCACATCGAAGTCACTGGAAAAACTTTGCTCTTCACTGATGAGCAATATTGGAGGTATGTTGTGATGAGTATCACACGTCTCAATTATAGTGACGTCTGCACAGAGAACTATTCCTCTGTCATTCTTGCCACATGAAATTCTGTATTTCATTCATACATTGCTTTTCTTTTCTTTGTCACTCGCAGCTATGATGAAGCAGCAGGCACCATGGACAGCGGCTACCCACGATCCATCGAGGAAGATTTCCCTGGGATAGGTGACGAGGTCGACGCGGCTCTTTATCAATATGGTATTACGAAGCCTCAATTATCACATTTTCAGTGTATATTAAAGCATACAAACAATATACACTATGCTGCTTTCCCTTACTCTTATCCCACTCTGTTGTCTTGCAGGATACTTGAATTTCTTCCATGAACACTTGCAGTACGAGTACAGTTACAACTCCAGGAAGGTCCTTCGCATCAGGAGGACCAACTCCATTCTTAACTGCTGATAAGGTGTCTGCAGCCATCAGCGATGGCACACATCGCATCTTCACTGTAAAACAAAATATGCACAAACAAACATGTTAAAAATGAGACGTAGGAATATGCAGGTCATTGAATGAGCAGGGAACTGGAAACACGCAGGACTGACCTGTTACAGTTAAAGTTAAGAAAAAAAGTTTATTTTTATTAGTGCTGGACACCTGTTGGTCATACAGTATTGTTTGTCAGACAGAATGCTGGAAAATTCCTCAGAAATATATTTCCTTAGATTATTGCTATTTATTTTACATATCTATATTTGTACTAGAAGTTTGACTATAGACAGCGAGATCCTTAACAGGTTAAGTTTCTTGTCAGTAACAGTTGTCTTGGCTGTTTTGTAAGCTCATTATTTGGACCACATATTTTACTAATATTAGTATTTCAACAAAGAGCTTAGCGGTTTAATGTATTCTGTGTTTGTTTTTAGGTTTTCGTAAGTTTTTTTGTGAATTTCAATGAAAGCAGATACATGAAATCTGGATTCACGCTCTTGTGTTTAAGTGCTGAAGAGCTGAACGTAAAGTAATGTTGTCCCATCGAGTTCCAACACACAAGATGTATCAAGTATTATCCTCAACATTCAGCACATTGAGTACGCCAAAGTACTCAAACTTGACATGTGTCGGAAACATCCAACCAGATTCCTTAACATACTGCTTTTACCAAATGTCATTTTTAGCACGGATGTATTGATGTGTGTGACATTTCTTGTCAGTATTTTCAAAAAATGTTTTCCAAATGGTTGAAATGTATTAAATAAAAACTAAGTAAACTAAGACAATCAGTGTGCGCTTGATCTTTGCACTAACATGTAACTCTAACCTCATTATTGAATTGAATTAAATATACCTTATTTTAAACATTAAAAAAAAAAAAATATATATATATATGTAAAAAAACAAAACAAAAACTAGATGGTGTAACCTTTGTAGGGGGTTGTTGGCTTAGAATGGCATGAAAAATGCATGCTATAGACCAGCATTGCACTGAGCACATTGAGAATTCCTTACACAAGAGTTTCAGTAGCTTTTGCAAAAATTATTCAATAAATACACCAACTCAGTGAGACACTGCATGTACTGTAGAATTAGTATAGGACTTACATATACTGCCAAGACATTCTGGGTCACGTAGTTCCCCACCTTTCCCACTAGAGAGCACTCCTATCAACAGTTTGAGTACGAGTCCTGACTGCACTGGGAGAAGTTAAGTGAGATATAGAAATATGAAGTCATACACAAGATATATGCAACATTATTACAATACTCTACTGCTGTGGTGTCAGGTTTCTACTGCTACAAGTCTCAATGCATTCCTGAGTTTGAAAAAAAGAAGAAAAATCAGTGTAAGCTTCATTAGTGCAGCAAATGTTGGGGAAAATCGCTGACTCTGGCCATATTAGATCTGAACATACCTCGATTCAAACAGACTAAGCACTAATTGTATTAATAAAGGGCCATTACACACAGTATCTTCATCCTCTAGCATATAACAACCTGAAGCCAATTATCTGAACAGAAAGTTCAGGAACATGTGAGACGTGTTATAAGAATTAAGAATGCGTGTATGAGCAGTGTGTGTATAGTTTTTAAAGGTCAGTATCTCTAGCTAAAGTTTAGTAAACAGTTAAGTTTGAGCCAAGCAGCATAATCCACAGGCCCAATCATGTGGATGTAATTACAGGGCAGTGAAGCAGTCACCTTTGCTCATTTCTAAGGAATTGCGTGGTGTATGTTGCGTCAATGCTTCACAAATCCTGTGAGTTCATTACCGATGGTGGCTTTGAGAGTCCAAGGTGGTTTATCTGAAAGTAATGCGATTTTTAAGCCTTTTTGGAATCAAATTAAGATTATCCTAATTTGCATGTGTCAGAAATGATACTTCCCCCTCAGCTTGTCAAGAGTTCATGTGTTTTGAACAGAAATTGTTATTTTGCAGTGGGCAATACAAAACAAGGGGCGAGGCACGACAAAGCAAACATTTAAACCAGAGTGCTGATTGTGTTTGGCAAAACAGCACAGGCTCAGCTGTGTCCAGGCCTGTGCTGAAAATGGTATAAAATCCTCCCTTTTCCTGCAATTTTGCCTTGATTTTTCAGCTGTTTAGAGATGGATGTTTGTGGCCTGGGGGAAAGAAGATCCAGTTTTACAAAAATGGTGGAAGCACTCCAAAAAATATAGCCGATGTAACATTTAAATCTTTCTCTAATGCATGTTTATTTTAGTGAGAGGATCACTTTGTCTACTATACTTGGACGTGTTTTCACTCTGGGAAAGCGAACAGGACAGTCTCTTGTCTCTAAATATTTACTAGTGACATGCTCTCGCTCCTTGGTGGTTTGAGCAACTTTTGGTATTGACTTAACTTTTGGCTTTTATAAAGCAGCGCTACTGAGAAACATCGTCACTTTTAGCCCCATGTGAATTTAGAGGTCATGTAAGTCTCCTTTTTTTACCATCACATTCTAGTCACATTCGGGCACCTCTCCCTGCCCCAGTTAAAAGTCATTACCATATCTGACTCTTTCAACTCCTTCAAAATGCAGCGTTGAGGATTTGAACTGGAGCCACATGAAAAGATCATAAACCCTGAATTTTAATGTCCCTCCAGCGGTTACAAGTTAGGTGGTGAAGTGATGCTAGATTTACTGATGTTAAAAGTACAGCCAGGTGAATAAATGACAGAGCATTCACTGCCCTTTGAGCGGAAGATTTAAATCCAAAATAAGATGGGTGCGGTTCTCATATACTGGAATGAGCTCCCCGAAGCTTGAAAATAAACTATGACATTCTCCTCCACCTTTTATTTTTCCTAATTTTTGCCTCAATTTTGCGGGGATATTGCACAGTACTTACTTATTTGCCTCTGTTTAAGCATGCTATAACGTAGAGTATTAACACATGCAGAGCAAGGAAGAGGTCAGTGAAAAATTGGCAATGGATATAAGATGAAAAAAAGGTGGTGTCCTTTGAGAAAACCTTTGCGCAGTCCTGCCCAGCAGTTCCTGATGGAAACCAGATGGAGGAGATTGACGGGCAGCAGTCCCAGGATATATCTCTTTTCCTCTGGGAAACTCCCTCCTGAGACCACCAATATGAGAAGGGTGATACAAGACTCCTGCTACTCCTAAACTAAGGGAGCAAGCAACACGGTGTTGGGGACTTGTGAAATGCCATTATGACATAAATCTTCATCAGAACATCTTTTATTTCAATCTTTCAAACCCTAGGAATTGACATGCATGTACACATCTGTTACAATATCCATGTAAGAGTGCATGAGAGGTAAGGTGTTGTTCAACTTATGGCTTTTAGTGTTTATAGCGGCAGATATTGTCCTTCTGGGTGCATCTGTTTATTTTCTGTTGCCTTCTGTGTGCTGTGTTGGCGTTCTTGTTGTGTCTGTTTGTTGCCGGACATAGATGCTGGAATGTGGAAAACTCAGGCTCTAGTCCGTGTTGACCCATAATTAGGTAAATATGGCCAGATATGACCCAGGGGCAGATACAGCTGGGTCGTAAAGTGACCAGTGTGTTCAGTAAAAGAGTTCATCTCTTTGGTGGTAATGTGTGAAACAAGATATTCATAAACGCTGCAATGTAAGGCATTCATTGCACATGAACATGAACAATATTGGTATTTTGTGAAAATGTGCGGGCAAGGCCTTCATTGAGAACACAGGCGCTAAAACTTAATATCAACAGGCCCCATGGTTAAATATTTCCAGATTTTTATAGTGTAAAGAGAAAAGGCTTTTGCATATCCTAAAGGGCCGAGCCACTTCTGGTGTAAGATATTTTAAAGTATACTGGTTCATTCAAAACCACTGTGAAAACAAAGCCAAAATGGAAATAAGCCAGCTGTCAGTGAGAGAAACATGATCCAGAATGTGTTCCCTGTCAAGTCATGCTTTTCTCTCTCGCATACCTCAAGTCACATGCCATAGATACATAACAGATAACCTGAAACTATTTTACCTATAGTGGAATCTAAGTTTCACCATACTGTATATGGTGAGGTACTTCTGTAATACAGCTATGTATAGGGAAATAATGCTCCATCTTCATTTGCAACATAAACCTGTTCAATGAGCTACTGGCATGTGGACGAGTCACACTGTCTCTGATATTTAAGGGAGAAGTGTAAAAATAAAGAATTATTTTTAACAGTCTGGCTGAGTAAGATTCACATGGGCATTTTGATGTGTAGCCTACGTTAGCCGCATTATAGAATTGCTTGATCTTGGGCAAATGTGCCACCATCTGTTACACAGAATTACATATATGGAAAATATCTGAAGTTGACTTTGGCTCAAGATGGAAGCTGGGAAAACTTTTATATGTGAATATACCAGCAGACAATTGTTCTATCTCCATATTACACAACATGACCTCAATTTCCAGCGAGGGAACGGATGTCGAACGCAGACTTGTGAACAGCTGATGCAACTGTATGAACCCCAGTGTAAGGACCTCTGTATACAAACTACAAGAATCAGCAGAATCAAACTTCCACTGTGCAGCACTACTGAACCTGAGCTGAACCTCCACATGCTGAGTCATGCTACAGTTGAGGGTCGATCTAAAGTGAGGTTTATTCTTCCCGAAAAGTTTGACTTTTTTGCTGATTTGGGATGTGTTTTAAGCCACATAAGCGTGTTTGTGAACCAGCAGTTCCTCATTTTATTTTTTTATCATGACCCATTAAAACAAAGCAGCATTTGCTTGCGACTTATTGTCACATATGTCTTCAGCTTGTGACAAAGAGAGAGACAAAGATTGTTGAAAATTGAAATAAAAATTTGTTCTGCTTTCCTTAGCAAAGAAAAGCAGAACAAATTTCTACACAAAAATATAGATATTTTTCAGACTTTACTCAATAAGATTAGGTAAAGAATAGTCAATCGTTGTCTCTCTTTGTGGAAGACATCTTGTGCCGTTGCTTATAGAGGGATTTTCTCAGATTTGATTGGATAAATGATGCATGATGAAATGGCAGCCAAGTAAGATAACCACTCAATGATGTACAACTAATTTGTTTATTTTGAATTGACAGTGTGCATGTTAACATATTGAAGAATGAATTGAGGCATTGATACATTGTTTCAACATATTGTCTTTAGGATTGACCAAATGCACAGCAGGGCAATACAGTGGTTCGAACTTCGACAGCTTCAGTGGCTCTTTAGAAAGCAAACAAGCAAATCTTTGTGACCTGTGACAAGTTGAGCTGGTCTTTTGTTTGTCCGAAAAACAAAAGCTCTGTGCTGAGCTGCAGTACGCTGACACAGTGCCTTGGTGTCTATTGTCACGGCAGCACAACAAGCCTGAGGGCATTCGGAGTGTCGAGACACAACATCACCGTTGTAAAAGACTGTTAGTCACTCTTACAATCCTAACAAACAGTTTAGAAAAGTGCTTGTAAAAAACAGTCTTGGCTTTGAGCCTCCTGCGGGACTGAAAAGTAAAACCTTGCGGTGTTCGGTGCAGTATGGGCTCATTGTTGAAGCAAAGTGAATTAGCTGCTTGGATAGCTTGATCCTCCAGAGGATCTATCCGGGGAAGGTCAAATTACATTTGTTTGATAGTTGTTCAAGCAAGAACAGAGCACTTAATAAAGACACCCTGGTTCTGCTTGCCTGAATTAATTATACACAGTTCAAAGCTTTCCTCTGCTTTGAAGTGCTAACATCTCAGAGCCCCACGACTGCAGAAAAACAAGTGATTACCTTTTGATTTCTTCCCTCACATGTCCCACACTGCCATAATGCAAACAGCAGAGTCAAGCTAAAATGTTTTTTGGAAAATTAAATTAATGGTGATTATTAAATCATTAGTGTGGTTTGAAAAAACAACACGAGATTAAGAAAAAACAGGTAGGTAAAGTCCCTTTTTATTCAGGAAAAGGTGAGGCAAGAAATACAGCTTCTTAAATCTTGTTACAACTTGCAAAAAAAGTGAACTGCTGTTTGTTTGGTAGCAATTGCACCACAGATATGTGCACGTAAGATGTATATGCAAATACTTTTTCTCCTCCCACGTCATCTTACTGAAAAGATCACTCACTCAAGGTCTCTATTGACTTAGCGTCAACGCTATCCGCCTGAAAAGGGTCTCTTTTTTTCCTGATAACTGCCCATCTTACGACGACTCCTCTGTATTCGATGACATTACTTTAAAGCACGAAAAGCAAAATGTCATGAGGAGATAAAAACACAAAGTTTCCGTGTTGTCAGTGCTCTGTTGATGTATTCACACGTCTGTGTCTTTACTTTCACTGGACAGTCCTGTCAGCAGTTAGAGAAGCATATTCCAATTAAACGTCACTGCGGTTTTGTTTTTCACTGTGAAACAGAAATGTCAACGTTACTGTCCAAATCTCTATTGATTCCAGTTCTGCGAAAAACTGTTTCACTTCCTCTAACTGTTAAAGATTAAATTTCTAATTCTGAGCCACTGGCTCCAAAATAAATAGGGGGCAGTATTTCCCCTCTACTACTGGGTCAATACAATCTAAATTCATCAATCGTCAAAACCCTCAGTTATCAAAAAACAACTGCTGTATGTTAACCTGCTTATATATTAGTTGTAGAAGTTTGTCATATTTATTGTATTCTAAGTTTTAGAGTATTATAGTGTATTCATTATATTGTGTATTGTATTCTACAGCTATATATCTCTTCTAGTATAGATATATTTAGTGTACATTGTTTACTCCTGTGTAAGCCTGTCTGTCTGCCTGTCTGTCTGTCTGCCTGTCTGTCTGCCTGTCTGTCCGTCCGTCCATCAGACCAGTCTGCTGAAAGTCTGAGAGCCGGATTGAATAACTCCGCTTTCTTACATTCTTCACGTGGGGCTTAGATATTTGTGAACTATATGGTCCGTGTCACGTTATATTTTGATAGTTTGTCTGTTTGCTTGGGTCCCAAGCCAACCCAGCACATGGAGCCACAGCGGGCTGATGGAGCGCTGGGTCTAACCTGAAGGGGAGTCGGCTGAATCAGTGCTATCTGCAGACGGCTAACGAAGATGCGTCCGTCTCCCGTCTCTCTCGCACACATGGATGTAATGTTGTCTGCCCGAGTCAGGCAGCTGTACTTCTTCTCCCTCTGGTCTGAGGGCAGACTGCCGCTACAGTGACTCACTATCGCCTCCTAGACAGGACGGGCCGGAGCCATCAGTTAGCGTGCAGGTTTCAGTAGATATCTCTGTACATAAGTACTTAGTTAGGGTTAGGGTTAGTTGTTCTTAAGTTTGAATTCTGGCATCTTACACATTGAACCTTTAAACATCGCTAGAGGTACAAATTGTGTTTCATCAGGTGTGGTGCTTTCTCTGCACAGAGCAGTAGACACATGTACGGGACATCATTTTTTTGTCAGCCAGCTTGCCTGTGATGTATCATGCAACACATCTATATGCATGTCCCAGACAAGACAGAGGGACATTGTTAGGAACAAACTGAAAAGTAAATGGACGTGTGACCTGATCTTCATAAAGTGTAGCTTTCTGATTAAGTTCTTGTCCACTGACATTTCATAATTCAAACCGGAACTTTATGCTCAGACATGAAGAGCTACAATAGTGGGAACAAAGTGGGAAAAAAAATTCCCCCACTTTTGATCTTTAACCTGATTTGTAGTGCTGTTGCATTCCAAGAATGTCTTTGCAATTTCACAGTGTTGTAGTTAGTTCATCTCAGCGCTTACTGAATGCCGTCAGGAGAGTTTCTGATGGATGGATGGTTCCTTGGATGTCAACACGCCAGCGCTTCAGGAGATGGACAAAAAAAGCACTAACATCTGGAAGTGTTTTCTCCAATGGGGTCAATCCGCTAAGGGCTCTCATGTAGCCTCCTACTAACGTGCAGAGAATAGAGTTGCATTCACACACACGCAGAAGGATAAATACACTCAAAAGCGAGACATATTGAGACATTTTGGCTTTGGCAAAAGACCTAAGATCCTCTATATTCTCACGCTCAATGGTCAGGATGTAACATGTACAGTGCAACTATGGTGCAATCTGTGAAAACCCCTTTGCTCAGTCCACTTTATTTTGGCTGTTTCTGGGTCTCTCGGAGTTTAAAAGATGTGTCACAGAAAGAAGGGCATAATGTCTTCTCTGTCTCACAGAACAAAACAGTCATTGCCAGACACACAGAGATCTGTAAGCTGCCATGACTGAGACCGGGCTGTCTCCCTCTTTCTCCTTTCTTTAACCGCCTTTTTCCTAGTCACCTCCTTGGCAGGTTACCAGCCCAGTGTAGCATGGTATCCTGTCAAACCCTGGCATGCATGCCCAGTTCAGTGTTTTTTAAGGACCATTCAAGACCGCAAGTGTTGCTATGTTGCTGTGTATCCAGACACTTTCAAGTAAATACACATTTAACATGTTGCAGAGTTGTAAAAAGTGAAGGAAGTGCTGTGAGGGTAAACCACTAAGATCTAAGCTTTCCTGCTTTCCCAGTAGGGCGACACACCCTGAGACAAATCACACAAGGAGTTGGAAAAAAACAGGCTCTCTAGCACAGCGTTGAATGCATCGTCAATATCTTTCCCTGTATGTTTTGTTTTTAATGTGTTTGTGCTCCTTCACTGACGCACCAACAGAATTGTTGCTGTTTTTATGTCACACAGAACAAACAACAGCCAATTAAACCACAAGTGTGAGAAGAATTTATTACACATATGATTTTTATATATATATAGAAAGGTATATACAATTACATACATATAAATATAAACTCCTACACCAAGACTGGGCTCATCTAAATGTTCAATTAACCAACTGAAAAGGTGGATTTCCTTTTAAACCTTAAAACCAAAAACACTAAAAAGCCCCAAGCCATCACAGATTGCTGACATTCAAAAACCTTAATATGCAGTCGTGAGGCTGATCGTCCTCTTAGGTCCACAGAAATACCACAGGATTGTCAATGTAAAGTTACACGTAACAGCAAAGTGCAGCTTGGTGGTTAAACACGAACAGAAATTGGCATTACTTCATTACTTATTATGTGAAAGTTGTCATACTTCATTGGTCAAATTTGCTTTGAAACAAGCGTCTTGTTCCACGGGAGAATCATTTGCCAGCAGGTCAAAATTAACTCCCGGTCAACGTGGACACGACCTGTTTGTTCCTGTTGTGTAAACGTAGAAAACAAACAAAACGCAGATCAGTGGGCACCAAGTCAAAGGCTGCATGGGTTAATTTGTAAAGGCTGGACACAACGTAGTGTCCCTATGAAGGTAAATTGTCCAAACATTATGGACAAGATGTCAGATTCAAGTAATGAAATGTTTGAAATGTCATTTTGTGGTCGTAACGAGAAAAGATCTTTGCCCTCAACAGTTACAGAAGCTACTGTAAGTTTCCCACCCAGACCGTGCTAAATACAGGAATTATGGTTCTTGGATTGTACATATCCACATTTTTGGGATTTATATATAATGCAATAATATATAATACACGCATTAGCTTTCTTGCTGAGAGTTAGATGAAAAGATTGATACCGATCTCATGTCTGTGAGGTAAGTATAAAGCTTCAGCCAGTGGCTTAGTTTAGCATTAAGACTGGAAACAGCTAACCTTCTGTCTGAAAGTAACAACATAAACTTAATAAACATGTTATATTTAATTAGTTTTATACGTACAAAAACCGAAACGTAAAAACAACAGGCTGTGGTTATATGGGGAATACGACAAGACTCCAGGAAGTCACTGCAAGGCCAAAACATTGTCCCCTCTCTACCACCACAAACCTTTTTACATTTTCTTTTTTCATAAACTAATATGAGAATCTTCTCATCCAACTCTCGGCTAGAAAACAAATAAGTGCATTTCCCAAAATGTCTAACTATCCCTTTAATCATTTCAATAAAGCATCACATTCAAAGTCAAATAAAAAAAATCTTAGTGGTCAACAGTTACAAATATTCCTCAGTGTGGATATTATAAGCAATGCACCGAAGGTTTTGTATTACATTGGATGATATCTAGGCCATGTGTAACTGCATTATGAAAACAAACATCACAACTGGTTTAAGTGCAAATAGCTCTTAATATGGTCCCACTTTCAATGAAGTACATAACATACAGTATGAACATTGCTAAACATTTAGTATATGAATGGTTCTCTACCAGTTTAGGCTACAAGTTTAGATGCGAACGAAATTGACCAATGCTGCACATTTTGCCTTCTTTTTTTTTTTTTTTTTTTTACAAAAAAGGTACAGCATTTATGATACTTCTTTCAAGAGTTCATGAATGCTACTATAACGCTTTAAGACATATTCCAAAGGCTCACCTTGGAACAGAGGTAATTAAGTGAAAGTAACAAATAAGTGTTTTGCATATCAAAGCAGATAAGGCACAGCTCTAGTATCAGGATTGTACGGGCAGGGGTATACTCATCAGAACTTGGTTGTACGACGTGTTGTCCGACCATGCTGGAAATCAAAAGCGTTTATAGTTATTTTTATAGTTATATCCGACGTCGGAAAGCTGAGGGGGGAGGGAGGGTTGTGAAGCTATTTGATCATCCGACAAGCACTTCTGATGGAGTATACTGGCCCCCTAAGGAGTGGTCCATTCCCACAGGCGCTGTTTCACAACACGATGCCCTCCACATTACAGTTGAGCACCTCGTTGCGTTGGACCTCCCCCAGCTGTCGGTGGAACTGTCCCTGTTTCTGGGTCCTCCAGCAGTGGATGCTTTGTCCAAGTGTAATACTTTTAATACTGGGCAGGTGGGTCAGGATGTTATTTGGCAAGGACGCCACACCAGCGCCAGACAAATTCAGCTCTTGTAGGGAGTCTAGTCCGCTGAAAACCGCAGGGCTCAGAGTCTTGAGCTTGGGGTTGTTTGAGAGATCCAGAACTTGCAGGCTCTGGAGGCCCTTGAAGCTGTACGGCTCAATCTCCTGAAGCTCATGGAGGCCACTGATGGATAAATAAACCAGATCTTTCAGCTGAGCAAAAGCTCCCTCATTGATCTGTGTGATGGGGTTACCATCCAGATTGAGGTACCTCAGCGGAAGTCCTGCCAGCCTTGGTACGCTCAGCAGCCGGTTCGCTGACAGATTTAAGCTTTGAATGTGCAACTCTCTTCCACGCAAAGTCGTGGAGACTGACACAAGCTTGTTATGAGACAGATCCACGCTGATGGGTTCACCATTAACTTTAGTGGCAAACACGTCCATGTCGAACTCTTGGAAGCTGTTGTGACTGAGGTCAACTTCAGCCAGAGGGAGGCCGGAGAAGCATCTCGGAGAGAGGCTCTCCAGTTTGTTGTGGCTCAGATCCAGAGTCTCCAGGTAACGCAACTTGGACAAAACATTGGAAGTTACCTGAAAATGTTAAGGCAAGATAGAGATAAAGACAAAAAAGAAAACATTTTAAGAGTTAAGCAGTGGCAAGGTAATATTTATATTATATATATTCAGAGTTGAAGATACGTTTAAAAAAAACTAATCAATGAGATTAAATCTCTTGATATACGTAAAACGTGTAAAATTTCAGAAAAAAAATCCCTCACGTTCAGCAATTGGAAAACTTTTGAATATGTCTAATGACTCGTATTGAGTGTCGACACAGCGCTGTTGAGGTAAGGTCTGGCTATGCGGGACACAATCTACACAAATGTATCCGATCAAACTTTATTTGGGGTGACCAGCCAACCTTTATATCACTCTGTAGTCACTCTACTTACACTCTTTCTTTTGTTTTTAGCTCTGTTTTGGTCACCACCAACAAATATCCTGCTTTTCAGCTGCTAAGTCCTCCACTATAGAGCTGCTAGCTTTGTCTGTCTGCTATGCTGGGGAGTTATATTAACACTTTTTGAGTGAACTAAAACAATAAGACACTTACTGTGTCACTAACATTGCACAATATCTATTTCAAGTTCGCTAACATTGGCTAACATTAGCCAGAAGCTGTGTCCAAATATGTCACACTGTAGCACCAAAACCCCTGGAAGTGTGTAGTTAGGGACGGGCGAATTATATTGAATATAAATTCAACTTTTCATTTGTATGAATAAGAATCTGTAACCTTTTCATTCAAAGTTTACTTAATTATCCACTTGGGCTCCTCTCACCACTGACCTTTGTTATAAGGTTGCTGCTTAGGTCCAAGCTAACGAGGGTGGTGTAGCCTGGACCAGCCAACATGGTGTCAGTGAGCGGGCCCATGGCGTTGGAGGACAGGTCTAGGTGGGCAGTGTCCAGTGGAATGGGGATGGGCATGGTGGTGCCGGGTCCCAGGCCTCGACAGTACACCCTGGTCAGGCTGAAGCTGTCGAACAGGCCAAAGCTTTCCACCTCACAGCGGCAGCCATGGTGGCAGTTCAAGACGTTGCTGGACTGGACACAGGCCATCAGCGACAGGCCAAGCCACAGGAGGAGTGCCATTGTGCTCTGCAGGGACAACGCATCAATTATTTACATTTGAAAATTTTCGAACATGCAACTCCTATCGCGGCTAAAAAAATGTTTGTCTTTATTATGTTCAAAACAGCTTTCAAGTTCCAATCACCTTCTGAGAAATGCACAACTTCAATCACCAGATTAGATCGGTACACCTTGTGCAAACTCCTTCACGGAACGCCTTGTTTGTGGTTTTAAAGAATTGTGGGAGCTGTTCCTGCTCCAATGCCATCTTCAAGGTATTTGTTAAGCTTTGTGAAAAGACTTAAAGCTTTTATTCGTGCAACTTGAGTAGCCCCAATTTCCTCCCTCTTTGCTTCCCAACGGGTGTGACCTAATTTCTTTGATCAAAGAGTTCATTTGCACTGTCTAAGTTTACTGACTAGAATGAGTATGCATGGTTGTAAAAATTAGTGATTGTAAATCAAGGCCCTTAAAATATCTCTTTCCTGTCTTAAAAATAGGAAAAATGAGCACATCCTCAGAGCCTCAGAGCATGAAGACAAAAAAAAAAAAAACAACAGTCTAATACTATAATAGCGCTGCATCTGAAATAATAGCAGACAGGAAAGCTTCAAAAAATAAATAAATAAGGATTTTAAAACATTTCAAAATATATGGATCAAAAATGTGTAAGAATAATTAAAAATGCATTAAGAAGTTAGTCAAATTCAGTGTGCACAAATATATAACATGACACAAGAAAGATTTTTATTTCAAGCCAGAGAAGAACCTTTCATACCTTTTTTCAGGTGTTCAGCTGTTGCTGTTGTCCCTCTTTGTGTAAATGAGAGCTGAACAGAGCTGAACCCAGTTCAACTTAAGCAACGTGTACACACAGACACACAAACAAAACCCTGATATAAGTATGAAAATTGGACAGAGGTTAAGAGTTGCGTAACAGGTAGAAATGAACAGTCATAGTCAAGTGACCCAGGCATGACAAAGCAAAGTGTGTGTTAAAGATACAATCCAGAGTTTTACAGCATATGTTCCTAATGCAATAAACAGGAAAACTACTCTACTTTTGTTCAAAATTCACCCAAAACACTTGAAGCTTAAAGAAAAGGAATAGTAAGTCTTTTTTGATGAGCAAATCCAGCCTCTCACAAAAACACTTGTTGGTATATTCTTGCAAGAAAAAGTAAAATAATCAAGCTCTCTGATCCTCGAACTGACATTTGTTTTGAATTCTGACTCTTTTTAAGGTATGCAGCGAAAACATACTGAGGGACTCTGGTTACGGCTGTTATCAGGTATATCTAACTGAGGTTACCGTTATTTATCTTGACTTATGTAAGAGGATGAGGTTACATAGTACTTGTGGGTCAACATATGCAGGCTGATTACTATGGCTCAAAGTCTACTTAGACTGAGCTGATCACCTCTGTGCAGTGTTTCTTTTGACCCCTGAACTCCCAGAACTAAACTGACTGTTTGTAATGCTGATAGTGAATTGGTTCATGATGTAGTTCTAAAATTAAATAATTTTAGTCGGATGTTTTACCCCCTAAGTCAGCTTCATTTGTGATTACATGAGTACACGTTTACTGCCATGTGTTTTTTTAAATTTTTTTTTTATTTATAAATATAGGATTATTTTCTTCTTCTACATAAAAGGGAGTCACTTTAATATCAATAGTACAGAAGTTTTTGTAAACTTTGTCGGAATTCACTCTTTTATGTGTACTACATAACAAGTTAGTTAGTTAGTATCTGATTTCTTAAGAATTGTGTGTGCATGCGTGTGTTCTGAGTGAAGTCCTGAGTGCCTCCAGCTGCCGTTTTTCACCAAACAGGAAAGAGAGTTTTGTGACTCTCAAATTGAGCTGAATACACAAATCTCTCACTCACTGAACAAAATCGAACAAGCTGTTTTTTTTCTGGATGAGCTCTTCAGAAGCTAAATAATTCGCCCACGTAAAGGACAGAGGGGAAAACTTGATGAATGAATTCTCTATATTTGAAAGATATCGTAACATAATGTGTCATGCACAGTGTTTTGGAAATGTACACTTCGTTACTATAGCAAGAAGTTGTTTGCAGACTAAACATGGGAAACTGCCAGTAAAACCAAGGGGTTATATGGTTTACTGTCTACCACACAGTCCTTCAGCAGCTCGTCACCTTTGTGTGGTTTTATAGTCACATGTGTCTGTCCCTCCTTCCCTTTCCTGCATCCTTTGCTCCATCTGTTGCTTCAGCAAGGATTGTGAACTTTCTGCCCCAGGTGTTCCTCTCGACCTCTCGCCAATAAATGTCAGCTAACAGCAAACTGCTGCTGGCGCTGCCTTCAAATCAGACACATCCTAACTACTGCAATTACCCAAAAGGCAACGGCAGTTAGAGCTGCCAACCCCCTGAGTGGACAATTGGCAAAGGCCTGTGAAATATCACGCCCCAACACCTTCTCACTTTCAGAGGTCTTTTCACACCTTTTTATCCTGGGATCCTGCTGTTCTCTGGGGATCACCGGCTATTAGTTCTTTATTCATTTATTTACCTTCCTACAGCACGTATGCAGCCGTGGCTACTTTTCATGGCATGTTTTTTTTTTACAAAACTATAACTTCTTCGCCACTGCATGCATACTTTTGCCAAACTCTCTTACTGTGAAAAAAACAATTACCATAGTGTGTTATCAGTGTAGAGCAAAATTATTTAATGTGTCAAAAGCCAATATAAAAGCACCACTTTTATTGCCCACAAGCCATATACTTATCTAAAGTCTCTTTTTTTTTTTTGCAGCTGGCTTTTCTTTGTATAAATTCATGCAAAAAAAGTAACAAACTGCACATTTACGGCAGAAGACAGAGTAAGTGTACATAATATCGACTTAGTTTTCCTATTCAACACATTTATTTATTTTAAACAGCACTTTCAATTTGTTTAATATCCCCCAGTGTTCTAATGTATTCTTCAAGTCATTGAGATCGCTATATATATTTAATCTTCAAGTTGAAGGCTGAAAAGTGTGTAATTTTAGGATGGATGCCACACTAATCCTTTTAAGCCAAATTAATGCATGACACTGAGGAGGAGGCAGTGAGTTTAAATGAAATGGATGGTACTTAAGTGTTTTAAAACAATTAGGCGGCAATGGGACGCCTACAGTTACAGTGAATAAATACATGCACAAGCAAGGAGACTAATCAAATTCATCAAAGTACATTTTAGCAAAGCCAGAAGAGACAGTATTACACAAAGTGATAAAAGATTCACTGGAGGTGTAGCTGACTGCATGGCCTGAATCTAATTACCACGTGTGTCAGTGAGACAGTCTAATGTACTGTAATAGGATAACTTCACTGTAGACTGATCTTTGGCACAAAAAAAAAAGGAGCATGGACTTACATTTTGTTATGGTGTGTTTAAGATAGGCCTATGACGTTTTGGTTGTCTGATATATTCCCAAAGTGATTCCAGACAATCCCAATTATGTCAACATATTGTGTTCCTATCATTTGAGACAACAAAACGCTGAGATTTAAATAACTGAAATGAGTCTAAGTTAGACACATAGGGTCTATGCGTTTACTCTAGTACTGTTGATGTTTACTTGAGTATTTCTATTTTATGCTACTTTAGCTTTAGATACACATTTCTTTGTGGATTAAAAAAGAAACAGTGATCAGTTTATAAAATGAAATGCATTGTTATACATTAAACTACCCAACAGCAGCCTATATAAAGTAGCTTCACTTCCACTAGCTACAAATAATGACGAAAATGCTGCTAAAATAGTAATCCTCCAGAAATAATAATCCAACAAATATATATATATTGATATAACACAGACAGGACCATTCTGCTGCAAAAGAGCATTTTCACTTTTGAAACTTAAGTACAGTTTGCATACTTAGCAAACTGTACAAATGTTGGTAAATAATATTTGTTTTACTTTTAACATCAGTACAAACTCTCCAACCACTGTTTCTAGCATACAACCCGCACCTATCCTATCAAACCCTTGTAGGGTCTTGTTTTTTTTTTTTGGCTTAAACGCCATTTTGCAGTGTGTCTCCATCAGCTTTTCACTCTCCTATATCATAAAAGTCTGACTAACTGTGATAAATGTGTCTGCCCTCTCTGTATTAGCTCCGTAAACTACTGCCATGTCCTGGGAAGTTAACCCAGGAGGCGGGCCGGCTGCACAGCCACTGCCTGGGCACCTCAGATCAAATTTCTTGCAGCCGTACGTGGCAACCTACGGAGGGAGCCGAGGACTCCACTGCAGCCTTTTCGGATAAAACACCCAAATCAAGTATCACATGTGCATCTACAAGTACCGTTAATAACGTATTCAACGTCAACCCCGCCCCTTTCAGCTGTCAATCACAGCTCCGCACGTCACCTCTGCGCGCATCATTCACGAGAGTTTGCACGCTCCATAAAGTTTCTTTCGCCGTCTGAATAATTTGCGGTAACGACACACAAGAAGAGCCTGGTCAGTGCAGACGGGACACCATGCAGGGGCGGTTTCTCAAACAAGGAGGCAAACGTGAAATCTGATCTGACCACAGCAGTCCGCTGGTTTCTGTGTCCGAAACTCACGTTACACTGATAGACGAAGATTTACACTTTACACGTAACACTTTCTGACGAACAAGACAAGCAGTAGCTAACGTTAGAAGAAAATAAAGAGGGGAAAAAAAGGTCCTACTTTCATTACTTTTCTCGTCAGGCTGTGTTCCGAGTAAGTTACGCTGACTTACTTTGGTGCCTTTCATCCAGACAGTCCGCTTTTCGGTTGTTTTTCACTTCACCGCTCCCATTTTCCAGACCCCCGCAGCGCTCCCGTGTCCCGCTGGTTATCGTCTGCCTGCGGGTCTACATGAGCTCTGCGGATCCTTCTGTGTGTCTGCTCCGCCACAATTTACTGTCAGGAGCTGGAAACACTGGGGCACACTCGCTGTTCCCATCCCATAAAGTCCTGTCTGGCTTCGGCTCGTTTTACCACCGTCAAGTCCGCCAGCGTCCAAAATAAGAGAGTTTCCTGTTAATACTTTCCAAAATAAAATGCTTGTTTATGGTTACTCTTATTTTTTTGGAACGGGTTTGCGCTAAATTTAGCCTAATAATACAAAGATTGTAATTATGTTAATGTCCATTGTTGCCTTGACTACTGTTGCCAGGATGCTTTTAATATCGTGCAGGTCCAATAAACTATACATGTTTTTGATGCAGGTCAGGATGTAGAATAAATCACTCTAGCTGGTAAATAGTCCAGCTAAAATATAATTTTTTTTTACATCACAAAGGTGGAAATTAAATTTTGTTAAACTTGCATTTTTTTTCTCCTTTTTTAAAGTTTGCACACACATAATTTTAAAGAATATGCACTGAAACTGTCTACACAAATATTGTCTCAAGGCAATATACAGTATTTCTGAGACTACAGAATCCCGATTTGCTCCCATGACCAAGATTACGCTTTTATTTTTGAAGGCCCACACGTTTAACTTCCGGTGTCGGCCTGTAGTTTTTTTACGCTGCTTGTCGGTGCGCACTCTAGTGGAGACGCTACAAACAAACCCACTTGAAAAGGAAAGCTGAAATACAGCATTGCGCAACAAGGCAATAATTTGTTTAATTTGGCCTGAACACACATTTTGATGAGACTGATTAAAAAAGTAAGGTCAACGGAAACTCTGACTGTTCCTGTTACTGCCCACACAGCATTCCTGGTTCTTTACACCAATACGCCTTTAGTGTTGTAAGAAACCTTTGCAAAGACAGATCCTGTAGGTCTATGTAAAGTCATTTGATAATATATTTTATATAGTTTCACAGAGAACAGGTCGTTATAATGTGTTAAGAGGTAAAAAACTGTTTGAAATTCACAAAATCAATCCTTTACAAACATTATTCTATACACCCTTTAGGCCTACAGGAGAAACTCAACCTGTAACAGCACAATTTATACATTTATTGTCACAGGGCATAGCAAATCTGTGGATTAAGTAACATCCTATTACAAGAGATAATGTCAGAAGTTCTCTAGGAGGGACAGAAACACACACAGAGGTCAAGTGATGAATCATGGTGAACATCTGTTTCTGCTCACACAACACTGAGGGGCCTCCGCTTTCCTCATGAGAGCATCACGGCATCACAGCACACACCCATTGTAGGCCCAACACATACAAATGTACTCATACTTGCACTCTCAAAGGTACATGCAGGAAACGACAAAAAAAAAAGAGCATGATCATTGTGTTCTCTTAAATAATAATACATGTCATATAGTAAACTGTTATTGGAAAAGGGAACCTATTTTGACACATCATTTGGTGTTACACATATAGCTACTTGTATACACACACACACACACACACACACACACACCATGTGCATTTTGTAGTGTCTGGTCTGGGATTCTTCAAGGCTGTAAAGATAAGACGGGGGTGAGGCAGAGAGATTGCAGACCACAGTGTGAGTCTGACAAAGAAACAAAATACCTCAAAACCTGTATAAGAAAAGCTTGATACATGCTGCTGAATATCCTAAGCCAAACATGAACAGCAGGGGACATGTGTTATCATATAGTAAATTACAACACACTAGCCGATGACTTACATAAAATTCTCAGAACAACAATTTTTTTATTCTGTATAGTTTTCATTGTCACTTTGTGCTGTGACTAACAGTCAGTCACAGCACACTGAACAATCCTGCATCTGAGGCCCACTAATGTGCACAGCATATAGGCCTAGTTGTTTCATGTACCGACTGAGAAAGGTGAATAATAGTAATAAAACAGTTCTAATAGTGCAAGTAAAGTTTTGCAGAAATTCAATTTTTTTAAATAGCGACCATACAATGGATGTTTGCTGCTTAAGAAAGTTACAAAAAAGATGTACACCGAACATCTCAGCTCTTCTTAACTCATGTGCGCTCCCTTATTAAGGACGAGTGTTATTTAAAATATCTAGGTTTAAAGCAGTTTGTTTTTTAGAATCCAGAGAGGTCCGTTTAAAGATTACATACCTGTATATACAGCATATACACTCTCTTTCCCACAGTGGAAAATATAGTCAGTCTTTTCCGCTAGATGGCGCCAGAGCTAAAGAATTCACAGTCTGCACAGTGAGGGCCTGCAGTCTAAGGTGAAGGCTCATAAGGCAACTCAGAGAAACCAACTCACTTTTAAACGCATGAGAGCTTTAATTGAAAGTAACAAAAGATGGGAAATGTTGGCAGACACAAGAGGTCAGTGTGGGGGCCATATTACAACAGTTAATAGCATCACAACATTCAATATTAATTCATGACCTGCACAGTTGTGACCACCAAGCGTATTATTGTATTTTGGTTAGATCTTCACAAACCTCGATGTAAATTGTGCTCAAGATAGGCCTGAGAGACATCGAGAGCCCATCTGAGCCACTCAACGTTTTGCTGAAAATGTATTAAATGTAATTCAGGCAATCTCCCTTTAATTAAAAAAAAACAATAGTCACTTAATTTACTGAATAGAATTCATTTGATCTTATTTGGTGAGTTTAGAGGACGGATCCCATATACATCGTAATTACTGGTTAAACCTTCCCAGTCTTCATTGTTGCATAAACAACATTTAAAGATGGCATGTTGAGGGGCCTTCGTTTTAATATTAGTATGCAAATTGTGCCTCTTTGTTCACTGGTGACTCTATTTAAGTTTCACTTGTGTGTTTTTTTCCTCCCTTGTCATCATTTATCCTGTTTTATCAGTCCAAGGACTTGTTAAATCACCATCTCCTTTCTGCCCACACTGCATTTCTCATTCCCCTCCTTGCTCCATGCTGTAAGTAGAGAGATGTGTCTTGGCTAGTTGCTGTCTGATACATTGTACGTGCTTTTAATTATTTTACTTATCCATATTTTGCTTTTTTTAATTGTTATTAATTTTGTTTTATATATTTATTATCATTATTAGTATTATTATTACTTATTCATTTATTTTTGCTTGTGGAGACGACTTGTGTTTCATTCCACAGTGTCTAATATAAAGCACAGAGCAGCATCAGATGTGATGTGTTCACTGCTCACTGGTTGGACGTAGCGCTGAGTCGTCATTCCTGTCCTCTATTCCTGGACGCAGGACAGCGGTGTCAAGGTGGTACGTTTAAGAGGCTCATCAGATTATGTGGGATATAGGTCAACAAAGGTGGAATCACTTTCCAGCTCCATGTACACATATACTGTAATATTCCTGCACATGTCTATATTTTTATTTACTGGCTCTGAATCAGGAATCAGTTCGGAAGGAAATGTTTTTCACATTTCATGTCCTCCAAACACACACACACACACACACACACCAGAAACAGCAGGCAGCTGCAGTCTGGTGTTGATTTAAGTATTCACCTTGTGGTTACTTCAAAGCTTTTGTTATTCCTACCTGAATTCAAACATAATGGGTTTGTCTTTGTTGTATTTCTTTTTCCCCTTGTTTATTTTAACAGCCAATATGCATGTAACATTACTGGTTTTCTGTTTTTTTCAGTTTCTTCTGGTTATTTCACTCAACTGGGGCAAATTAATTAGTTAATAACAATAAGTAACATAATTAATTAATTATTTCTTTACAGCTTAGCTACTACAAGATGAATCCCACCATCATCCCATCATGGATAAATATTATTTATTTACTTTGTTTTCTAGTGTATGGCTGGCACATAAATTATGCAGATGTGCTGTTGGCGCACGTGTGTGTGACGTACAACATGCTATATTGTTGTTTCTGTAAGCCACTGTCTTAAAGTAGTTTTGTGACATTGTCAATACTTAAATGGACTTAATTCAAACTTTGTTGACAGTAAATACCTGTTTTATTCACTACCCACACAAATATCTATATATATATATATATATATATAGTAAAATATTCTTATCTTAAATACAGCTAAACCTCTGTTTAAATGTGATTGGTGTATAGTAGCAAGCTATAGTATAGTCATTTACAGTATTATAGTATAAAACACAATTACAGTATCAAACTCCAAAACATATTTATAGCATTATACTATAAGACAGTTACAGTATCATTACTGGCAACATTGTTGCCTGTAAATTACCATAAAATTACAATTAAATGTCTAACAGATGATCACTGGCATACACTTAATCCTGTATGGTATGATATGGTTCTGTTAAATTATCGATCCAGCCCATATTTTGCCTTCAACACTGTCACCCACTGTTGATGTTGTGGCAACCGGTATCTTGGACTCATTTGTCAGTCAAGGCTGCTTCACCTGGTGGAGTCTTTTGAAAAAGAGCTGAAAAGACTGACACAGGAAAAACAGGCAGCAGACCTCAGGGGACCCACAGGGAGAGCCCTTCGTTATCTTTAATCATTACCACTACACCAGGGTTCTAATTCATTTAATCTGTGGAACCTGCTGTAGTGCGAGCATATCAGACCAATTAAAGCAGGGCTGAGGTGTCTCCATGGCAAGAAAAATGTCCCCACTCTGCAAATCATTTACTAAATATTCATGTGCAGGTCGAGGCTATGGAATCCATTTTGTATTTTTATGATATTAACTGAATATATATATATATATCATCATCATATAATAAAACATATTTGTGACTGTACTTTCAGAGGAGTATGTTAACTGATGGGCCTTGATGCTTCTCCAGTCTGCATGATAACAAGGCTTTTAGAGTAGACTTAGGCCTGTTGTCAATCCTCTTACATTGTGCCGCACTGAAAATGGATTAGAGGGTAACACCTACGTTTTGGCCCCGGGTCACTTTGGATGGATTTGATTGAATGGGCCTGTGCCGGACACTGGCCTCTTATATTAATAATACATCAAACACTCTTGCAATTTCTAATATCACATTTTTGAGGAAGGTTACTATTTTTTTGGACTGGATTTGCTTTTCAATTTTGAATATGTGATATATTTTTGTTTTTGTAAAGAACCCCTGGGGGCCAGATGTGATTTTATTTGCCCTTCTTCAGACATGCTTCCTGTGAACAGAGGTGTTTGTGGAAACGCACAGGAGCCTTCAGAGGCGCTGACTTCGGGACATAAGTAGCTCTCCAGGGTGCTGAAGTTGTCTCCAAACGCGACAGACGCAGCGCCCGAGCTCTCTGCCTGTCACTTTCAGCTCATAATCCAAACACAATGACTTGGCTGTGTCTTCACCGGAGCGCCACCGTGGATCCTCGGGGTGAATAGGTAAGGTGTATGTAGATACAGAAAAGCAGATCCGAGAGGACACCTGTAAGATTGTCTCATCGGACCCTGAAGCTTGTCCTGATGGCACCAAATAAATGGTAAGTGCTTCATTTGTTAAAAATTCAGCCACTATTATGTATGACTCATAATAGGCATTTATTTCAAATTTTGAAATGACCCAGGCTTTAATCGTTGCCCGTTTTGCAGGTGTCACTGAATGCAATAGTGAACACACAGATTCACTATCTTGGACACCCTGGAAGGACAATGCAAAATATTCATCCAAATTTCAGAGGGGCGCTATGGGAGTCCAACCATCCATGTATGCAAATCATTAAAAGCAGACCAACTTTAACGACACTGCCCTTTTATAACGTTCTGTTATGGGTCCTCCTCGGAGTGTTGACGTTCCCTTGCTGTGTCCGCTGTTTAATATTCAAAGTGGGGGTCCTGGGGCCTTGGAACTGCGACCCCGTTAACTACAGGGCTCTGCCCGCTGCGGCCGCCAGGCTCGCAGTAAACAGGATAAACGGAGACCGAAATCTGGATCTGGGTCTGAAAATGGACTTCATCATCCTCCAGGAGCCCTGCGAAACCTCCACAGCCCTCACTGCGTTTATTTACAACGAGAAGATGGCGGATGCGTTTGTGGGCCCCACCAACCCGGGATACTGTGTTGCAGCTTCTCTGCTAGCCAAGAACTGGAATAAGGCCATCTTCTCTTACGGTTGTGTTAACTATGAGCTGGACCGGGTCATAGGATACCCAACCTTTGCCAGGACAGTGCCGTTTCCCACTGAGGTGTTGTTCACCGTGTTGAAACACTTTCGGTGGGCCAGTGTTGTGGTGGTCTCATCCAATGAGGATATTTGGAGAGATACTGCTGGGAGAGTTGCTACTGCTCTCAGGAGTGAGGGGCTTCCTGTCGGCCTGGTAACATCCATCGGTATGAATGAGACGGAGGTAGAGAACACGCTGAGGAAGATCCAGGCTGCAGGACAGATCAGGGGTGAGTCTGTGCTGACATTAATACAGGATCTAGATATATTGTAGAAATAAAAGGTAAGATTATCAGGGATAATCGGAAATTCTAACAAAATAGAAGACGATCATAATGCATCTATTATTATATTATTATTATAAGTTGTGGATTTATAGAAATACATGGTATAACACCTGTAATAAAAAAAACATGGGGAGCAGGTATTACATCACAGGGGAACACCTGGCAGAACTGCAACATATCAAACCATCAGCTGTCCTGATTTGCTCCACCAGGATTTTCTCACATCCAAGCTGCAGGCTGCACATCCTCTTCAGTAGGCTTATCACGCCACCAAATTTGATATGCTTTATTGGCATGAGTGTAACAAAGACAATACATCAAGTCAATAGTGAGAATAAAAAGAAAATTAAGCCATTTTGACATAGCAGATTTCACCTAGTGTTTGAAGTAACTTGGGGCAGGAGCTTCATTAGTTTGTTTAATAAACAGCGATTCATTCTATTTGTTTTAGCATTTGTGTACTAGAGCGTGGACAGCTGATAGGAAATAAGGGAGAGGGAGAGAGGTTAAAGTACAGGGCACTTCAACTTCTCATTTTTGACTACTTCTTAAGCTACTTCTTTAGCTTCAGACACTCAGCTAGCTTGGATACTCTGCCACCAAATGTATAACAAGATGTAAAATAAGACTTTGTGACCATGTGATGGACAGTAATGCTTTGTCACTTCAGAAGCATCTGTCCAAGGATCAATGTACTGCACCTAAGTACAATTACTCCTGTTACTCAATTGTTAACTTGTACAGTACATTATGTAATTCCACTAGAGGAGGGCATTCAAGTTCTCTTTCCAACGCTGCATTTATCTGCCGATAATATAATAAGTGCCCACTGCTAGAATGGGTTAAATGCAGAGTCTACATTTCACTGTGTGTGCTTTGCTGTGTACATGTGTGTGACCATAAAAGAGCATTCCACTTCCATTTTAGTCATGTTATCATTCTAGATATGCCCATAAAACAAATATTTTAGCGAAACCTTACTGTGTTTTTCCTGATCTGATTTAGTCATCATCATGTGCATGCACTCAATCCTGGTTGGAGGGGAGCAGCAGGCTACTTTTCTTCTCAAAGCACAGGACATGGGCTTGACATCGGGGAAGTATGTGTTTGTGCCCTACGACACCCTCCACTACAGCGTGCCCTACACCAACGTCTCCTACTTCCCCCTGCAAAACAACAGCCGGCTGAGGGAGGCTTATGATGCTGTGCTCACCATCACTATGGCCTCTGATCCTTTGTCCTTCAACGAGGCGTTCGCTGCCGCCAAGAGGAGTGAGGAAATTACACTAGCTGTTCAGCCAGAGCAGGTGGAAACCATATCCATGTTTACATTTAAAAAGTTACTGGTTGCAGAAATTGTTCATACGGCATGTAAAGTGATCACTTATAGTCTCCAATGTAATAAGATTCATGAACAGACCTTTTTTGCAACTCGTGTTCATTATCAGTATTATATGCGCTGTAGTTAGCAAAACGTTACCTTTTTGACGATTTTGTTGCTCAACAGTTCTCGAGAGGAGGATTTAAAATTGTTGAAATATTGTACTAACACATCATGTCTTTTCTTGTGCCCATTGCAGGTTAACCCACTATTTGGGACCATCTATAACAGCATCTATCTGCTGGCCAAGTCCATCCACAATGCCAGGAAGGGAGGCAGGCAGCTGTCAGGAACCAACCTGGCGTACTTCACAAAGAACACAACCTTCACCGGCTTCAACCATAAGGTCCAGGTGGACACTGCTGGAGATGTGAAGACCGTCTATGTTATACTGGACTCTGACAACATTGGGAGCCAGCTGTACCAGACCTATCTGGTGGACCTAAAGTCCGGAGTTCTTCGTTTTGCTGGGAGGTCCATTCATTTTCCACGAGGATCTCCTCCACCATCTGATTCCAGCTGCTGGTTTGACAAGAAGGCCGTCTGCACGGGAGGTAAGAGCCTTCGCTTTGTCGTGTGTTTATTCATGTTTGCGTGTGAATATCGGTGCACATGGATAAGTATGGTTGTGTTTTATGGCATGTTCTCCATACATTTCCCACAACATCAAGTTACCTGTTTTCATCCTCAGGTGTGGAAGTCACTTACATCATAATCGTGTTTGCTGTCATCTTCACTATGGCTGTCGGAGGGCTCATTATAAGTCTTTACATCAGGTACAGCCTATAGATACATGCAGATTCATATTTTCAATCAAACAGATGAGATGTTTCTCTCATATACTTTCATGTTCCTTCTTTCCCACCAATTTAAAGTAGAGGTATGTTTGCATCAGAGAAGATGCGTTGTGTGATGTGGACAATAATGGATGTTCTGTGTAAATGTTTGGGAATGAGAAAGAAAAATTTTGAAAATAGTCCCCCACAATAAAAGTCAGCGCAGACATCATCTCTGGGCTACAGAGAAGCATAGTTAAACAAAAGAAAGCAAAGCCAGCTTTACATTGAAAGTCTTTCAAGCAAGCACTTTGAACCATACTGTTGAAATGATATAATTAGAGAGTAGAGACTTGATTACTGATGTAAAAAATCCTGAGCCTCATTTCATATCTTTCCACAGGAGACTAGTACTAGTTTTCATATAAGGACAAACCTTTCTTTTCCGTCATCTGTCTTAGCTCCAAAGATGAGATGATCTCCCAGATAGTTTTTGGAAACCCACTCCCATTAGTTGAACTTATTTGCTTATCTATTTCTAAATTCCATTGGCAGGAGGAGACTCCAACAAATCCAGCTGGTCAAAGGTCCCAATCGAATCCTCCTGACCTTAGAAGATCTCACTTTTATCAATCCTCAGCTTAGCAAAAAGGTAAGCAGCATCACTATCTCCCCGTCACCAACATGAAAAGCTGTTGTCCTAGCCTTCTCCCCATTACTTGGACATAATACATTGAATGTTAGGTCAGAACACGAGAAATTCTGCACATTTACTTAATGAAATGTTTCCAGATGGAACTCATTTCTATCAAATCTTCCCTGTGTGTTTGATGTCCCACAGAAAATTACTTTGGAAGATCTGAGCGAGTCTAAGAGCACTCTAGAGGAGAAATCTGCCGACCGCTCACAGTCGGTGAACAGCATGCAGACTGCAACTCATGAGACCACCAATGTGGCTGTGTACGAGGTACGTAACATGCACCTGTTGCTTCAGTCGATATGAGTACGCAATATTCAAAAATGCAGTGACTATGTAAGTGAGGGAGGGAAGGGTGTCCCTTGTGAAGCATGTCTGGGTCTGGGTGAAGCACAGTACCTCCCAAAAACTCATACAATTTGTGGGTGGATGGATGAACAGGCAGCAGTAAAAATATATATTTTTTTGGAAGTTAAAGAAACACATCATTTACGGTATACTAGTTTAATACCTCTTTTTGATTCCACTGCAACAACATTTCTCTTCCAGGGCGACTGGGTGTGGCTGAAGAAATTCAAGGAGGGACAGTTCAAAGAAGTGAAGCAGAGCACCACCAAGATTTTCACAAAGGTAGAGCAGCATGTCTTCACCTATAAAAAGAGTTCCAGTCACAATAAATACTGTCGATTAATATTGTAATATGATTACCTAACATTCATTCTTCTCCTCCATCATCCCTTCGACGCGTTTCTCAGATGAAAGACCTGAGAAACGAGAATGTGAATCCGTTCCTCGGCTTCTTTTTGGACTGCTCCATGTTTGCAGTGGTGACGGAGCACTGCTCAAGGGGCAGCCTGCAGGACCTGCTGAGGAACGAGGACGTCAAATTAGACTGGATGTTCAAGTCCTCGCTTTTGCTCGACCTCATCAAGGTAAACACTGATGTACCGAACGTGCACGGTATTACCTGAATTATCCACTGGGTGTTACCAATCTCCCTGCTGGCTTGATATTTCCTTTATGATTAACAACACTGTTGAAACATATTGTGCTTGCAGGGTATGAAATATCTTCACCACAGAGAATTCCCTCACGGCAGACTTAAATCTCGTAACTGTGTGGTAGACGGGCGTTTCGTCCTCAAGATTACTGACTACGGCTTCAATGAGCTGCTGGACGCTCAAAAAGCTCCCATAGAAGAGCCTCCGCCTGAAGGTACCCTCTGCTCTGGAAAAATATGTTCTCATACTGCAACATTAGCCTTTTTAAAATATGGTTTTAAGATGAGGTTGAAGTATCAGTATCACGCACACAGAGCCATGCATGTATTACAATTTGTAGTGGCTGGTATCAGGTTGCCAAACGGATTCTCAATCTTTTCTCTCTTTCACTCAGATTTATTTTGGACAGCTCCAGAGTTCTTAAGGGAGCTTGCGAACTCACGTAAAGGCACCTACAAAGGAGACGTGTACAGCTTTTCTATCATCCTTCAAGAGGTGGTGGTCAGAGGGCCACCGTACTGCATGCTGGGTCTACCGCCTGAGGGTGCGTATCCATCAGGGAAGAGGTGTTGTAGATACTGTACATTAGAGAAAAAATAAGTTTTAGACAACTGAGATGTAGATTTCAGGAACATGCCATCAATATTCGCTACATTTTGATTTGAAACGCTCCTCCGTCTCCTCACCAGAGATCATCCGTAAGGTGAAGAAACCTCCTCCCATGTGCCGCCCCACTGTGGCCCCGGACCAGGCTCCTCTGGAGTGTATCCAGCTGATGAAGCAGTGCTGGAGCGAAATGCCTGACCGCCGACCAACATTTCACGAGATCTTTGACAGGGTACATTTCTTGGAGACACCGTTAACAGTTGTCATCCCACTCGAATAAACCACTTTGAAGAATGTTGTGAGAAATCGTTTAACGTGATTTTGTATATATGTTTTTTTTAATTTTTTTATGAGTAGTTCAAAATAATCAACAAGGGTAAGAAGACTAACATCATTGACTCCATGCTGAGGATGCTGGAGCAGTACAGCTCCAACCTGGAGGACCTCATCAGAGAGAGGACAGAAGAGCTGGAGGTGGAAAAACAGAGAACCGAAAAACTACTGTCAGAGATGCTGCCACCGTGAGTTTATACACACACACACACACACACACAAAAAAAAAACTCCTAAGCTTTAATTACATTTACCTAATAAAATGTTTCTGCCTGCCTTCAGTTCTGTGGCCGAGGCCCTGAAGACCGGTGCCACAGTGGAGCCAGAGTACTTTGACCAGGTGACGATATACTTCAGTGACATTGTAGGTTTCACTACCATCTCCTCGCTCAGTGATCCCATAGAGGTGGTCGACCTTCTCAATGACCTCTACTCTCTGTTTGACGCCGTACTCAGTAACCACGATGTCTACAAGGTCAGACAACACGCTCAATATAAGTGTCATCAATATTTTAAGAATTCTGACATGCTTTTCAACTATTCACTATTGCTAGTGTCTACAGTATAATATATAAATATACTGACATTATCTAGGTGGAGACCATCGGGGATGCTTACATGGTAGCGTCGGGTCTGCCAAAGAGAAACGGCAACAAGCACGCTGCTGAGATTGCCAACATGTCTCTGAACATCCTCAGCTCGGTGGGAACCTTCCAAATGCGGCACATGCCAGACGTGCCCGTCAGAATACGCATAGGAATCCATTCAGGTGAGATTGTTCACATTGATAACGTTCTTGCTCCAGTCTAGCAGGTGTCCAGCTCTTTGCAGATTATAAAAATTAAAACAAACATGTGACTGTGGGGCTTATTTTTGCATGTGTTGTTGGCATTATTTACATACATTTGGTGTCAGTCAGTGTCGTTAGGCTGCACCAGCCGTCTGCAACGGGCGGGCACTATTTTTCTGGCATCAGTGAAATGACAGTGCTCATTCATGCTGGGCATTCTTAAAAAAAAACTAAAATAATGCAGCCACTGTCCTTTGTGGGGTTGTGGTTTCATATCTATTTATCAATCCAGGCATGCATCATACAAACATAAGCCATCAACATATTATTTTTTTTAAAACAATAACAAAAAAGAGCTTGTGGTCAAAGCACAGTACCGCTCACCTGTCTAAGCAATTACACCTGTCTCGCAATTACTCTGCTCTATATAGTCATACGGTGCATAATAAAGGGCAGCAACCTAGGTAAATAGGTAAATCGTATATTTAGGTAAATATAATCTCAGACACATCAGAAAATCAATCAAATAATAATAATTCTATGAAAGCTAAAATGGCTCCACCTCTGGGAAATACTGTGACTACTAAATTTAGTGACATGATAAGTAGATTGGACAGGAACAGGAACTAATAGACATTGACGACAAAACAACACAGTTATAGTCTTAAATTGGACTTCTCAGTCTCACTCCATTCAGAGTCTTACTGTTGAATCCAACTTTAAACCGGACACACTTTGGCATTGTGCTTGACTTGTTTGGCTGCTCTTGTTCACACAACACAGCAGACAGTGAAGCCTACGCAACTGATCCCATACAGCAGATCAATTCATCATTCTTATTGTTTTATTTTCAGGGCCCTGTGTTGCTGGGGTGGTAGGTCTGACTATGCCTCGGTACTGCCTTTTTGGAGACACCGTCAACACTGCCTCTCGTATGGAATCCACTGGGCTGCGTGAGTTTCCTGTACACATACCCACCCCGTGTAGTTGTGGTGTTTCACGCTCCATATTGGTCCAATGTCTTTTCTTGTCTTTGTCCCTCAGCTTATAGAATCCATGTAAATATGAACACTGTGAAGATACTCCATTCTCTGAATGAGGGTTATAAGATAGATGTCAGAGGCAAGACAGAGCTGAAGGTAACATACGATTTTACAATCATTCACCCTCGGTATTTGGTATTGAGACAGTCTCAGGTTCTATAAATCCATGCCCTGTTTTCTTCTCTCCTTTTTTTTTTGGATTTCAGGGTAAAGGTATTGAAGAGACATACTGGCTTGTAGGGAAATCTAACTTTACAAAGCCTTTGCCAAAACCGCCAGAGATCAAACCAGGGTAAGAGCTTCAAACTCCTTGCACCTTTTTGTATGGCTGACTCCTAAGATAATAACTAAATGTGTACACATTCTTAAATTACCATCTGTTCTCATAGTTAAATTTCATCATTGTTATCATCCTGCCACTGATACGCTTTTGACAAATGACGACTATGTGAATGTTACCTCAGGGATGACAATCACGGGCTGAACCCTGTGGATATAGCTGCATACAGGAGAAAGAAAACTGAGAAAAAGGCTTGACCTTCTTAGTCCAAACACAGGAGGTAGAGCCCTGCATGCCAGCTGGTGTTGTGTTGTGGAAGTGTTACTGTGGCTTTCAGTTTGATGTGACCACATGCAACCTCTGAGTCTGACCTGTCTCATTGATTCCCGAATCTGTGATGTATTAGTCTCATTAATCTCTTGATCTTATCACCTTCTACATCCTACTAAGCAGATTGGGGAAAACCCTCTTTGTTTAGATCATTCACTTTTATTGTGGCTGGCTGGCACATTTTCATAATTAACTCATGTAATTGAATGTGTATTTGGCAGCGTTTGTTGTGCTTTTTGTCTGCTTTGTGGCATGCTTTCATTGTATGTTCATGGTATTTTCAAATGTCTCTGTAAAATACAATAATTGCCCTAACTCCACCATCTGTATCTACTAGGGACAACTGGCAGGAGATGGTGACCGAGGAGATAAAGACCCTTTTTCGCAAGGCCAACAGGCAGGTGGATAAAAAGATCTGAATGAGAAGAAGAGAAGGAAAGATGTGAAAGGAAACTAGAGGAGGGGAAGACAGGAGGACGCATCCACAGAAAGAAAGAGACAAACAGCTGGGGGGGGCAGGCAGAGGACAGAAAGCACCACCCAGTCTCTCACTGTGGCTTAATGCAGACTTATTTAAGAGGATTGTCCATCGACTGGCTAATCTGCCTGCAGCCAGCGCAGCAGAACATGACGGTGGTAATGTAATGAGAGTTGTCTGTCGCATTACCTGCCTACGTACCTGCTGCCAGCAGCGCAGGGAAGGTGAACCGCTCCTTAATGAAGGATGCACTTATTCACTCCTCTCTGCACTCACCGGCCACTGAGTGGTCACCTATTTCAGGGCAACCATAGGTTCACCCATCGGAAGATTGAACGCCCCAAACGCCTATTTCAAAATGAAATGTTATATTTTCTGGTGATAAAGTCTGTTTTTTAGTTTGCCATAAAAGCTTGCGATATAATTGCTGGGCTGAGGATGTTACTTTGCTGTGGCTGGATGTTTTATGTTATTAGACTCGAAGTTTGAGGCAAAGGCTGCTATTATATAATTATCAAAAGAGAGAAAGAGACATTTTCCACTTGCAGAATCCATTCAATCCCATTCCTACAATATATTTTTTTATTTTCTGTTATAGTCAATGCAGTTTTAAGGTCCTTTAGTGAAGTGTGTTGCTATATCCAAAGTGCTCAGTGATGCATTTAATCCACTGTTCCTCAGGAAAATGATTTGTGAGGCAATCTTTTCAACATTTTAGCATTTCAATAACTTAAAATCTTGTTTTTTGTCGGTCATCACAAGTTTACAACCTTTCTTGTGAGTCAATATGAGAACACGATCTCTGCTAGAAGTAAAATTTCCCCTTTGAAATGTCAAAGTAGCTTTTGTACACAAAAGTTCAGGAGAGCAAACTGTGTGTTGATCACATCTGGAAGGGTTACAGCTGGTTTCCCCAACAGCTGATGTTGGCCTATATTACAGTTTCTTTTTTACAATTGCTTAAGCACGGGCTCATTTTGTCAACACACTTCAAACAATTCACAAAAGACTTTAAAAAGAATAATTTATAAAAATGTTTATAAAAACCCAATTTTGTCACTGTATTGCACACAAATGGTTAATAGGACCTGATGATTCAACTGCTGTGTTCAATCTAAAACACTTGTAAGATTTCTACTTTTCTAATGATATAGTGTCAGTTACAGAGATATTGTAAATAAAGCACATAAATATATTGACCAAGTACAACACACAAGACCAGTTACTGAAAAGATTGTTTTCTTTCTCCACATTGTAACAATCAGTCATACATCCATGCGTTTCCAAAGGTTGCATTTTGCACTGAAAATGAGGATAGAACATATTTTAAATAGAATATAGTACACAAACACAGCAACAATTGGTGGGGACAAAAAAGACACACACTCACCTCTTGCCTTTTTATAGTGCTTACGCCTGATTGGTGAGTTTACAATTACTGTAAACACCTAAGTGTCTGTACACCTGACAACCGTGTTTGCTCATTTGGTGCATAGGAAAATATTTTGAAAGTCAAGTCAATTTTTATTTCGATAGGGCCAAATCGTAACAGAAGTTATCTCAAGACACTTTTCACAAAGAGCAGGTCTACACAGTGCTCTCAGAGTGTGCCTTGAAATGGCAAAGAAGTGACATCACGTTAGATCTGTGTCTAATGTACAGAAGTGTGTTTTGTGTGAGGCTGAAGATGTGCTTATAGTTTTTGCTCCTTGAGTGTCAGGTTCAATAGTTGTGCTCTATGTATCATTCTAGTGTGTAACTGTACTGTTCAACTATGGTACATTTAAAGACTGTGTCCCTCACAGATGCAGGACGTGTCTGAGAGCTGTGTAGCCGCTAAAGAGCCCCATCTAGTGTTCGGATTAAGATATTTTTTAAAAGAGCATTGAATGGATTATTTTTTATTAACGATGAAAGCTTCTGAGTAAAAAAGAATAAGCGATATGTTCACTGCAATTTATTGAAAAAGGCACGTAGGCATAAGGGAATACCTGAGAGTTCACACTAAGGATAATATGAAACTAAATAGGTACTAATATTGAAATGTGTTATTTGATAGAAGTGTATTTGTGAAAGTATTGTTTTGACCTGAACCACAAATATCAAGTCAGCTCTCAAACCATAATCAATAATTCTTTTGATAACAGTTGAAAATAATCCCCTGCATGTCCACATCATAATGTTGATTATAAGAGCAGCTTCATTCATGCTTGGTGTGCAGAACAACAGCAGTCAGTCAGAAACATGTATATTATGTAATTTATATGTTGTTATTCGTCTTGTATATTATTACTGCAATGCAAAGAATATGTGTATGTTAATATGACATTAAATAATTAAATAATTAATTTGTAAAAACTTAATCTTTTGGCCTTTCTCTCTTTTCCTCTTTGCACCCAGAAGCTGGCTAAGCTGCTCTCAAAGTATTCACAACTCTTTGTTTTTTGCATTCTTTGACACTCTTTTGTGATTAAATTGACAATACATGAGGGAAAAAAAGTTAAGATAATGCTAAGGCTGTATGAATGGCACATTTAAGACTATAGATTTAGATTATTATTTTTTTGTCAACCTATCTACACTTTCTACAACTTTGTATTTGCTGGGCTGTAACTGCAGGAGGTTCCCACTCACCATAAGACCCTGCACTCCAGTTTCTGTACTGCAAAGTCTGCTTTTCCTCTGTTTGGGACGTCCCGACAAAGATACATTGAGTTGTATGTAAGCCAGTGGTGGTAAAAAAAACTGCCTGGATAGTGGTCTACGGCAGAGCAGCAATGACCCCTACATTCCAGACTGGGAGGATTGTTTGACCTCCAGCAGACTGGAAAGATTGTTATCCTTTTCCTTTGAGATGTTAACTCTAGCGAGCTCACACTCGTCTGTTTAACGCTCCAGAAGGCTGTATCAACTGTGTTTGGATGGTATTCAGACATGACTTGCAAAAAAAAATATAGCACACACGCACAAGCTCCTCTTCGTTTTTTATTGAAAAAAATCAAGACATTATGACATAATCACACAATTCAGAAAAGCATTTTTGTTGTTGTTGACATACCTTCAGCAACACAGTATTGTTGGCAAGTGAACATGAATTAAGCACCCGACTTTTGCCACCTTTCCCCTGCAAGCTCAGCTCGTGCAGTGGAACAAATCAGTGCGGATTGGAGGCAAAATAAATAACCTAGCGTGTGAAGGGAAGGAGTGAGACCAAGCGTGTGCAAAGATCTATTTTGACTTTAAACATTAAAGATGATGCAAGAAAACGCACATGGATCATAGCCGAAGTAATACTAGAAATAACAAGGTAAAGTAAAGAAAACTTACTTAGTATAAGCATGTTGTCTGTCTCATGTTGTTTGATGGAGATCCCAAGTGAGGCCCATGTTTGTTATAGAGAACATAATTCAATGCAAGGGGGCTTAAGGCTGAGACCTAACGTTGAGGGTTAATACAGAACTGTTCCCCAGTAAAGTTGTGTGTGTCTAAAAACAATAAGCTCAGGAACTAAGTCCACAGGTTGCCAACTGGAATGTGCTCATGAGGTAACAGTCATACAAAAAATACACACCGTTTCCTGCCATCATTTTAGAAATAACAAAGCTACCCACCCCAATTCCCATTAACATTACAGCTCATCACGCAACATGTCACCATTAGGTCTAACCACCCTGCCAATGTACAGGATGGAGTTGGTCTTGTTGTCCTTCACCAGGAAAATGAAGGGGTGATCCACGTAGAAGAGTTTGGGGTTCCTCAGCTTGTCGGAGCCGTAGATGCTGGTGTCGAAGGGGTTTCCTTTCACGTCCAGTTCCAGGGCTGACGCGTGGAAGACGTTGGACAGGTACAGGTCCTTCTTTCCGGAGATGTTGGAAAAGTCTGCCTTGACTTTGTCCACAGCCTCCGTCAGGCCGAGTTCAGCCAGGTGTTTCTAGAAAAGACGAAGAACTGCTCAAATCAAAGGGCTTTTGGTTGTTTTTTTTAGATGTCTATAGTTTAACTTTATATTGTTACAACCATCAGATTGCCACCATTTACCTGCAGGTTGTGGCTGACTTCCATTGCAATTTTGGGGAGGGAAATGGCCACAGCCTTGTTCTCCAACTTGCTGATCCAGGTGTCCACCTGCTTCCTGGTCAGGAGCTTCTCCAGGCGCTGCAGGGGCTCCAGTTGGAAGGGCATGATGAGGATCATAGAGGCCTGCTTCTGGCCCAGAGCCATGTTCAGCACATAGAGATGGTTCTCTGTATCCTCGTAGAAGTCATACAGACCTGCAAAGAGCACAGAAATCAGATATCTTGTCTTGCATTCTTGTTGGCAGGATCAGTTTTGAAGACATAATGAATTATGGTCAGAAGTAGGGACGGTGGAGAAACCCACCTGTACGATGCATCATGGAAACTCCAATGGTGAAAGAACGGGTAACCAGGAAACTACGTGAGTCCACCATTGTATCACTGAATGTCTCATCCCAGTGAGCTGTGGGGCAAAACATAACAGACTCAGTTAATCATCTGCACAATCTTTTTTGACATTTCCATGTGTTTCAGTTAGGATCGGTATTTAAAAAATATGAATAAAGTCACTATATTTGTACTCACGCTTAAAGAACATAGCGTTGACGATCATGGCTCCATCTGGATTCTGCACTTCCTTGGTGACCTCAGGCAGCTTGCCATCTGTGGACTTGGCTGCCCACTCATTGATGGAGTTCACTGCACTCCTCTTGTCTCTGAAGTTTATTTTTGAATGGTCGTAGTTGTAGTGCTTCTTGCTTTTTTTCACAAAATCGGCAGCAAACGAGATGGAGCTGGGGCCGTACAGGCGGTTGTTGATCTTCCAGGTAGTGTTGCGAGTCTTGGCATCGCTCACCTGGGAAGGAGCAACGTATAAACGGTGAGAAATGAGCAATATATAGAAAGCACCGACTGTCTAGATTGAGACTGGAATTAAAAAAAAATAATCATGATTTCATATTGTTGCATTTACCTCAAAGAGCAGCTCGGACAGGCCTGCATGCAGATGCTCATCCTTCAGTTTGTCAGCACTGAGGATGGTTTTGACCTGGGAGGCAGTGGAGGCCTTGCCACCGAGAGCGATCATCCCCAGAGAGGAGGCCACCACCACAGGAGAGATGAGGATGTTCTCTGTGTCTTTGTCCTTTGCTATGTTGTGATAGAGGCTGAATCAAAATCACAAGAAAGATTATTTGCTTGCGTTTCTAACCAGAACAATGTAACAAAGAATGCTTAAGCAACACCAAGTGAACCATTATAATATATACACTTCATTATGAACGCAGTAAAGTATAGATTTAGACCTGAAGGCCAGATTGCCGCTGTTATCAGCCAGCGCGGTGGCGTGGCTGCTCAGCTTCTTGTCCTCTGCAGAGGCCACGAGGGCCAGCAGACAAAGAGCTACGACGTTAGTCATCCACATCCTGTCTGTCTCCAAAAGCAGCTGTAGCAGCCTGCGCAAAAAGGAACAAAAGACAAAGATAGGGTTAACATCTCTTAACCTGATTTGGTTTCCTAAAATCTAATAAATGTGTATTGAGTTTGAGATGGAGGGCACACGTCAGAATATCTCCTCAGAGGGAGTTTGTGGAATGAATAAATATTCAGAATTGAGTTGATTTGATCAAAACAAAATGCCAGGACACAGACTAGGATTGGGATGTGGAGCTGTCAGCGGCAGGGCAGGGCTGGCTCAGCCCACACAGAAGCTTGGGAACGCCTCCATTTTCAGGCAGACATGTTCCTGGCCACGTCAGCAGCAAAAATGAGGCTAAGCCGTACAGCTGGAGTTGCCGTCCACTCAGAGTGAAGCCCTGTGCTGACTCGACACTGAAATACGATGCCTCTCTGCGCTCTACATTCATGGTACATGATGCAAACTGCTGCACGTCTACACTTTTATGACTTTAATGACAGTCTGTAGCATCGCTCTGAGCCATCTTTTTGTCTAAGAGAAAGGGCTTGTGCCTGCAGGCGACGTCTAACTCGTCCCATTGTGTTTTCAAACAAAGGACCAGATTCATGAGACTGAAATGAACCCACTGCAGCAGAGTCTCTATACATGTTTCTGAGCCTCATCCTCCATTCTGAGTGCAGAGATATGTTGTTCATCTCTGTATTTGCATATTTGTGATACTTCAGAAATGACTTTGCATCATATTCGGATACCTTCAGATGTTTTCATGTCTGCGATTTTCATTCTGAAAGACAAGAGTTGTATGTAATAATCTCCATCGAGCAGGCAGAAATATTGTACAGGCTCTGATAGAGACATATCCTGCTTTTTTTCAAGTTTTATCCTGGGTTAAAGCCTTGAGACTAAAAACAAGTTTAAGTTATGTTATTATACAAGTTAGTCATCACTTATTTACAATCAGTAACTGTTTTTCATTCGTCTGTTTGGGACCCAGAAAAAGACTTCCATCCAGTCAGCTGTGCCACAAACAAGCAGCACTCATTTCTACAGGACATATTTGAACCTCTTTTCATCAATAAGTGATGGATTAAAGTAAAAAAAAAAAAAAAAAAGCCTGATTGGGTGCATATACAGTACTTTCCTTCATTTGATTGCACTTCATGCATTTAAATAGACTGTAAAGAAGTGACAAAAAGCATGCTGGGATGAATTGTATGAAAACTTTAAGCCGTGCCAAAGGTTTTTTTTGTTTGTTTTTTTTACGGCAGATAAACTATAATGTTCTGCGTGCAGGTCAAACAGCCAGAGAGATAGAGATGATTTGAAGAGAACGGGTTCAAATGGAAAAATGCTGCACTGCAACTTTAAACCATAAAAACAAAGCACCACATTCACCCTCTGCATTCCTTCCTGCAAATAAAGGCGGTTATCTTGCTTATGATGCTTACCTGGCGCAGATTTGTAGGTTTTCTGCTCTGACTTACGTCCTGTGGATAGTGTGACTGTTACACACTCCCCTGCTTTTTATATCCTGAGAGAGAACTTTCTAGAAGTGGGAATGGGCAAAAGAGGGTGTATGTGTTTCCTCAGGAAGCTGGGAACTGGGACGTCCCCCTTGAAGCCACAGGCTGGAATGAGAGGGGTTGACTGAAGTAAACTCCTCAGCACTGATCTGGGCTCAGCTTTGAAAATGAACTTCCTGTGGCTTCAGACAGAAACACAGAGAACATCTGATTGTGGGTCAGAACAGAAATACACCTCAGCCTTGCTGACTCAATCTATAACATGGGTTTCATCACATGTAACATATGTGTTTTGACTTGAACTGAATGATTCTTATGATTCATGAAAATGTGTCGCATGTAAACACTGTTTTTGCAGTTGTAAATGTGCAATCTAAGCAGGCAAGACATCAATGGATGGACACGCTGTTTGCAAATGTTCACAGGAGGAAAGCAGTCTTTTTTTTGGTTTTTTTTGTTAACCTTGTTACACAGATGTGAATGTTCAGGAATTTAAAAGCTTCACTCTGTGCTAGGCCTATTCCTGCTTCACAGAAGATCTCCAGCCCTGCCCCCACCCCCACAGTGCCACGTCTCTCCAGCTCAGCTGCTGATCGCACTGCGGTGGAAGGACGGGGGTTTTCAGGAGGGACACTGTCGTAAAAACTGTCGTAATTTGTGCAAGAACGTTTTACATGAAATAAGTTATAAATACTTGTGTAAACCTGTTTAACACATCAGGTTGATATTAATGTGTGCATTATTATATCAAAGTTACAAATAGCGTTAACTTTTTAATCTATAGTGACACATTTACCCCAATCATAGCAAGACATGTGATAGGTAAGTGATCACTCTGCATTACATACAATATTATGGTGTCTATTTTCCATCCAGAAGAATGCCATAAATCTCTTAATCCCACAAACTCCTCCTCTTTTGCAGCCCCCTGCAAATTGTCCTGACATGTCAACTGATGAGTGGCCTGCATTCTTTCAGTGACTTGTTGAGGCACGCATCCAGAAGGTTTGAAGGGAAAAAAAGCTCCCCAAATGCTAACAATCCACGATACGCTTGTCTAGTTTGAAATATTACATCATTCACATTCTAGGGACGGTGAACCCAGCTAAGATTGCAGCCCCCTTCCTCCCCTCGTGAAGCCCCTGGAACAACAGTTTACACTGAAATTCCTCACCGTGTGAAGAGTGAGGGTAACTTCTGGTTCAGGCAAGCCTGGTCAAATCTCCTGATACACACGGTTTCCATTAAAATAGCAATCCTTTCATCGTCTCCCAGGAGGGGAAAAGGCCTGGAAGTTTCCAGACATAAAAGGTTGGAAGAAAAGGTGGCTCGTGGGGGCAGGAAAAAAAAAAGCATTGTATATTTGTACCATACATTTTGTAACAGTACTTAATCTCAATCAGAATCTTAAGACTCGTGATTGTGAGACTACATTGTCATGTGTGTTTTACAGAAAAGGTCATGCAACAGTAGTGCACATTGGTGTTTTTGCTAAAAACAGAATAACACTGTAATTCTTTGTTTCTTCGAGGAAGTGTTGGCGGGGTCACGAGGTGTGGGTACCTCCTGTACACTGACTATATACTCTATATACTGTGTTTGTACGTATGTGTGTGTGTGTGTGTGTTTACCTTTAACGTAGGAAAAGGGAAGGATTTCGAAGCGTTAGGCACAACACTTAATGATGCAATATTTCACCGCCAACCAAAATACACAGAAGATGACAGTAAGTAAGGTCATGAACCAGATATGTGTCTGTGGCAGAATGTGACGCAAGAGCAGGAATAACAGACCTCAGAGGGCGGAGCGAGTCTCACACAACTGCAGCAACGGAATTGCTATTTGAGGAAAGAAGCCCATTCATCATCTGGACATCATGACACTAAGCACTCAGCACTCAGTCCTAAGTTGTGTATCTCTTAGAGTTGCTCAAAGATAATATCTCAACAAGGTTTTTTCTTGCTGGTTTTTAGTTCATTTCTAATGGACTTTAATGAAAAGTTATGCCCATGGTTGACAGAACTTTTACAAACAGCATGATCAAACTTTAGTTAGGTAATCATTATTATTTGTTTAAGTTGTACATCTTTGCTATTTATCAAAGTATAAGGTTGGTATAGTAAGTAATAGAAGCAAATCAAATTCAAACACTTGTTCATGCATTGGCATCGTAGTTAAAGTGGCTAGAAGAAGAAAAGTAGAAGACGAGTATGTGGTGGCTGTGGACAAACAGAGTTCAGTCACTCTCCTGTTTTACCATCTGTGTTAGTCCTTCAAACAAAAAGACTAACAGGATTGTGGCAGCCTGTTGCAACAAGGGGGGGTTCTAAACAGATGCTTCAGTGTTTGGTTTCCTCTCTAATATACTTTCCAGATGGGTTGCAATATTGTTGTTTATTTATTCCAACGCTCTCCCCAGATGTATCAGGGATAGTTTGAATATTCTCTTAAAGAAAGTTTCTTTATAATTCAAAGTTTCCAAAAGACAAAAGGTTTCAAGATGTTTTATAGATTATATATGTTATATATATATATATATATATATATATATATATATGTCTTGGTTGGTTGTAATCATGCCATTCAGTCACAATCTGCTACGACCACGAGGAAATGTTGGACACAAAGACTCCACTGAAGGAGGCAGAGCGCAGCTGCCAGGAAGACCATGACGCAAGACCTGAGAAATGTTTCAGCTTTGCTGTGTGAAGTAACTTTCTGAAGTTTGATGACTATGATCATACACAGTTTGTGATGTGCACTGTCAATCTAAACCAGTCTCATACATTAAAGATGTGAACTGTGTTGTAACTGCATTAAAAGCTGCTGCTTTGCAAGTAGTTTTCCCTTTGTGATGTCATAATAGACACTACTACACTACGAAAACAGTTCAATTAGAAACAATGTTGTATACTCCATTTTCAGATTTATGTTACTGTAACATTGTTACCCATCTGTGTGAATAAAAATGTATTCAAAAATATCAAATTAATTTAATTCTTTGGGCACATAAATATTCCATCATAGTTGTTAGCCTGGCCATGTTGACTGCATGTTTGACATCTGTTTAGAGTAAAGGAACAAATACTTTTTTTTAACAGTCAGTTTTTAACAAAAAGATTATCAAAACAGTCCATTTTGGATCTGACTTGATGACAAGGCAGCACCACAGGTTAATCTGCATGGCTTTAATACTGACCGAACATGCCCCCTGGTGGTAAAAGTTGAAAAGCTTCCTCCAAAGCCAACAACTGTAGTCAGTGTTACTATCTTATTAAGGTTATATTCAAGTTTTTATTCTTTATTTTACTCTACAGATGTTTTTTTTAATTGAATTTATTTTGGTGGACTTCTGTTTAATCTTGCACTGTGTGCTTGGGAGGCAAAAAGAAGATTTTTTTGCACAAAAACTAAAGACATAGCCTAGACCAACCCTTAGGATCTCAGTATAAAAAACCCAAATGTCAACAGAACCAGTGGAAATCATTTGTATGTGTTTGCCAGACGCTACAGTTTATTTGCTACTACTTTCCATTGTGGACAAACAACCACTAGATGGGGTCCAAAGCAACCAAATAAAGTACACCCACTGCACCAGAGAAAGGATCTGTTGATTGTCAATAAGAGGAGTTCTAGTCACAGTGACTTACACTTTCTGTTTAGGGCCTATTGACACAATGTCTCTGTTTTCATAGTTCCAGTGTGGCAAAATGAAAGGAAATTGTCTCTGGCTTCTACCTGTGGGAGAGTTGTCCCATATATTGGATACAGTGTTTTAAAGTAATACGTTTCATACCAACTCCCTACAGAGACTTATATTAAGTCAACGCTGTTTCAGTTCCCCCTCAGACTTGATGCAGTGAGGCCTCTGAATAAATTGCACCTAGCTGTGAAATTCTAACAGACCTTCAAAGTCATAACAAGCTGTTGCATTGGCATTTAGACGATACAATCTACAAGTGTCTGTGTTGTTATTCTCATTATTTCGTCTTTCTTCCCCCTCTCACGTTCTGTGACCTTTCAGGCAGTGCAAGTCACAAACTCTTTACCCTGCTCACACACCCCCTGCAGAGGAGACCCCGACCTGCCATCCTACCCTTCCTGCCTGTGGATTCTGTTTGGCATTTTAAAATAGGTGGAGATCATAACAGAGCTCAGCAGCTGGAGATGACTTATGCCTATTTGTGTAGATTGGAGCAGGGAAGCCTGTGCTGCCACATCAAACAGGGATATGCCACAGGAAATCGTGCTGAAGAGGAACATTTCCCTTGCTTTGCCACCTGCAGAGATGCTCCTGCAGAGACAATGTCAAGGTGTGTGTGTGTGTCGGTATCAGTGACTGAATGCGAGGGTGGTGATATTATCTCAACATCTAATTATTCGGTTTGAAGTACTGTTGAATGGTAATAATATTAAGTGCTGTTTGATTTGAATGTAGTCTTATGCAACACGTCTTATGAAAGACACACATGCACACAAACATGAACACACTCTTTTTTTCCCATCAATATGATGCTAATGTATCTGAGCAATATCACTGCACTCATTGTTTCCTTGGTGATAGATTTAATCTGTTACTCCTTTTAACCACAACTCCTCCTCCGCCTAACATAGAAATGTTCAAAGTTCAGGCTAACCACTTAAACACAACTGATCTGAAAATGGTTGAATGCTTCAAACACTGTATCCGTCCAGTATTTACTGTCTCTGCTACAATAAATACTGGAAATAGTCTGCTTAGCTTTGGTGCAGAGAAACATAACAGCAACGTAAATAACGATCCTACATGATGGCCTATACAACAACCTAATGACACAAGGATAAAACGTATGAAAAAACAAGTTGACTAAATATATGACCTTTTATGGTACATAATAAATGCACTTTAATGTGTGCAGTTGAGTGAAAAACAAGTTTATCACTTCTTAAATAATGATCTCCGATGTCATGGTCCCTCGGAAAATGAGTCCATCCAATCAAACTAGAGCCATCGTAATTAAACATCTTTTTTTTTTTTTTATGGTACCAGCTGCCACTTTAGGACAGCACAACACTCTCCGGATTTCCAATTTAACAAGGGATTACATTTTATCTATGCACTCAGTGTGTTTCTTGATGTTGACATGTTAAATTGTGGTTAAATGTTGTTTTTGATATCAGCATTGATACCAAAACAAATATATATTTTGTGAGGCAAACATACATTATATATATTTTTTTATTCCCAGAAAACCATCCCCCCATATAGGACAACATTTGACATCATCCACCATCACTATATAATGCTGTTGAATAAAATCAATAAGTTTTGTTTAATGAGTCATCTGGTACAGTATGTGACAATATCATCAAAGGTGACAAAGTCTGTTCCTGGAAAACACTTGGTGTGGAGGGGCTGTGACCCCTTTGGTGGTGGGATTGTTTACTTTGTTTTTTTGCCTGGTGAATAATGAGACTTATTTGAAGAGTAATTAATTGAATCAGATGCAATCTCCAATGACCTGATACTGGAACATATACCTCACCCCTTGTTACAGTTGAGAACAATTACAAAAAAATAAGGGCATTAAAACATACAATACAAATGATGAGTAATCTGACAACAAACAAGGCTTCCTTCATATGCAGATTGAATACAAAGAAATGTTAATATTGGTTAGATATAATTGAACCTGCTCTGTCGGGGTGTTCATGGAATAACTCACTTTCCAAGCAGACATGGCTGTTTATGACCTTTAATCTTTGTCATGTGTAAACATGCAAAACTGTATTTTTTTCAATAAACCTCACTATCAGCAAAGTGTATTAGGTATGCTTTTGAGATAATAAACAGATTGAATTGTTTTTTTTAAGTGCCTTTTTGCCTTATTTGCACATTGTTGCGTTCAAGTATCATCGGAATTTTTGCTTACGCATGAGCCGTCGACTGGGATTTGGACACACTATGATGATAGTTTAGTACCATTATCTCAGTAAGGGTGCTCGCACTGACAATAAATGATGACAATGACGATTCATCTATCTAAATGTTTGTATTTCGAGTTCATTCAAACGACTTGAACGGTTTTAAAGTGCAGCGGCGGGACAGTAAACCCGACTAACGGTTACTTTCGCTGTGACCTGAACGCGCAGACCAGGAGTAAAGTCAGTCCGGACGGTGACGGTCGTTCACTGTACAGGAGGGCTGGAGATAAAAAGACCGACATACACTCCTCCCACCATTCAGTACATTGAATTACTCTGCCGGTATCTGCTCACACAGATACGAGGAGGCACAATCTACAGAGGGGAGCAACATACACAGAGGACGGAGTAACTGAAATTATGAAACGGGACTTATTTTGACTAACTGACACCGTCCGTACTCAGCCGGCTCTTCTCCTTTGTTTTTCGGTGTAAAACTTCGGCTCTGTCAGCATTTAACGCTACCGACCACCCACCTCCCACACGTTACCTTTGGCACGAGTTGTCCCCGTTTGACTTTCGGGTGGGGTGTGCTTTTGTACCGGGGAGAAAGAAAAGGGAAAGCTTCAACTTTACCGTGTGCCGCAAAGCTAACTCAAAAGAAATCAAAGAAAAGTGGTAGCTGCCCTCAGACAGGTGAGTGTGTGTAACGGTCAGGTTTGTTTGAGGTGTTTATTTACCTGTCGGTGGGTTTTATAGCAACATTGCCAGACTGTTTTATTATTTCACAACACTTTTTTTTTTTGTCGCATACCCCATTACCATGTGTTTAAAAAAAAAAAAAAAAAAAGTGTTTGTGAATATGAACTTGAACCATTCCTCTAACGTGCCTACAGTTAAATAATCCTACAATAAGTTATTAGGATTTACATGTTTCTTTCCTGTCATACATGTTTCATATTTAGAGGTTGGGATCTTTTCGCATCCTCACTTAAAAGGCCTATTTAGTTTGTTAGCTATAACTATGTTTTTTTTTTTTTTTTTGTTTTTGTTTACCCATCACAGGCTTTAAGCTCAGTTCTTATCCCACTGCTCTCTGGTGGTCTCATGTGCACCCAAAGACCTGGGACACGCCCATGATGTTGTATTGCATAAATGCCATTTAGTGAAACTATAAATTGATTCCCACACCTGAATTGCCCATCTTCAGTTCAGGTCTATCATAAAATGATGAATGCATGTGCAGTGGCATAATGCAAGTAAAGCTGCCAGGGCTGCATGTACTTGCATAATTCATGACCCCATTATTTTTTCTTTTTGAAGGTGAAGGATTGTTATGTGGATGTTCCTGGTATGTTGGCCGTTTCTTTTTTTTCTTACAACCTCTATGAATAGATTGAAGGACTTTGGAGTGGAGTGTGCTGAATAGTATGTTTTTTGAACTTCTTTTTGGCTTGTACATTACAGTATGCCTTCCGCATAGTAAGTGGGGGTCCTGTCTTTAGGGCAGCCAGCACTATGATACTGTTCTCAGACCATCGCATTGAAACTCGTATTGTATGCCATGTGAGATAATAAACATCACTCTTGACATTCATTGCTCCAATTTCAGCTGAGGGACTGTCACAAAATGATACGAAGGTTGACATTTTGAGGTTAGCTATAAAACACTACCTATACATTTCCACTACAGCTCTTCTAAATGTGCTTGAATTGGAGCGGGATATGGGTAAGGTGTGGTGGTCGAACAATGTACAGCCATGCTGAAAAGGATTGGGCTTGTTTGAAAAGTGCTTTAAAGATCACCCTAGTATTGTTATTTTAGAAGAATAAATGGAGAATAGAGGGAGATATAATAGGCCAGAACAGGGAGGAATGTGGTGCAGTGTTCACAGCAGTAATCCACTTACTGGTTACCAACTCTTTTACACACAGTTTTGTGTATATAGAGCTTTTAAACTATTTTATCTTTATCTAGCTTTCAAGTAGGGCTAAATAAATAATCAGAATTGTATCGAAATCGTATATGGACTTGTGCAATGTCCAAATCGCAGGAGACTCGCTATCTATCTATATATATGGCAAAATATGTGTCAAATGAAGTATTGCGGTGCTGCAGAGATGTCCCTGCCTTCAAATTGTATTCTACTGACTTAAGACCAAAAAAATCAAACTCATAATTGTAATAGCAATTTAAAAAAAAAAAAAAAAAAAAAAACAACATTCAGTCCTACTTTCAAGTTTCATGTTGCTGCTGAATGGAAAGTAGTTGCTGCTGATTACACATGTGGAGTTTGTGTCTGTGGAGACAGCAGCTGACCCTATTGTCCATTTTAGTTGAGTATTGATTCTGTGTCCCAGCCATTTTGCTTTGCCCTGCTTGTGTAACTGCCTATGTGTATGTTTATGTACTCTATCCTTAAATAGCTGCAAGAAACATACCCAGCCAACAATAAATGCAATATCCTGTAGGATATAAGATGGCTTCATATACCAAGAGAAACATATCATAAGATCCGTCGAAGTAGTGCAGAATTATCCAGAGGGAGTGCGAGTCTGACTGTTATTACCTCTCTCTTTCTTTCTTTTTAAATTTGATTTTGAGAAAATAAAGAAAATACCAGGCTCTGTACAACACAGCCCCGACTCAGTCGAGTACTATACTTTTTTACAGCGCTTCCATCACACTACTACTTTACTGCAACTGATTTTGCTTTCTGCAAATGCATTTTTTGCATCCTTTTGAATAGGGTTAGCAACAATTGAGGTCAAATGGTGCTGAGGAGTGGCAGACTTTGCAGTATGAGCTGGCCTGAATCTGATTGGTTGGTTTGTGAGGTGTCTGCGTGTTGAAGGTGTCATGGAAATGTTCACCGTGTCGAAGTAAACAAGCTTGCTCTATATAATCAACAATCTGTTGAAGTTGGATGATTGATTTGGCTAGCATGGTGAAAATCACATGTTTATCCGCAAGACATGCAAGTGACAAGTCAGCTTTTTTAAGGGTTTGCTCACATTTACAGTTGCAACCTGTTTGTGCCAGCAAAAATAAAATAGTCAAAATACTCGTGCGTCATTTCCACCCTGCTCCGAGAAGGTTGAAGCCCCGCTGTTCCAGAGCAAGTACTCTCTGTGTCAAACATGCTGGATATTTGTAATGTATAGTAGATGTTAAGTGTTCGGCAGTACATGAAATCTTTGTGAGGACATTTTCACCTTCGGATAAATTGTTGTCAGAAGGTAACCCCCAATAAAAGTCAGAGAAGATGTAGGAAACTTTCTCTGCCTCACCTTATTTGTGCAGGTAACATTTTCCAAGGCTAATTGCTATTAAGTTAACCCTCATAGGAACACAGGAGGCTTTGGTTCCCCGTCTTTGCTAGCTTGCAACTTGAGCTCTCTTCAAAGTCCAAAGGCTCAGACAGATTGGGAGGTGCACAGTTATTTTGTCAAAGCAGAGGCTCCGCTTTGACAAAAGGCAAAAATACCTACTTGACTGGATAACAAGTCTGCTTGTTTTTCTTTCATTCTTGGGGATCTTCCCACCATTTGAGACCCACCACCACAGAGTTCAAATGTAAAATGAGTATCTGCTGTTTTTTTTAAATGGTTTTTCATGTCGTCAGTGCCCAAGTTGTGTCATCATCACCGCTCTTTTATGTGAGAATTGTTTAACATTTTTATTTACGCCCCTTAACTGGAAAAGGAAAGTAGTTCTATTATTATTTCATGATGTATAGGCTTATTGCTTTTTTTTTTTTTTTTTGTTGTTGTTGTAGTAATCTCTATAATAGCATTTTTAAAGAAGCCAAATGTTCATATAAGTGGAAAGCTCTGTTTCCCTCTTAGAAAGCCAAGTCCCCCACAGTGGCACCTGCTCGTCTGGCCCTGCCTCCCGGGCTCAGGCAGCAGTCACAGTAGAGGACAGAACTCTGTGTGATGTCAACACACAGATGGTGGTGAAGAGCCCTCATGTAGACATACAGATGGCACCTTGATAAAACATCGTCCACCTACAACAGTCAGACTGAGGAGGCCGGAGTGAAATAAGCCAATGGAGTTGTCCATTTGCCACACGCAGTACAACAATGGTTCCCACCATGTCTCTGCATGCCACGGATGTCTTTGTCAGCTGTTTGCGTTCCAGGCCACAGTATCGGCACTACACTATCACCTATGATTAGGAACCAACCCAGAATACTTCCTCTCAACCCCAACAGGCAGACAGGCCAGGAGGGGTCAAGAGGGAAACATAACATGTTGAAAGTAGCTCCAAAATGTTCTGTCTGGCAGCTCTACAATCATGTGGCAAGCAAACAGTTTTTATCTAATCCAAAGAGTACAGTCACTGATTTCACAGATAATTTAGCAGCCCAAATAACCAATCATCAACATCACTTGAAAATCTGAACGCTCACTAACTCCATGAAACCTGATTACAAATCCCTCCTGTTTGAAAGAAAGCAATTCTCAGCGATTTATTGCTACACTGATTTTGACTGGTCAGGGGCCCCACACCCCCTCACTGTTGACTGGCATTTTATGGCAAAAACAGCTGTGAAAGCAGAAACATTTGTTGACTAAAATACTGTTGGTTCCACTATATGGGGGAGACAAAGTGGTTTTAATGGACTGTATACGTATCTGTTGCCATCACACTCTTAAACACAATATGTATTTTGTAGATGTGTAAAATGGACCACTAACTTTATGAAGAGCCATCAGTAAAAAGAAGGGGTGGAGAAGAACCGTTTCTTTCTACAAAATAATCTGTTGGGCGGTACACACCAAGGCAAAGTTGTGTCAAGCATTATTGTGTGATTTTTCAACAAATCACACAAAAATACATAAAATTATTAAAAATGTTGAGAAATACTAAACTTTTTGGAAAAGTTTTTATTTGTGCAAGCATTAATAAACGTGACGTTTTGTCTTTAGGTTTGCTTTGAGTTTACATTATTGCAATCAGTTGACTTTTTTTTTTCTTTTATTATAAAAACTCCATAATCTTTTACACACTTTACTCTGCTTTCATGCCATAATTTGCCACACCACCTTTTTATTAGCACACGCAAACTGGAGGAGATACTGAAACTAGGACCCCTGTTGTACTGAATCAGGAATACATTTTTGCATCGGGAATGGTTTTGAATCTCTTTTGACTCGAATCGTGATCCGAAGAATCGAAATGGAATCGTGAGATACCCAAAGATTCACGCCTAGTAAAAAAAAAAGTATCCAAAAATATCTGCCTAAGTTTTTCTCTGTCATTACCAAATAAAGCTGCTGATGTGCCTGGCAAGCTGGGCATGGAAGCTTAAAGCTTTGTTCTCTTTATTATCAAAACTTTAATAATCTGAGAGAAGGAACACCAAATCCAGATAAAAGTGTGACTATAAAGCTGTTTAAAAAAAGAAACCTCTTCATATAAGGCTTGAATATAGGATCCAGATGTTGTACACCTGCGGCCGTTTTTATAACACCAACACACTCAATTTGGTTTGACAAAATGGGCAAAGTGTGCATCTTACTGCTCACCCCAAAGCACCCTGCCCTTTCCTCCTGGCTGTCCTTCTCTTCCTAACATACCCACATTGCTTGTTTAGTAGAAAACGATGACGGGAAAACTCTGGTTTTCACCCTTTGCACTTGTCACTTTTGTTTGCTAACTGCTTTTGCATTTTTAGCCGTTGTAGTGGCATGGCTCTATGGATGGCAATGTGGGTCTGTGACTAAATACCTGCCAAACTAATGACATTCCTGTGAGCCTCAGCTTTAAGTTCTAGACTACCATGCCATGACACCAGTGTAGCATCCGCATGTTAACATTGCTAATGGTAGCATTTAGCTTGAAGGACCACTGTGCTATAGTACAGCTGCAAAGAGCTGCTAGCATGGCAGTAGAACCACATTTTGCCAAGTGACACCTGGGCATTTAGCTGTAATTTATGGATACTTGTCAGATTGTGTGGGCAGCATGGACGCAGACATTTGGCTCCGGTCTCCCCACACGTAAATCCTACTAGTTCTTCATGGCCTTGCACTCTTCTCTGTGAAATTCATATCCTGCCCTGAGTGCTTCCCTTCACTTTTCCTCCAGACATTCAAAATCACAGGCTGTATTTAAATTGATGAGGAAAGTGTGGCGCAAATGCCGACAAGGGTCAGTGTCATCCTGTCTTTAAGGTGATTACTATTCAAACCCACACACCATCAGCTGCCTGACACCTCACAGCAGGAAAGTGCTGGGTGCATACCTCGCAATGTTTTCTTGGGTGAAGTCTGTTTATTTTCTGCCTCTCCACCAAAAACATGCGTACATAAACCTGGGTGGTACCCTTGCAGCATACTCTAAAACACAGGAATTCTCCTGTCTTTGGCTTTGACACCTAGTAGATGGAATTTGATAGATGTTGCTTAAACTGTAGATTTGTATTTTAATGGTACATTCGGTGAGGCCTCAGGGGTGAAGCACAGTTTTTGCAGTACCTGAAACGCCTAAATCAATAATGACCAACCCCGCCTAATACAGCTTTATTGTTCACTGTATCCGCATTGCTTTGTCAAGCACTGTCTCTGCAGCATCAAGTCAGCTCACCTCTCTATCAAATCACCTTTTCTCAGACACCAAAAGCTTTCCTCAGTCCATATGGAAGGCTTCATACTATATGGTGAAGCTCACTCTAGAGATTATTTTTAACTCCAGATGAAAAATGAGAGCAATATCTCCACATATCACTTGACCTACTTATGCCTCCATTGTTTCATCAGCACTGAAATGAGTGGGTGGATTCCTTTCTCTTCTCCCGGTCATTCATTTAATTTTGTTTTGCTCTAAAACATAGAAATGAGAGACCGTAATTGCGCTTCCTTTCCCCCCTGTCAATGTTCTAATTTGAAGACACTGATGGAGTGTGATTAGATACATTTTTCTTTGGATTATCTCTCACCCATATTTATTTTTTTTTCCGAATTAATGGAAAAATGAGCAAAGTGTCAGATTGTCTGGATCTAATTGTACCATACTCCATCCACCATCTTTATTAATTCTGGTACTCTTTGCCAATATTGTGGTTGACGGATATTCATATTCATATCCTATTCATAGTCATTTCATGCTGTCTGTCAGTTTAAAAAGCATCCCCCCTTTTCTCTGCTGGTTTTGAGCTGCACTTGCACTGCTCACTACCTTGCATGGCACACATTCCTGGAGTTTTTTAAATCAGGTTTAATGTATGACTTTGAAATTGTAAGCTGCTGTGAAGACTGCTCTGCTCAGTTGGCCAGAATAATAACTCAATCATTTTCTAACAGTCAGCTGCGTTTTGTGCTCCATCAAGCTGTCTTGTCCCTTATGTTCTCTGCTTTATGTTATATTATTATTTTGCCATTTTTCTAAAGCTTCCCTAATGTCACATACATTTACTTGATAGTATTGGTATGAATGGATCCATTAGTTTCACAGTCAATAATCATTAAATGCAAATCATGACCTGTCAATATCATGAGCACAGGAAGGACATTAACACCAACGAGCCCTTGTGTAAGCGTTTTGCAATACCCCTCTATCCTCATATGCCGGGCCAGAATGTTCTGGCACCAGTGCCTCTCAACAAGTATGTGTTGAATACTCAATTTATTTTTTTTTTCATTCTTTTTTTCATCTTGATGTCATAAGCTTGAGCGAGCAAGAGAAACTTGAACATCAGCGTTACTGAATATTCATCGTGTCTCAGGTCTTGTGTCCTTAGAAATGAATCTGCATTCATTCTCATGAATATTCTGAAGGAATATTCTTAGGGTCACAGAGTGGACTTCAAATAAGTAGTGCTTGCAAAGACCCATAGAGGTGTTGCCTCACCCTGCTGTATGGCTTCTGTTTAAAGATTCACTTTCACCACAACTACATCCAGCAGCTCTGCCAGCTTACCTGCTGCACCTGCTTGAGAGGAATAACAAGGAATGTGCAAATTGCCTTTTTTGTTTTGTTTTTTGCAACAGTATTTTTTATATTTATCTGCCAATACTCCCTCTGATTCAATATTTTGTGCATAAAAGTAAAAACATAAATTGCATAGATGCGTAAATAAATAAAAAAGACCTCTTCACATATGCCAGTTCATTCTCAATTTGTTATGCAGCTAACCATTTATAGTTGAATCTGAAAATGTCTACTCACCAAAAAAATCCCTCTTATCCATGTTGAAAGTGAAGACCTTGGGAATCATTTTCCTGACATCAACCTTTCCACAACATCAGAGCATCCTGCTTGTTGGCCTCGATACACTTAATACTGCATTGTCAGTGCTTATTCACTTGAATTTTGCTTACCTGCAGCTACCTAATCAGTATCGCTCCCTTCATCTTCCAATATTGTGTGAAAGCAGGCTGCCAATTATTTAACCCTTCTATTTGTAGGTGCATCCTTGGTGGCGCGAACAAAGTGTAATGAATGTCTGTGATGGTTTTTTACCATAGATCAGTCGTTTGTCTCTCAAAGATATGAAGTGCCCAGTTATCCTAACACCAGATGCATGGATGGAGTGGATACATAATTCTAAATAACTTTGATAATATTTAAAACTTTAAGCAGATAGTATTTATTTTTTTCACTTCCACAAATCAGCTTCCCTCTACATTTGCAATAGTTTTTGCCAACTGCCACAGCTGACTGGACAATTTGAGAGTGGTCAGAGGTGGGACTTGATGTCAGACTCGGGATGAAGAGGAGCTGTGGGCTCGAGGCTGTGGCCATTAATTCTTTGCCTTCCACCACATTGACTCATGGGAGTGATTTATATTTGGGTTTGGTTAGAATTATGTTGATAACTTGTGTTGAGCTGATAATATTTATGGTTGCATTTAGGATTGGATGGAAACATGCCAAACAATGATTTTGTTGGGTAATGCAGAGGCAATTCTACAGGAATTGGCATAAACATAAGCACTAATTAAAAAAAAAAAAAAAAAAAAAAAAAAAAAAAAAAAAAACCATAATTTATATTATACTTCATTTTTAATACATTACATGCAAAACCATAAAACTGCCAAAAGTATGTTGTATGCACTTTTATTAAATGTTCTTCACGTCATGAAGGCAAAGAGTAAATATTTGTCCAATATGTTTGACAAAAAAAAAAAAGCTGTGCTTTTCCTTCAACCTTGTTTTGTTTAGCAAATGGGCAAACACTGCTGGGTCTGATGGTGCCAACGCACGCATGATGTTGTTTGTGTTCCCACAAAGTTAATGTTGTAATGTGCTGCCCCGTAGTGTTTACGAGTGTTGTCTTTAAATGAGCACAGTCCTCTGACCTAAGGATAACAAAGATTGAGGTTTGCTTCTACCATATGCTTTTTTCGATTTTGAGCAAATCCGTTGGGGTTACATCTTCTGCTCATCAACTCCATGGTTATTCAGGTGTTACTTAAGATGGTCAGCACATGATGGTGAATGCAGCTTTTATATCTTATTTTCATCATAAGTAGGAGAAACTAAATTAAACCGATGATTCGATGGCCTCATCAGTCATTTAGCGTGAATAAGCTAATTGACATGGTGGACACAAGCCTATTACCTCACCTTTCATAGTGCTCGCTGCATGATTTTTTTTTATGATCATGAGTTATTATTTTCTAGTTATTATTCTTTAGATCATGGGCTGCAACTCTCCTGCTGGGATTTAATCTATGTTCTGCATTCTAACTTGTTTTTTAGAGAGCTTAGACCTCCTCTGTACCTTGATCCACAAATCTCCTTTACGAACAAACTTCATTAAACAAGAATTATTTTGTGGCCGTAGTTTTCCCTTGCTTTACCTGAGCAGTTGAAGGAGTTATATTTTGTACAGTGTGCACATTCATACACACAATATCACTCCTAGCCAGTTAATAATGCATGTCCAGATCTTTCGTTTTCCAGGAAACACTCCTGGCATGGAAAGGGAAATTAAAGAAAGCAATGAGAAGCTTATCTTTATTATCTGAGCTCACCTCTGTTTACAAAGCTGATGATCCGTTCTTATTTAGCCGCTCTGCCTTTTTTCTTTTTTTCTTTTTAGTGCATTTGATCAGAACAAAGTGACATCGTCACATGATTTATACTTGAAAGTTCCACTTTAAATAAAATCTTTTAAAATGTTCTTGACATGGATATACAATTTACTACACCGTTGCCAACTGATGCAACAGAAATAATGACTGAACCAAATGCAAATCCATAAAAGCCTTTATGTTTACTGTTCTAACGCTGTGGTTTGTTTAGCTTAAACAGAAAAAGAGGTGTGTAACATGAGCTAGCAGTACCAAGGGTATTACTTGGAAGGCAAAGGATCTTTCATGACTTCATTTTAAATGTTGCCAAGACTCTGTATATTTCTACAGCGAGTGCACTCGACTATCAGTGCTAACTGACTAACAGCTCTGATGTAATGACTCTCATTGCTTGTTATAATGGGCTTTATCACCCATGTGTTACTAATCAACTCCCTCACAGGCATTTTCTGATGCCACATGGTTTAGCCAAGTCTCCATCGTGCTTTGATACTTAGTATCCACTGCACATCTCGATTGGCAATTCAGATCATTCAAACATAACAGGGATCAGGAAGAGATTAAGTGGAGGCCCATTTGCAGAAGAAATAGATTCCTTAATGTAATGCAGGTAGATATGTGTGACGTGTTTTCAATTTGAAGAAGAGTTACTCCTTAATGGCGGTCAGTTTCGCCAAGGCATTCATATCTAATTTTGACTTTTGTGCCTGCAAAATTGTAGAATGAAAACTTTCTTTAAGTTGTGAATGGGGATTGGTATCATTAGGAGTTTTTTAATATGACTGCTACATAATCGATACTCCTTCTCCGTCCAGTTCTCTATCGATACTCTTATCCATTCTTTTTCATTACTAAATAACTGCTTTTTAAAAAATATATAAATAAAAAGAATAAATTCAGAATGGGATAATTTATTTCTATTTTAAATATAACTAAATGTTGTTTGTGAGCAGCAACAGTAATGTTTACAACAGCAAATACACTATATAAACTCAATAATACCTAGTGGTGGTGGATGAGATACTGTCCACACAGCAGATTGAAATATGGCTTTTTCTACATGTTGACCCTCGTTGAGCAGGTGTATTGATAAAGTATTGGTTTTCTACTCATGAAAGTTTTATCAGAGATGCTGCAGCGTGATAATAAATGACACCAAAACATAAAAAGAGTCTGTAACGTCAGAGCTTATCAATAATACGGTCTTGAATAATTGATCCTTGGGGCCTATTTTAATACCGTGTTTGAGTTGTGGAGAGTGTCACTGTGTAATGCACAAGTCTACTTTTGTCTTGCGTGTTTACCTCTGTCGGGATGTTCTAAGATCTTTGTAGGACCCACATTGCAGTCATTCAGCTCTAGAACATTTAGGATTATGTTGCAGTAATTTTCTTTTGCCAATCTTGCGGAAAAGAACTGATGAGACGCATTTTGGAGAAGGCTGAATTGAAACTGCAGCAGCTTACTAGCTTTTGTTCTATTACCATACAGGGCTCAATAAAATATAGTGAACAGCTGACAGTGGCTTTATAATAAACATTACCTTTTTGTGAAGCTAAAAAAGTTAACGGAGTTCAACCACAGTTGTTGGTTCAACTCTATAGTAATATGTGAACAAGAACACCGCACACTATAATGCAATCCAATAGAAGAACAATACATGCCCCGAATTGGCAATTTTTTAATCAAGTTGGGGGGAAAAAAATGCTAAATACCTCCTGAGTAAATCAGTAATTGAACATTTCACGCTTCATAGCATTACTAAAAATGTATAATGACGTTGAACCAGTACTACTGTCATTTTGTCCGCTCTCTGCACATTACAGTGGTGTTTTGAGTGACATGGCGCTGGTTAAGAAAGCATAATTTGTCCCATTGATCCCACAGTTCTCTGCTGCTTGGCCTCTCCCTCAGTTGCCTGGTCAGGAGCAGACAGTGTTTTCTGCTGGGAAACTGCTGAAGCATTTCCTCCCCTGCAGACTGTTTTCCCTTGCTGGGCCTTTTGATTGGAGGAAATGAGGCAGCAGAAAAAGGGGATGACAACAGCCGTTTAGGGGTTTTTCATACAAGCCTCATCTCTTCTCCTCTTGTTCAGACTTCTTGTGACGGACACAAATGTTACAGCCTGTGGTGCAAAGTTTTGATCACTTGTTGATTTCACCTGTTAAATCTATTTCACTCACGATGGGGCAATTTAGCTGACAGGATCTGGAATGGTGTTTTTAAAAGTTCGGCAAAGAAGATCTCTTCATTACAAATTGCGACGTGAAACTAGGCTCGAAGAAGTCTGTCTTTTTCTTGTTTTGTGCTCAATTGTCTCAGCTTTTTTGGCTCTGTTGTTGTGTCTGACGTAGTGAGTCCCTGTGACGGTGCAGGCCGCATTGTGGTCACACTAAGCACCCACTGTGGTCAGATGTCACATCCAGAGGACGGTGTAAGTGCAGACTTGGATGAATATAATTTTCTTTGAGATTCAAGTGCAGAACATTACTGCTCGTGCTGTATTTAACTTAGCTTTGCCAGTTCATTGCGGCTTGGTAAAGATTTAATTTTCTCCACTGGGTCATATTTAGCTGATGAGTTTCTGTCGGACATTATGCAGATAAAGGGATTAACTGCAGCACATTTCCTTCTGTCTTTATACAGCGCTGATGAGGGTTGGGGCATATTAAATTAAAGTAAAAAATAAATGAGCCTTCCATTGCGAGGTGACAAATGTGTGTGTGTGTGTGTGTGTGTGTGTGTTGAGGGTACAATTGGCTGCGACACTGATGTGAATGGAAGCTTTCCGAGGTAAACATGTTGCGACATAAACCGCATGAGACACTTGTGTGTAACAACATGAGGCATTGCTGTGGATACAGGTTTGAACATTATAATTTGTCAACAAGTGACAACATGACGTACAGAAAGTGCTTGTTACTTTGCCTCGATGAACACACCAATGGAGCTTTACTGTGTCAGCAGCACGATTGTTTTTGTCTTTAAAGGCTTGGTCGGCATGCCCCGACACATCATATTTGTCTTTTGTTCATTATTAGGAGCTGTTCATCATGCACAGCTGTCATTGAAGTAGGGGCCTGCCAATATTCATATTAAATAATTGAATCCAATGAATATATCTTGTTGTTTTTGTGTGTACATGAACCATCAGGACAACATTTTAATTAAAAAAACACATTTTCAATTTCATGTTTATTTGTTAATGGATTTATTAATGTTCAGTGTTCTCCCGAGTATATTTACTACTATAGAACAATAAAGTGTCAAAAGACTGAACCGACAGCTTGTCGAAGTTAAAATAAGTGAACAAAGTATACACCTGTAACTCGTGTTAAATCAAATCCATGAGGTGGATGACCACAATCATTCTCTTGTTGATAAACCTACATATTCTGTGTGATTTTAATATCCACACTGAATTTCATAAAAATCACATAAACAGTGAATACCGTGAAAATTCAGTGATTTATATTTTTCATGTTCCTCGTCATAAAAGTCAGATTAGATTAGTGGAAATATTCACCTGTCGTTGTTGTTGTTGTTGTTGTTGTTGGAAGAAAAATAATTGTTTTTGAACTGCTTGACCCTCTGCAGAGCACCTGCCCACACCATCCGTAGAGGCCTGCTGCTAGCAGGATTCAAGGCTCAAAATTCTGTGCTTACAAAGCTGTGATCTCCATCCTTCCCACAGACACGGTTTATTCAGAAGAAGTATCAGACTAGCATAATTGCTATGCCAGTAGTCGAGCAGTTCCTGATCTGATCAAGGTCTAAATCCCTGGTTGGCTGCATGACAGCTTGATGAGGATACACAGTAGTGCAGACTCCAAGTAAGATAATGTTGTTATTGATAACACATTGGCTTAGATTATGTTTGACCAGAGGTCTGGTTTTGTTTGATAGTTTGTCCTGTATCCGTCAGTCTGCAGCAGTGGCTTGATTCTCATGGCCACCGCTCGGCTTGGTATGTTGTTTCTCTGACTACATCTCTGTTGTACATTGAAAAGGATTTGTAGCAGCCGTGGTTGGTGGTAGATTAAAGTGCAACACTTTTCATTTTAAGGCATTGCCTGTCAACTCACTTGTGGTCCTGTTGGAGTGGGCCAGATTCATTATGCCCCCGGGTCAGGCCCGCCCTCCTCCAGAGCAGTTTAACTAATAACAGGAAACACGGACACTGCAGCAGATGCTAATGAGCAGCTGCCCAGAGGCTGTGACAGCCTGATTACAGCAGGGAGACTGTAGTTAACATGCAGAAATGCACTGAAACATCAGATGTGATTTAGCCGTATGCTGTGCTTCACCAACTGCGACGAAAGAGGAATATTACCAGTTGCAATTCTCCAGGGAAACTTGTGTGTGTGTGTGTGTGTGTGTGTACACACCTTAAATCATGTTTTGTTTGACTCTCGTCAGCAGAGAACATCTATTATTTATGCACAGTTTATTTATGCTTTGATATCACTAAGATGCACTTTCAACCGTAGATTAATCTGAGGCAGAACAACAGGCTCCCGCATGTCCCAGGAGAGTGAGTAAACTTGTGATAACAGCCAGCACTGCAGTAATATCATTATTGTTATTATAGCTGATTGCAGAGTCTCGATGCTGAATCAGCTGCAGCTCAACGGGAGGACTGAGTTATAACTCTGATTATTCACATCCAACGCAGCTTTGCACTTTCTACCATGGTCACTAACGCAGCATTAGACGGGCATGAAAGTGTTGCTGGGTTTTATCATCATGTTTGTATCATGTCAAGTATCATGGTGCTCTGCTGCTCCTCCACGCTCAGAGGGAATAGTGGAGCTGCTTGGGTTCATTGCAACACAGAAGTTGTTTTGTTCTGCTTGCAGATTTAGTTGGCATGTCGACCATTAAAGATGTACAAAGCGGCATGCATCGACTATTATTATATATATTTTTTAATACTGTAAGTTGAAGGGGTTTGCTATCTGCGATCTCACTATTGCATAACATCCTTGTTACGCCTGTTGGCCTTTCCTTTGCCCGGCCTTTTTTCTGGGCCTGACATAAAAGGGAGAGATGTGGCCTGCATGCTGTCTTTTGACCCAGATATGTAGTGACTGTGTGATATATTCATGGTCACTGTAATTTAATGTGAGGTTCAATAGATGGTGGGCTCACCAAGCCCTTTTCAATTTCATTTTCTTTCTTTCTTTTTTTTCCCTCCTTTTATCATATTGATGAAGGCTCCTAGCAGTCTCAGTTGTCATTGGAAACGGGAGCTGGGAAACAAGGTCTTAATTTTAGGCTGAGTTTTGTGTCAAAGCATGATGCTTTTCAGGTCATCAAAGTGCCAGACATGCTACTCTAGTAATGGTCTATTCCATGGATTGTTCAATTTGGTCTTTTTCGAATCAACATTGTGTAATCATGTTGTTTAATGCTAACATTTATTGTTTTTTTGTTTTTGTTTTCTACAGGACACTTAGTAGGCAGTGGGATGTTAGAGCTCTGGATGCAGGGCTGACTGAAGGAGCATGGTGAAACACCAACCCCTCCAGGTCTATGAGCGCCAGCTGTGTTTGTCATGTATCACTGGGATCTACGGTTGCCGCTGGAAACGCTATCAACGTTCCCATGATGATACCACCAAGGTAAGAGGGGGAGGAAACCCATTTTGAGGGTGAACTACACCAATCAGAATTTCTGTAAATCTTGTCGTCTGTAAAAAAAAAAAAAAAAAAAAAGGCATGTCTTTTTTACAGAACATGCACAAATGTTTCATTGACGCAGCACATGTACATGCTGGTCACTAGATAAAACCCATCACTCATGTGTGTCAATTTGTTAATGCGCTTTCACATCAGATTTACTTACGTTTTTACATTCGGGAGATTATAAAATTTACCCTTTTTTTTAAAAAAACAAAAAACAACAGCATTTGCTGGTTTGACAGTCAGGTACATATAATTGGCAAAAACATCGCTGCACAAGATGATTATAAGCTGTATACACACTCGTATGTGCACATGCGCTCACAGGTTCAGGTTGGCCATGACACCTGATCATGTCATTCTCTGTAATTTATCTTGTCAAGATCATTTCAATGAGAGCTGTACTGTCCTGGGAAATCGATTTTAGAATCCCTTTCCAGCTTTTTAATAGCATTGCTTTTTTTTTAAGTGAATTGCCATGAATTAAAATTAGACCTTTTTATAGTTTTTCTGCTCTTTTCCACCACCTACATTTTGACAAAAATCTGTGTATAAAATATGCTGGCTTTCTTCTTCATTTTTTCAGCTTCAGAATTTAAATGATTCTTTTCACAGCTTTGAATAACAAGATGCCTGTGTAGGAAGTGGAAAATTATCGAAAATATTTTGTCACTGAATGTACTACTTAGGAAAAACAATATAAAACCCACAGATTCGCCTGTTTTTGGCATCCATAGCTGTGTTTTTACACCTCATGGTCTCTAGATACCTTTTGTCTCTGAACATTGATTTACAACGAACAATTACCTTTGACCAAATATGTCCCTGCTGGCTTATCCCCCATTCAATAACCTTGAGCTTTCCACAGAGAGGTTCATTTGACATTACAATACTGCGCTGTTTCAAATTGTCTGTCATCGCCTACGTCCTGGATATTTTTTATTAGTTTAATCACATTTTGTTATCAATATCTTCCATCAAATGTTTTTTTTTTTTTTTTGTACATTGGTTTTGTATAGAGCCACGAGCCTGGCAGGTGTTTAGTGCATCTGCATTGGAGTCGCATTTATCATAGTCTGGAACGACTTTGAGACGATGAAAGGTTATGAGATGTTTATTTGACGTTTTTAAATATTTGTTTAGCATTTAAAATGTATGCCTAATACATGGTCACATTCTTAATCATGCCATAATAATCTTCATTAATCTTTCATCATTTTTGTTTATAAACTTTCTTGATAAAGTGTGAAGCCAGAACAGTAACATGTAACTCACAAACAAAGCATACTGCAGTCCTCTTTCCAAGTATTAGGTATTCATTTTTTGAGGATAAGTATTACAGCCTACACAAGATCAGCGATTTGTCCTGACCTTTCCCTTTTATCTCTTCTATTCTGTACACACGGGACACGCAGGTTATGTTGCTGCAACAAACTCAAACACACAGCACATACCCATGTGTTGCACTCGCATGGACGCAGACACGAGGTTGGATAATTTATTTATGCCCACATACCATACTGTAGACAAGCAGGAACCTAGGACACACACACAATAGACTCATGTCACTCAGCACACGGATGTCAAAGAAAATATTTGGTGTGCGTTCAACCCACATTCGGTGTGTAAACAAACGGACACAGAATAACATGGACCGGGACGGGTGGTTACATTGGGATGGCTCTCTTATCATATAAAAAGCATTGCAGAACTAAAATAAGAGATATAGATTCCCACCACACACCCCCCCCCCATCCCTGTTTGCAGGAAACTGGACACCGTGTAGCTCTGTTTCCTGTTGCAAGTGGTTGTCTTTCAGTCCAACTGATAGGATAGTGCAGAGTCTGCATTCTTTGTTCACGGTGCTCATCCTTTTTGTTTTGAACGTGTGGTGGTGGATAGCACTTGTCTTGACCCCAGTGTAAGAAGCGCACAGTCGGGCTCATGCACACTGCAGTCTGTTCAGTTGATTCAGGAAGTGGATATCTTCCCCACAACATTTCTTTACATAATGAGTGACTGAGCCAAAATAATGCGTACTACAATAATTGTAAATATAGGCCGCTACTAAGTGTGCCGCTTTGTCTTAGCGCTGTCAATAATTATGAAGAATTAAGGAATAGAGCTGTGTCATCTGCTATTTATTTGTCCGTCTTTATTTTAGTAGAGAGCTGTCATTTCCATTGAGGATGCTTCCGAGCATAGGTGCAGGTGACATCGCATAAGCGTGCATCTTTAATGATCCCAGTAAACAAACTGTGTCCAATCAAGGACATGTATCGGCTACATGTAACTGGACCCGAGCGAATCACAGAAGCGTGAGAACTGAGAATCATGCTGAAACAACTGTAGACTCTTTCATAATCTAGAAGCATATCATGCCATTTCTCCCCTTTTTCATCTTTGTTCACTGTAATGAGCCATTCAGGTTGACTGGCTGACTGTCTTCGTGAAGGTGCTTCTGTCTGCATTCAAGGTGCTTTGTAGGAAGACGGCCCACGTCATGCAGTGCAAGCCGATCTGGCCTCTCAGTAATAATTGAAAGTATTTCCATTTAGCCAGTCTTTACCATTCAGTCACACAAAGGCTTCAAAAATAGAAGCAAAGCTGCTCTGCCTTCATTTGTCGGTGATCTTGTGGTCTTCATTGACCACAAGATCACAATTGTTCCCTTTTTTATTGCATCCTCTGATTGTCTTGTTAGTATAATTTCAGTTTTTGGACCGGTGACTTGCATTCATTGCAAAAAGGACATTAATGTTTCAGCTAATTATTTTTCTCCCCCTGCATTGTGTGTGCTTGATCACATACTTGTCCCCTTGTTCCTCTAGTTTTCAGACTGAAAGGTCACAATATTCAATAAATCAGATGTGAGGTGACTCTATGATGAGGGTGGGATGGACGGTTAGAGATGCGTTTTAATGTAGGTAATGGTAATGGTTCATATTGATTTTGCCTTGTCAAGTAGCTACTAAATGTGTGAATTCACATGATCCAGATGGCGAAACCAAGGCATTTTTTAAAGGGTATGGGATTTATTGTGGCTTCATTTTGTCGTCAGGCAGGATTGCAAACTTACTCTTAAGAATAAAAGTCATTTATTTGAAACTTTACACTCGCGCCTCTAGTTTAAGGGCAGTCATTTTAATGTGTATCAGCAGCACAGAAGGTTGCTTTGAAAATGTACGTAACACACTGCGAGAGAGTTAAAGCACCCGTCGCTAAGAGACTGAAGGAAACCATTTTGAATCTAAAGTATCCAGCTGTTAACGCCCAAGTGCTCTGATAAATGATGTGGTTGCTGAACAACATATTAGTTTTATCTGCCGTAATTATAAAATTCCCAAGCTACTTCCTGGTGTGCGGCTGTTCTGCCCTGTGATGAATACAGCAAGTGCCTTGTGCCACATTGTCTGGTTTGGGGTCTACCTTCTTTTAAAGAAGTGATCCCAAGCATAAAGTAAATGCAAAAAAATATACAATGTGAAACGGAATGTATAGTGCGATATTTCAATTTCACAAAGTGTGGCCCTTCTGATTGTTTGGCACTGCCTGTGATTTTAAAGAGGTCTCATCTAGAGTTCAGTTTGGAGTGTTGATCTTGCACATGGGGTAAACGACAATCACAAATATTGTGACTAAAATGTGATCCTCTCGCAGCAGAGAAGTGATCTGACTATAAGGGGGTTTAAAAAGGAGACTCGTCACAGGGTCATCCAGCCATGTCGGACTTGTACCACTTCTTTGCTGGGATAGCAGCATGGTTTCCTTTTCAAAATGTATAAATTCTACACATTATATATTAGAAAATGGACAACTTTTGTCTGTAAATACACTGACTGTTATTTCTGTTTTTCACCATGCTAAAATAAATGGAGGTTCACTCGGTACTAGAAAGGTGTTCATCATGCTTTTCAGGACCTTTAATCGTATGTTTGCAGACACTTGGACACTGGTGCTATGGCTGCATTAAAAAGCAGTGGCGACCCTTTGTGAAATGCCAGGGACTTATCTGGATATGCTCAGGAATGTGACAAGGGACTGAGGTGTTAAATCCGATGAAGATGGAGGCATGTGAGGCTGTGGCTCACAGGGAGAGAAGCTCCGTCAGCGAAATAATAACGGCTTTGTTTTTTCTGCTTTATGTGAGCTGAAAAAGAATCTCTCCTACATTTTGTGTGAGTTTTCAAGTTTATTCACGCACACCAACATGTTTGTGTCTTTTCTCTTTGACAGCAAATACAATATTCAGGGCCATCCCACAGCATATTTTCTCTCCAGTGTTGGCATGTTAGATGGCAGCATACTGAGCCAAGCTGTCATACCTAATTGAATGCATCATTTAATTGTTTGTTGTCTACATAGGAAATCCTTTTTGTTGGCTATCAACACATACTTTATACGAGATACATACTGAATCATATTACAATACATGGAGAACATAGCTGAAAAAATTAAATCGATAATAAATTGATTTACATGTTCTCTAAGCTTCTACAGACATTTTCAGCATCTCTTAGTTGATTGACAAAACGGTACTTCGTATACGTCTTCTCTCTGATGACTAATCCTGTCATATAGTCAATATGTACTGTGACCCACATAGACTGAGTTTGCAATTCCCAGAGTTGCCGTATATCACAGCCAGAAGCAGATAATCGGCCGAGCACAAAAAGTGTTTAGAAAGTTGTCTTGTGATTTCGGTGTAGAGAACTTTCACTGTGTCTCTGTAAATGGTGACGCACTGTACATGATACAAGGACAGTTTCTCCATGCAGTCCTCGCACATGAAGTGACCAGCATAGAACATGCTTAATTATTTGTTACTGTCGGCTCATATGTAGCTGTACAAAAGAATGCTCTGGTAGAAATGTGTGCAGTTGTTATTATTAGCCTATAAATCACACAGGCAAGCATGCAGGCAAGCATTACTAGTATGTCGGGCTGTGTTCTTTCTCCGTGTGCTGCTGTTAAGGGGGTCAGAGTTAAGCACAGAAAGCTACTGTAGCTGCATCGTTTGACAGTTTGTGTGACGTTACACAAACTATATACACGGCAATACTAATCTTGACTTGTGAATCTGAAAACGGGCTCCATATTGGGTCCGAGGTTTAAACTTTAAAAATCGGATGTAAGTCAAAGTGTATATAGTATTGCCATTTGCTTTGTTTAAATAATCCTACAGTATGTGTATGGTTTGTTGCGTGAATCTCAGTAAGTTAGCATTCATGGGTTTGTCCATGCATAATATGTGCTGCTGAGCAGCTGCTGAGCATGAATAATAACCTTCCTATGACACTATATTGTAGCCTAGATCCAACCTGTTTCCCATACTGAGGCGTTCTTGGAGAGATGAGAGAGAGACCACATGGATCGTTCTGTCATGTTGGCATCATCATTAGTGGTTGTTCTAACAGGGAAAAGTAAGGCAAATGCATATCGGAGAAATCTCTGCAACCATTATTAATGCTACATGCCTCATTTTCCTGGTTTTAAATTGGGATTGTCCCAGAGGGCAACATTAAAAGCGCCAGAAAGTCTAAGTATTTAGAAGTCAGTTTATTACACTTATCTACTAAAACTAAGGAAATAGGTATGGTTAACTCCACCCGCCTGGCACCCCAATTCACATTCACCACACACTAAGGGAGTTATTTACCACAAATTACCGTGGTAACATGGTTAGCCACTGTTGCGTCTATTTTCATGAATTGAATTGAATATTCAATTCTAATAGACCTGATGCTGGGCAGTGTAACACTAATCTTGCACATGTGGAAAGCAATGGAGCGTAACACAATATTGTGAGCTGTGATCACGTACTGTGAGGAAATATTAGTTAAATAGCTTGATGGTGTCAGCTCAACAAGAAAATTGGTGATATAATTAAAAAGGCCTCCCAGAATTATGTGACATTTTGAATTTCAGAAGATTATTGCTGTAAACAGATTTTAATAATCCAATAAGCCTATTTAATAAATACAACATTGGCTGCTTTGATCGTAATCCACTGGACTGGACTTGCTGTGAGCCGGTAAAAGTCAAGATGCATCTAAACTTCAGGCAGAAAGGTAAAATGCTCTTGCTTGTTATTGCAATGCTGCTTTCTAGTCCTGTACTGCGGTGGTTCAGAACAGACTGTAAAATGACTTTATATGCACCTTTTTTAATAAGTCTATTAATTTGCTATAACATTCTTTGCTGCTGTCACGTAATTCTTTAAATCTTTCTGAACAAAAGCCAAAGTTGCTCTCTCTCTCTCTCTCTCTTCTCCCCCCCCCCCCCCCACACACCTGCTTTTCCCAGATATTAAATCCCTGCAATTTTCTCTGACGCGGTGGTGAGTCAGCAATGATATATTAGTGTCACTCTATTTTTAGTGTCCCTCCAATGTAATTTTGCAGGAGAAAAACTTTGGTGCAATTGCATAATAAAAAAGGACGAACATTATTTGAGCCATAAGCTCCTTTTTTAAAATCCGAATATATTCCAAATAATTGTTTCTTTTTATAGCATTTATGTCTCTTGCAGATAATTTAAGTGTGCAAGTGGAGGATTTAATGAATGTATGCTTTTTAGGTTTTAATATAACTACTTCACATGCTGCAATCAATTTTCCATTTTAAGGAGTGGAGTTTATTCTTTAAGGTTTATCATCTATAACGTCCTTTTTTTTTTTTTTTTTTTTTTAACATTTTGGATTTAGGAGGCAAATTTGTTTACTATTTAAGAAATATATTTAATCTTAACCACTGCAGCTGTCTGGATGACATTACTCAGAGTAGCTACAGAAAGGGTCGTTGATTGTTTTTGAAAAATCATTCCAGATATTTTTGAATAATGTTTTAATTACAGCTCACCACATACTTTGATTTGATCAAAGCTAATTCAATAGCTCTGAATCTTCCAAGGGAGAACTTGTCCTCCTAGGATGTCTCCAAGGGGCAAACGGCATAACACTAATGAGAATAATTATTAGAACAAAGCACAAATGACTGTTGGCATACACTGCTCTTCAAACACTCCCAGAGATTGAGGTTTTCTGATAGATTTATGTTGCTACCCTGTCCGTCGGCTCCATGGGGTGTTGTGCCTGGATAGACTGCCAGCCATGCAGAATGGTAATGTGATGTCATCAGGGCAGCCTAAGTCATGTCAAGCTGGACGAGCTCTGCTGCGGAGTTAGCTGCCAAGCAGGAAGAGAACATCAGAACTTAAATCTTCAGTAAATGAGAAAACGCTTATGCCTTGATACATATTTTTTCTTGTCTTTAGTTATAGAACACTGTTACAGCTTATTTTTAATAGAAGGACCTTAGGTAAAACATAGAAAATGTCCACTTAAGTGCTGTATGCACAATATGGTTGTATTTTTCATTTGGATGCAGTTTTTAGTGCATGAAAGTGATCATAAGAAATTCAAGATTCAAATGCTTTATTGTCATATGCACAAAAGCTACAGCGTAGTTTTTGGCAATGGAAATCTCAAATCCCAGGCTCCTCCAACAATGCAATATACAGTACAGTATACTTGAGACATAAAAAGAGAAATAAAGCAACAAAGTAAAACGGAGAGAGTTGGAGAGGAGCTCGAGACACGGAAGCCATCCACGGCGCCATCTTGCTGCCTTTTTTAAATGGGAGATGAAGCAGACACAATTATATACGCATTTGATGGCAGAATTAATTTCTGGCTGCTATGTTCAAGCTAATATAGCAGTGGGAGTTAAAGTAGATGACAAAATCCCGTCTTTAGCATCAGATCTCAGATATGACTTTGGTATTCAGTTTATTCGGTGATCCAATTAAAGAGACCGTGTAAGTAACTTACTGACCACACCATCACAGCTCTCCCAAGGGCATCTCGGGTGACATCCATCATAATCCAGAGGGGAGGCGGGGGGGGGAGGGGATTAAAGGGTCGTGGGCGAACAATGTCCTGTTTCCAGGTAGTCATTTAAGAACCATGGGGAACGGGGTCACTGCTTTCTCATCAATGAGCAGAGTTGTCTGTCACACACAGACAGCGCTGCCTCGCACAGGAAACCATGGTAACCTTTTTGTTACTGGAATGGATTTGCTGGGCTCTTTTTAACAAGATTAATCCAAATAAAGGTGTAAACATTGATTTTCTTGCACTGGATGTTTTATTAAGAAAGATGACACCTAAAGAGTCGAACAGTATTTGCTTAAGAAAATTATAGTGTTTTTCTAGAAAGTCTACTTTTACTTTTAGGGTCATTCCCTTCAAAGACAAAAATGTGTAGCCAAATTTATCTGATGTAAGTGGAACTTCTTACATAATAAAGTTTTTTCATGCACGTCTGAAATGTACTTCAGAAGCCCAATGTACAAAAAAGGGAAACATGCCTGAGTGAATGCTGATTCAATCCCCTCTCATATTTGGACAACTGATCTCTGTTATGCCATAAAACCATGCCAGTAAATTAAATATTGCATCTTTATAATATACCCTAGGGTCTGAATGTTGAAATGTGGGAAAGCTCTTAAAACAAGCGTAAGGTCAAAACATGACCTCTTAATGCTGCGTTGTTTGAAATCATTTCGAGCAGGGGAATTTGATTGCATCAGTATTTAAAACTTCCATATTTAGAAACAAACTCGCTGGCAATGAGACCAGATATAAAGAGGTCAGACAGACTGTCTTACCTGTGTGTCGCATCAGCTGACGGAGGCGATAATAATCTGATCCTCGGCACACACAACAATGGTGCATTCAAGCTGATATGCTACGGTTGCTGAGTGTCTTTATCTTGACACACTACAGTGCGTACAATGCACACGTAGATGTGATGATGATTTATTTTTTTCAAGGACATTTAGACGACAACTAACAAATATGGATTGGTCTATTTGTTTAGTTTTTTCTCTATTCGTTCAAAGCTCAAAGTGACGTTTTCAAATTGTTATGTGCGGCCATCAGTCCAAACCCCAAAGACTCTCAATTTATAGTGACATGGATCAGAAAAACCGATACAGGAAAAGCAGAGAATCCTCGCACTCATGTACCTGGAACCAGTTAATCTTTTGCATTTTTGCTTGATTTAATCAATTATCGTAATGCATTATCAAATCAAATAACGGACCAAATAATGGTTTTGGCATGAAACAACATATGGATGTAATGTGAATACATATTTACTGTTTATCCAAATATGCCAAAGTATTTGCCTTCCTAAGTACAGGCTAGACACTTGACATCTATAATGACAGTCGACCTTTTGATGTGATGTTTTTTTCCCAGGAGAAACAGATTTTTTGAGGAAACTGTGCAGTTTGTTCAGATGATCTAGAGTCAAAGTCACTGAGCAAGCCCAACTACTATCTAACAACGTGATCAAAATGTGTGTGGTGTTCTCACACCCTGTCACTTCATGTGTTCACTGGCCTCCGATGATTTAAAGTCCTATTACTCTTTAACCTAGAGACTTTATCCTTTCCACACTGCGTGTATGTGTGCGTGTTACCTAAGGGTTATTGGCACATTTAAGTCGGCCAACACTGCTGCCTATCAGTTCCTTCCGGTGCACTGAGTTTTCTTTCAATGATGAGCAATTTTCTGTGCTTTTATGGAAAGGTCATAAGGTTCTTGTCTGTCGCAGCAAAAATGTGGCTGTGTTTTAAAATACGCTGAGAGATGGAGATAAGCTTGCCTGCTTGCATGTACCCTCGTGAGTGTGACCTAGAGGTGAGTTTCTGTCTGTCTGCATCTGAAGATGTAGCCAATTTAATATCTGCCGTAGTACAAAAGTGCATGGCAGATGAGGACAGTAATTAGTCGGCTTGCTTGTGAAGTTATTAAAAGTAATTCCTCGATGATGAGCAAAGTGTATAAGGGAATACTCTCTCCAAAGGTCGGCAGCCAGATTGACCCCAAGTTTGTTCGTTTTGTAGAAAGTTTACTTCTAATGAGCTCTGGCGCCGCTTTCTGAAAATCTTCTGGAAAAGTTGTGGTTGTCAAGCCAAGTTATACAAATCCATCACACAGACACTCGGCATAATAGCTTTCTGTCCACAAACGCAGAATTAAGTAATTAGATTTTTTCCTTTTTTTTTTTTTTTTTTTTTGCAGCATTCATAACTGTTTTTGCATTAAGTCATGTTTATTCTAATCAAACCTAGTTGATCCACAGAAATAATGACTTGTATTTTGTCTGTGTGCAGTGGGAGCTGCTGTGGTCCCTCATCCTCCTCTTTACCTTCTGTCTGCTGCTGGTCTGGTTCTACTTCTGGTGGGAGGCACATAACGACTACAATGAATTCAACTGGTGAGTACACAAACAAACGTGTGCTCCTGTGTGTTGTCGGGTCAATCTGGAGCCAGACGCCTATCACCATATTGTTTCGGCTGTAAATAAATTCTATCCCCGCTTGTCGGCCCGTTGATTTCCTAAATCGGCAGTTTAATCCGTCCTCTGCCTTAATCTGAGCAGAGACCACCCAGCCCTCCACAGATTACACCATTACATAACAGATGGCTCGCCCAACGTTTCCTATACTGTAAATGACTCTGCCCTGTGCCACTTTTGTGACCACAAGTGTATGTGACTGAAAGCATTATAAACTACCAGCGGAATTTGTCTGTTTTCAATTGCATGTTGTTATGCAAAACCACACACATAATTTTCCTTAAAGCACAAGTAATCTCATGATGTCATACAAAAAGTGCTGCTGAAATTCAAAAAAGATCAAACACCCTTCAGAACATTAAGATTAGGCTCTATATCGATGGACAAAGTTTCAGCATCGTTCAGGATGTGGATCAGACGACCACATTTATTTTTGAAATAAAAGTAAATTCACATTAATTTGATTTGTGTTAGTTTTTGTACGTGTTGTAGTACAACATGGTTAAAATGGCTGTGTCCCATAATGTCACATACCCTGGTCTTTCTCCCCAACTACCCCCCCCCCCCCCCCCCCCCTCTCCTCCTGCTCTCAGTAACCTCTACAATGTCAGCTTTTCCTCTTATTATCGTCTGTTGCCTTCTATTACCTTTTCTCACATTCCTGTCCCAATGACATGTCCCGATCTCCCTTCCCTTCTCCCATTTATCCCTTTTTTTTTTTTTTTTTCCCAACACCATTTTCTCTGTGTATATTCCTCACCCCAGTTCACGTTTATCAGCAATCTCCCAGTGTATATTTATCTTTGGATGTCATTTATGGTGGGCAGACATTTGCCTTTCCTTTCTAATAGGAAGTGTACAAGTGTCCTGCTTTTTCCTTCCTGCTTTTTGTGGGGTTTCCACAGATAATCGCAGAGCTGACATCCCTGCCCTTATGTGTTCTAGTGATTTAGCAGCAGGAAGTGTCCCAGTCCATCTGCAGTATAAATTTATTCACAAAGGGCTAGGAGCATCAGCGCTAAGTGACCCTGCTGTGGCTCTGTGCCACTAGAATCACTGATAAGGCTTTCAAAGTAATTAGTTCTAAAGGCACTAGCTGTCATGTCAAAGCTCACATGGGCACACGTAGACACTTGTCTTTGCTCTGCAGATGCAAACCTATTGATACACACCCAGTATCACTCGTTTTAAGCATTGCAGCTCAGAGCGACATGTATAAATATTGTTTACAACTGTCTTGCTTCATCTGTCTGCAAAACAACAACAACTGACAGGCAGTAATCTCTGGAACAAAGATAACCAGCCTGCACTTGTGCACTACCCATAATAGCGAAACCATTTTCGTTAGGGAGTTCGTCGTTTTCCACCAATCCATTAATAATACAATCGCATAATCTCTTTGGTCTGATTTCTCACTGTAGCCCAAGAATACTGTCTGCGGTCGGTCACTGGGGCTGCCGTCTTTGATGTATCTTTGTTGTTTGTTAACTTTATTGCAACAATAAACCTTGAGGGTTTGTGATTAGTGCCTGCATGCAAGTTGGAGACATTTTGAAACCACAACAGTCTAGTTTTCAAGACTTTACCTGTCTCGAAGATCCATTGAAAACTCATAATGTTTAGACCTGACTAAACGCTCACTACCCTGCTATCTAAAGAAAGCCTGCATATAAACTACCTTTTCAGACTGTAATTGTCAATATGACATAGTGTCACTCTTTGATCCAACTTAAAAGGCATGATGAAGGAAGTAAAAATTGCAAAAAATGCTTTTTAAAAACTGCGAAAAGGCATTCACAAACTTAATTCTCCCATGCATTCACACCTGCTAGTAATGATTAATTGCAGCTAAACTCTCGGTATGACATTTGTTATCCACTCTTTATTTCCTGCAGGTTCCTCTATAACCGCTCTGGGGAGTGGAGTGATGGCACTGTTCCCATCCTGGCCACCACTGCGGCTGGCTTCACCTACATTGCGTTTTTAATGGTCAGTCCTACATCAAGTATTCACCGTGGAGGTGTAAAACGCATTGTGTTCATCATAATGCCTCAGTAGTGATTAAATTGTCTGCATATGTTGCCAGACTTACTAACAGGACCATGGTAATGTTTAGTTTTTAAAAGTTGTACTCTTATGTGTGTGTTTCTCTTTTCAGGTTTTAGCACTTTGCCACATTGCACTTGGTCAACAATTGAATTTGCACTGGCTCCACAAGGTAATTGTGTGTGTGTGTGTGTGTGTGTGTGTGTGTGTGTGTGTGTG